>JAOTAY010000006.1:26582705-26616006 GCA_025629805.1 Erythroxylum baracoense | reverse complement strand
CATATCTTCACCAATATCACATGCATTTCATTCCAATTCAAGCATCATTCTTATATCATTTGACATGCCATAAAACTTAGATTGTTACTTACTTATTATGATTCCAATTTAACACAAAATTCTAGATTAACCAATCCTCCCAAACATGTAAAAATCAACACAATTCCAAAGTGAAAGTGAGTTGGGTTTTTTTGGAGAACAAGGTGAAGACAACTTTGAACAGATTTCTTAGCTATTTGGTGTATGACTTAGGTGTGATTTTCATGCAGAAATTTAGCTAGGGTTAAGGCCAAAATACAGAGAAAGTTTGGAGCAATTTTGGCAGAGAAAGGTGAGGGAATCAGCACAAACATTGTTGCTGAAATTTGCTCCATCATTATGCTAGTTGTCAACTTCTAAACTCATCATATGTCTTAAGGCATGTAATACATATGGCTAATTAATCAGCTGCCACTAATCCACATATTAGGTTGCCATTTGTCCCCTACTAAATCAGCCCACATGTCATTCCAAGATTTGTCCACATATCACATAATAATTGGTCCAATTGTAATTTAATTACTAGTCCATTTGTCACACATTTAACTATGCCAAATGTCACTAAATTTCAGGCTTAATCATCCTAATTTTCCATGTATTAATTTATCCTACCACTTGGCATTTTTCCTAATCCAAATGTACATTTTAATTCATCAATTTTCCAACGCATAACATTTAATTCCAATTTACTAATTGAAATCTAAACATACTAAAATTCAAGACATACCAAATCACAATTCACATCATGTTCACTTAACATTTTTCATACCTCGGGACATGTCAAATGAGTGCATATGCTTACTTGTAATGTGTTCAAATATCAATTCGTGTATGAATGTTAATTTTATGCATGTATATGCAATGCTTAATCTGGGGTTAAACCCTAAGCATATACCAAAAAATAGTATATTACATCACATATTAGTTGAATAATGTAAACTATATGTTTTTTCTTAATCTATTTTTTCTTATAGTTTTTATTTGTGTGAACAATATTATCATTTAAATAAACATATTTTTAAATAGTTTAATTTATTATTTTCATCTTTGAATCCTCTATTTTTTAACAAATTTACTTTTAAAAATTATTAACTTTTATTAACAAAATCCTTAAATAATTGTTTCAAAATGTACAAAGAACCCCGCATCATTATCTAGGTGGTTGAAAAGCATTACATGTGTAAACAGTTAATTATAAATAAAAACTATGAAATGATAAATTATCTAGAGAAAAATTGAAAAAAAATCAATCTCATTTGTGGGTTTTAAGGAAACAAAAGAGAAGGCCTCCTACATTACAAGAATTTGAAAAGTCTTAGGTTAGAGTTTCTACAAACTCAATCTCATCTTCAACAATGAATCTCCCATTAAAGCTACAATTTGGAACATTGGTTTTAAACAAAATTAAGGTCTCATTGAAATTTGAGAAAGCTCATTAGAACTACAAATATTACCTAATAAAGTAAAATAACGTTAATTTTTTTTCTATAAGTTAGTCTTATTCTAAATTTTTAATCTTTGAGTCCTTTCCCAAAAATTAATCATTATAAAACTCTAGTTTTTGTTTCTATAGTTTGTACCCTCTTTTGATTTTGATTACATTATTTTATTTTAAAGACTTTCGTTTTTAGGACTTTTTTCTTAAATATGCCTTGATTTGTTTTTAATTCAGGTTACATTGCGTGTTTCAAAATAAAAATAAAAGTCATTTTTCCATTAATATGACTACCATTTTTTCTAATTAAAATGTAACATTTGAGTTCTTGACATATTTAGGCATAGCCACATAGGCTCTCTTTTAACAAACGTCAATAAAAACCTTATGTTGATATATATTATTTAAAAACCAAAACAAACTTAAAGAGAATTGAAAGACAAAAAAGAGTTAAAGAAGTCAAATTATATTTCTCTTATTATCCTATAATCATTTTAGTATAATTTTTCCAAAACATACCAATATTGTTAAAAAAATATAAAACTATGATGAACAAGCAATTTAGAGACCTATATATACTAGAATAAGTAATAAATTTTCAAAATATCAATTCTAATGAAATCAATATAAAATAATTTTATTATCCAACTTAACAAAAAAATGAAAAAAAGGATGATGATTGTTAAGGTTTTATTAATTGGGGAGATATATCATTTAAGGATTTATTTTACTTTAACTTGTAAATAAGTCTCTATTATAGTAAACATGGGTTTTGCATTAGTCAATAATCTAGTTTTTTTAATTAATTTAACAATGTTTAATGTTTCCAAACAAGTTAAATTAAACAAATTGTGATAATAAAATAAGAAACTTTAATATTTCAACCCTAGTATAGTAGTCATTTACTATAATCGCTTAATCTTTTTAGCATGATTTTTTAAATAGATATAATTACTAATAAGCATAAGTACAAATAAATTTTAGCGAAATATTAGTAAAGTCATTACATGTAAAGAGAGAATAAATTATCTTGCATTATTTAAAGCTTTAATATCAATTTATCTTAGTTTTAAGATTTCATATTTTCCAAATGACACTATTAGATAAGTGAAGTCATAATTAATAGTTTTGATGATAAAAATACTAATATTAATTATTTTAAATACTCAAAAATAAGTAATATGTTAAGGATCAAGTATAATAAAAATCAAAATGATCAATTAGGAAAAATGAAACAAGTTAAATATCAAGAAATAAAATAAATAAAGTGGAGCAATAAAAGCAAAATGAAGTCAATAAAAGCAAAATCAAGCACTTTACTTATAATTCAATAAGTTTAAATTTTTTATCAACTTTTATTTGCTCATTTCAACATTATAAAGGTTTGAATATTGCATAATCAATTACACTTATGAAATATTGTATATAATTTTTCATAATTAAGAGAAAATTAGAAAATATTTTAGTAAAACTTCTTAATTATCAAAATACATTTAAAGGAAGCTTTTAAGTGCGTTTGAGTTGAGTATTGTCAAAGGGTTGGTGATGAAGATCAACTTACACCATTAACTATTTCCAACTATTCTTATGATCCTTTTCAAGGAGTTAGAAGTTTAATGACTAGGATAATGACCAAACATATGAACCTAGCTTTCTAAGGATTAATCATATAGATAGATAAAAGGATGATGTTCAAGAAAAAACTAATGCATTGCCAATCAAGATCACTTTTCTATATATTGTTGAAGATGGAATATGATTAAAACTTATAGAAGAAATCTTAGAGAAAATTGGATAATGTAAAAGAAAAAAGAAATTATTGTCAATGTCAATTTGGCGTCAAGCACTAGTCTTGCACTAGATTAAGGAGGTTTAAGAAACCAAATTAAACAAACATTTGGTATTCTTTTTATGTTTGGCATTATAATCATTATTATTTTCACCCATAAAGTTCCAAAAGCTAACTAGCACTATTATGGAAGTTAGACAATCACCAAACTCATAAATTAGTTATTTAATTTCGGAGGAACCTAACTTTTTAAAGTTGTTTAGTTCTTTTAATTATATTATGATAATATAGAAATATTCTTTTACTTTTTGGAATCTATTTTTTAGGGATTTGATGCTTATTAAAGATTGTCTTATTAATATAATTAATCTAAATGATTATTTGAAACTAATTTAGAGAGCTATCTCAACTTTGGTGAGAATTTTCTTTTAGTTTTTTAAATAAGAACTTAATCTAATCTTATCAAGGCCACTTGTAATGACAAAAATCATCATAACTTTGGCTTTAATTAGTGAGCTTGATTAGGTTTAAGTTCTTTTGCTTGATTTTGAAGATGATATTAAGGCTTTAACTCCTTATAAGTTAAGTTTTAGGTAGTTTCAAAACTAAGGATCGAATTAGTTATGACTATTGAAGAATTTGAGAGAATTATCAAGTTAAGATTTCTAGTTGTTATATCAAACTATATAGGACATAATTTGATCAAATGAGTATTTTTGGTTGAGAAAAAACTTTTTAAAGAGGCATAGGTGAACCTATTTGAGGGATAGTTTGATCAAATACATGTTTGGTATGTTTTGAATTTTTTATCAATATCTATTAACATAATATTAGATTTATGTTTCTTAGAGGAATTGGTTCACCTATAGGTAATATGGGTAGACTAAGTAAGGTTTTATGTCATATCATTCGACTGATAAGAATATATAGGTTGATCAAATTCTTTTTAATATAAATCAAATTTCCTCTAACCATTTAAGCTTGTCAAGCAAACCAATTACTCACGCAAGGAAGAATATAATCCAATATGCATTTAACATTTTTTTGAAGAAGTGGTTACATGTACAAAATTAAGCCAAATTAAAGAAAGAGTTTTAGTTAGCTTAACTCAAGCTCATTTAGATTAGTAAGGGCTTATATGGTCCAAGCATGCTATCAATTTTTATCTAAAATTTCCTATTTTATTTATAATACTATTCTAGAATATTCTATTTTTGAATGTTATTCTAGGATATTGTTTTATGTTTTATGTTTTACTTAGCTCCTTGTATTTGTTTCCTGTTTGGTTTATAATATTATTTCAATATATTCTCTTTTTAGAATGTTATTCTAGGATATTTTCTTTTACGTAGCTGATAAATAGGCCATTTTGTAGAGAGAATAATTTGTTTTTTAATCATTAAAAAATAGTTATAGTTTTCTCTTTGATTCCTTGAAAAACTTTTCAAACTTGTCAATTTATTTTCTTAAGAAATTTAATTCATCTTATAGCCTTAGTTCTAGTTTTGTATAATAATAGGTCAAGATCCGTTTGTACCTTTGGTTTGTGATTATATATATATATATATCTAAAATTTCCTATTTTATTTATAATACTATTCTAGAATATTCTATTTTTGAATATTATTCTAGGATATTGATTGATGTTTTACTTAGCTCCTTATATTTGTTTCCTGTTTGGTTTACACTATTATTGCAATATATTCTCTTTTTAGAATGTTATTCTAGGATATTTTCTTTTATGTAGCCGATAAATAGGCTATTTTGTAGAGAGAATAATTTGTTTTTTAATCATTAAAAAATAGTTAGAGTTTTCTCTTTGATTCTTTGAAAAACTTTTCAAACTTGTTAGTTTATTTTCTTAAGAAATTTAATTCATCTTATAAACTTGGTTCTAGTTCTGTATAATAATAGGTCGAGATCCATTTGTACCTTTGCTTTGTGATTATATATATATTCTATTGTTAATCTTATCTAACCTTTCTTGAGCTTTGATTACATAAATCAAACATACTAGTTTTTCAAAGTTTTATCCTTAAAGTTTACATTAGTTTCAGAGCTTTGGCTTTAAAATCAAATTATGTATCCTTTTAATATCTTTCGAACACACCAAAGTAGTGGTGAGCAAGGATTGTATCTACAGGGAATGTGTGAATAACTTTTGTAATTAAAAAATTTATGTATAAGATTGGAGGGGGTTTTAGTTGAATTCAATTAATGTAACACAATAAAACTAAACAACGGAAGAGAAATCAAATAAAACAACAAAATTGTTGGCATTGATCAATGGGTTTTAAATCCAGTTCTCAGTTCAATCTCGACCTTCATACAAATGTGCATAATCAATAGTCATGTTGTTCTCATACCTTTCTTTGAAACTATTAACTGTAAACTAATAACAAACTCTGTTAATCCCAATTTTCCCTTAAATTGTAACTAATTAAAATGGGATCTTTAATTAGGTCTAGCTATTAGACAACCCAGAATAAGCTCTTCAGATTTAGTTTTGCAGCCATATTACGGATTAGGTAAATATGTTAATCTAAGGAAAAACCATATAAGCTCGGGTCATTTAACTTATGTTATGTTATCCCTAATGATGCATGACCATTCGTTTACCACATATGAATTAGATTTACAAGAATTATGCATGGCAATCTTGATTTTAGTAATGAATCCATATACAAATAATCTAGTAGGCCTATCTAAATCATTTATACATAAATCTACATATGATAATATAGTTAATTCTAAAGAACAACATCAGTAAGATTAATCAATGCCCAAATATGTTCACCAACTTTGGTAAACCTTTGAGCTAAAAAGAAGAAGATTACCTACTCATAGCTCTCAAAAAGGAAAGGAATTTGCCTCTTTTTAAGTGCATAATTTGTACATACCCTATTTGGCCTCTTTATTGCACTTTTTTGGTGCAAAATTAGTGTTACATGATTAAATACAATAAACTACGTAGGCATATAAGTTTCTGCATATGTTAATTTTGAAGAAATCATGGAGTTACACCTTTAAAATTGGATACTACATCATTGTGTAAACCTCTGCACGGGTGTTTGAGTTCGTATACATTTCGAGTAAGCTACACATTTCTATACATGACCATATAAGTCACAATGACTGTTCTGCCCAAAAAGTTCTAAAATGACCTAAGCTATCATACTCGCAAGTATACGAGGTAGTTTGTAGTGATTACCTATGGTCGTCTCCCACGGAGGTGAAATTGGTCCACTCAAATTAATCTTGAGCAAAAATAAAAACAGATGCAATCCTAAACACTCTATCCTGATTTGTTGAGTAAAGACTTTAAAGGAAATCACAAAATTAAACTGAAAAGTAAACGAAATTAATTGGGAGAAAAGCGAATAGATTAATCTAAGTGGAAGACTTTTGAAAATTAATTTCACTAATTTATTCTCTTATGCATGATTAAGGGAAACAATTGGATATTTGTCTTACTAAAATTAAAAGTTGGGTTCTAAATCAACTCGAATAATGAACTAATTTAACTTTCGTATTCAACAAGTTATTATCCGAATTAATTATGGAAATCTGACTACTAGTTACCACTTAAGTTAATATATTTCTAGTTTTTAACCTAAGCATCCATAGTGTCTCATTCCATATTAACTGCTCCTCTCGATCCTTCCTTTAATACTAAAATGATGCAAGGTTTGGTCATGCCATTACATCTGTTTAGCTCAGAAACTAAGATAATAAGTAAGACAACAAAACTGTAACTCATTCATGCATAGTTGATTAAAATAGCTACATTGATTATCAAGAAAAAAAGATTAGCCCATTATAGTATAAACATAGTTCATACTATGACATGATAACAAAGTAATAGTAGGTTAAGCTAACAAATTAATAAGTTCAGTAAATAAATAAGAAACAGAGCAACAAATGAACAAAATAAGCAAACAAGGATTGGATGAGTGTGAAGGTGGTGGTCTCCTGCCCCTCTCGAGCTTCCTGTATTAACTCTTACCTTCTGCTTTAGCTTCTTCTCGCCCAGATGCTCACACTGTCTTCCCCTTGATGCTATGTTTCTCTTTTCTTCCCCTTAGTTGATTGGTCTCTACTTCCTTTCTCTCTTCTCAGACTTCTTTCCTTCTACTTTCCTTGGGTGTGTGTTGAGTGAAGAATGAAGAATGGAAAAGATATCGCCGCCACCCTCCTCTCCTTTCTATTTGTAGCCTCGTCTAGGTTTAGGTTTTTGTGCCGCTTTAACCTGATAATTATGCATTTATGTGTATTTTTATAAAGTATTTAGCATTTGTTTCTTGCATCATAGGTTATTATTGTTTTTTAGGGTTTCTTTTGTATGTTTTGTTTAGTTTGATCTTCATTGTATTCTTTTATGTTTGATAATGATTTAGGGTAAGAATTGATTATTTTGATATAGGAATGGAGGTGGCAACTTTTGTCATTGAGCTAGAGACGAAGAGAGGAGAAGAGAAGAGGAGGAATTTATAATGCAAGAACTCACGATTGTGGGATTTATGCCAATTCCCATGATCATGGGATGTCCAACTCGAGGATACACGCGTGGTGCACTTATTTTTTTGATTTCCATGACTGTATAAGGTTATAAACCCTATGGATGAGAGAGCTTTGGTAGAGACTTGCCTCTTTGAGTGAAAACATAGGTTTAGAGTCTTAGGAGAGGTAGGGATTCAAGGTTTTTCATTCACAATTAGGAAAAGATCACACCAATTTCGGATTTTCCAAATTTGGGCCAAGAAGAGGATTTTGATTCATTTAGTTTAATTTTTTCTCTTTTAGCAATTGTGTTATTTGATTGATGGGGATATTATAGACATCATGAGTGGCTGATTTATTGATAGAGATTACTTTTGAACTTCTTGTTGAACTCCTATTTTGTTGATTCAAATAAATGAAGTTTTTGATGAATGATGAATTTATACCATAAAATATATTGAGAAATTAAGTTGGGTAATTTGTGTAGGGTTATATGATGAGAATTGACACTTTATAGACCTACATTCATCAAGTTAATTGATTAGTTAGAAGAGAGATCTTGGCTAATTAATTGATCACCCATAGGATAACTTAATAACTAGTTAATTTGGCGAATTGATTTTGTAGATTGAGTGATTGCTTAATCATCTCCATTTTATTTGGCTAGGGATAATTAATTACATTTTGAGAGAGGGTAGTTAATACATTAGAACATCTTAGGTGAGGCACAATTTAATTAACAAAATAGGAAGGAGACAAGATAAGGAAAAAGTGATCTCTAGTTTTTGAAATCTTGAATTCCAAGTTTCTGCATTTTTGCGTTATCATTTGTGCAATGTTAGTTGATTAATTTAATTTAATTTTCCAGTTTATTTTCATTAAAAATTTTGGTTCTTAAACATAGATCAATCTGAATTAGGTGGTGCCTAAGTACAATTCTTGTAGGATCGATATCTGCTTATTGTTTTAAGTCACGACCCATATACTTACAATTTTGTGCATAAAACTAGGAGTGCTTTCCATTCGCGATCAACAAAGTTTGTAAACTTGAGAAAATCAATATATAGTTTGAAACAAACTTCCAAACAATGGTACCTTAAGTTTGATGAGTTTGTTACCTCTTTTAGTTTTGAGAAGAATAAAGTTGAAAGGTGATTATAGTACAAGGCCAGGGGCAGCAAAGTTATCTTTATACTATTGTATGTAAATGATATCTTGCTCATATCAAATGACTTGATCATGTTGCATGAGATTAAACAACTTTTGGCCAAACATTTTGAAACGAAGCACCTTAGAGAATCCTCTTTCTTCTTAGGTATTCAGATTCATTAAGGTAGGTCTCATTAGGCCTCTCACAGAGAGCATACATTAAGTGAATGCTATTTGGGTATAATTTTTTAGATGTTGGGATGGCGTCGTCTCACTTAAAAGTTTTTTTCTTTTTACAGTTGCAACATTTGGGGACGAAATTCAGATTCGTCATGAAATGCCCAACATTTACCTACCATATTATAGATTCGTCACCAATACAATGAAAACGATTGTCGATGAATCTATATTTCGTCGCCAAATGTTAAAAGATTGCTGCGAAAATAGATTAGGGTCGCAAAATGTACAACACTTTGCTACCAAATTGATAAATCATCACCAATACTATGTACCTTTTTCGATGATCAAAACTTTCATCGCCTATCAATCCAATTTCGATACCAATTATACAGAACGTTGCAAAAACCCAAGCATTTTGCTTCTTAATTTTTTGTTTTGATTAACATATATGAGTTTTTCCTATTACCAATAACAAAATGAAAATTTTTTCTTTTACACATACATATAGAGTTCTTCTTGATTTACTTAATTTTTGGGAATTACTAATCTATATTTTTAATTTGGTGGATAAAAAAATAAAATAGGGAAATTTAAAAAAATTGGTCTTCTTTTTGTTATTAGCTGAATTAATAAGGATTGCAAACTACATTTCATTTAAACCAAATTCATCACTAACATTACAACATATACCCTTTAGCCCTTAATCTACCATTAACCTTATTATTTGTATAAAAGATACATTAAATTTAAATGTATCTTTTCAGTTTTTGCAACAAAGTAATCTTCTCACTTATACATGCAATGTTCTTCATTTGCCTAATGTTTTGAAATGACTAATCTTTAAATATAATTTGTTAGAAACATTTTTCTAATTATATTACAATGTCTTGTTAAATTATTATAATTTAATTTATCTAAATTACAAAAATTAAATTGTATAATTTTTTGAAATACTTTTTTTGAAATTATAAAAATGAAATTGTATATTTTTCTGAAAATTGTAAGTCAATTATTATTTATTTAAACGGTCAACAAATTAATTCACAAATAGTTTTCAATTGAATAATTTAATTTAAATTCAAATTATTTTTATTTGGAATAGGAAAATAAATTTATTAAAAATTATTTATGAACTCGTGGGCTTTGGAGATGAACCATGTATTAGTCGCTACATCTGACGTTTGTCGACCAAATAAAATAGATCGTAGTAAATTAATTAATACTACTTCCAAACAACTACAGTAAACAATAAACGACATCGTTTACCTAAACAAGAAAAACGACGTCGTTTTGTATTAGGTTTTTAAAAACAAAACAAAAAAAGCTACTCCATTCTCGTTCAATTCGTCAACATTTCTCCAAATCATATCTTCTGTTTCTTCATATGTATTGTGGTCAGCACCATCGAAGAACCATTATTAACTAAATCAGTATTATTCTTTTCTTCTATTTTCATCAACGAAGTTGTGATAAGTTTAACTTATACCTTTAGGTGTTTATTGTGAGTTTTTAATTATGCATTCGATGTATTAGTTGTGTTTATGATTGTGTTTTAAAGATGATTTACTGTCTATCTTTGTTATTTGTTATGTTTGTCTACCTTTGTTATTTGTTATGGTTGTGTTTTATTTGTTATATCTTTGATGTATTTTATGGATAATACTATATTTCTGTAAATCAAGAACATAGTCATGTCTATTTTACTTTAAATTCTAAATTTTACTTATAATACAAACTACACAATAGAATTTTGAAATTTTAGTAAGGGTAACTTTCATATCATTAGGCACATTGAAGACGTATAAGTGATAAACTAAACTACATTCACTTATCATTGAAATTGGAGTTGAACATATCATCATTTAATTCTAAATCAACATTTGTATATTAATCAAGGAATGTTAATATGGAGATTAGTTCCGGATGGCCCTAATTCATTCCTTCGGGAGGAATATGGCAAAATTGTCCCTGCTGAAAAAATAAACAATGCTGAAAAAATCTCCACTTCATACACTAATCATCATTTGCCTTCCATGGTCGATCTTCTGCTTCAAGGTGCTTAGTATTATCTGAACAACGTCACTTTCCCTATTATGTACATCTCATTTCCTTTTATGAAGCTATTATATATATTTACATTTGATGGTATATACTACATGTTGTTCTAAGCTTCCCCGAGTCTCAAAGATGACATGTATGCCCATGGAGGCGGGAACGATGTCACAATAGTTTGTAAAAGATTAGCGAAATTGGTTTTTTTGGAAAATTTGTCAATTCTACAAACTTCGTATGCTCATTCACATATGCATGTCACTCCAATTTTGATTCGTTTAACGGTTTACTAGTCTGATAATATCTAAGTTCTATACTGATTGTGTTTTAGGTATATTGTTTCGTACTGGCAATTCATCTAGCGAACTTGTCTTCTATACTAAATCTAGCGGCTCATTTACTGTACCCTCTACAAGTTTAGCTATAGGGGAAAAGTTGTTGCAAGAGAGTGTGAAAAACCTACACCTAAAGGAAGAACTGTTAATGTTTCAATTAGTGCCTTCGAATGTGTAAGGACCCTTCTCGGGAATCCAGATATCGAGAACTCATTTACTTTTATCGACTCTCATGTCACTTGGAATCCAAGTAAATAATTATATCATTGTCATTTATCGATGCAATCAACTGGACAACTTTAAAGTTGATCTATTGTTGTATCTATAAGAATTTGTCAAACAACCTTTCTACTAGTTAGGAGTCAAGCTGCGTACTATTGAATGTAAACTGTTATTGTTCTGGTTCTATGACTGTATGAATTGTTAAGCTTCTAATTCAAAGTTTGTACTACTCCATATATTATATTATTATATTGATAAAATTTTTTAAATTTTTTATAACTAATTTTTACAATGTTAGTAAATATTAATGATTAATTAATAATACTATTTAACACTTAAAATTATGTTGTGTTTTTTTCAATAATACGTTGTAAACATTCAAAACAAATCTCTAATAAAACATATCGTAACTATGATAGATTATAAAAATGTTAGTTTAATAATTTCAAAAAATGTCAACCATTTGGTGACGATTTCCAGAAATCGTCACTGAATGTGGACCATTTAGTAACGATTTTTAAAAATCGTCACTGAATGTGTAATCTTTTGTGACGATTCACAAAATTTGTGACCAAATGTTAACCTTTTGGCCACGCTTCAAAATATCGTCACCAAATAACAACTTTTAGCAACAATGTCAAAAACATAGCAAAAAACCAAACGTCTTTTTATTGACGATTTCGTATAATCGTTGCCAATTGTGACCCTTTGGTGACGATTTCCTAGATTAGTCACCAAATGTTTGAAAAACTATAGTGACGATTTCTGAAAAGTGTCACCATAAGTTTATTTAGCGATGAATATCTAAAATCGTCACCCATTGTACATCATTTTGTGACGATTTTTCTTAATCGTCACTAAATGTTGAGCATTTTGTGACGACAACATTTAGTGACGATTTCTGTTATGTGTCGCAAAATGTTTTTCCTTTTATCACACTTTTCAGTTTGGTCGCTAAATGTTTAATTTTAATGACGATATTGTAAAATCATCACAATATGTTGACTTTTGGCAACAATTTTTTGAAAATTGCAAAAGAAAACGTCGCTAACTGTAGTGTTTGATGTATTGACATATGCTTTTTTTATATAGTTATTATCCATCTCAAACTAATTCAATGTCTATGATCTTTTCTCCTTTTTTCTCAATCATATTAAAAAATTTTCTGACTATATGATGATGATGAAAATTGCTTGCTTTGAATTTTTTAATGTTATAAATTTAATTAACTTTGTAAAATAAGTTGAGATTTATAGGATTAGTTGTAATCTTCTTTTTCTAGAAACACCTAAAATTCTTAATCTCAATGGGGAAATAATTATTTTTCTTATAAATTATAACACTTAGGACAACTTGTCTTAATTTATAAAGAGATTATTAATAGTCCTTGTATTTTAAATATCTAAATGGATTATAAAAAGATTAAATTTCTTTTAAAATTAGGTAGAAAAATAACTCCTCTTCCATCAAAAAGAACAAAAATTAAACCAATAATTTACTATTTTTAAAATTAAATAATTGTTATCAAGCTAAAACTTAATTCTCTTCCACACCAATCATTTTCTTTTATTCTTCATAAATGCAGACCGTTTTGAACCATTCCATTAACACTTACAACTTTTACTGGAACTTGGGTCATTCCTAACGTTTTATAGGTTATGGGCAAAGAAAAAAAAAGACTCCAATAAATTGATAATATATAAATATATAAATTTTAAAAGCATATTATTATTATTAAAAAGACTACCTTAAGCTCCTTATTGTGATATAATTGAAGAATCTAATGAATTGCATTAATTCTTAACATTAAGATTAAGAAAACAACCAAAAAAATCAAATGAAAAAAATATGTAAAGAAGAAAAAGAAAGTTAAGAGAATTTGTCTCATTTTTACTCTTTATAAGTGTCAAGAATGAGCTGAGTCATATTTTGTATTATGTTGTTCTTTAGAAAGTCAAGAGTAAGTCTTATTTTTTCCTTAATTTATTCTTTATTAGAGTAAAAAATAAATCTTATTTTATTCTTCAAAGGATTAGGCCCTAGACAGGTATTCTTGCCCTTGCTTAGGGCTGGCCGACTGGAGCACGTAAATTAAGTTCGACCATTGCTATCTGATTCAAAAAGCCGGACGAACAATGGTGTTTGCTTCATCTATAAATAAAGATGACAAATTAAATAAATAGCATCATCGTATTCCTTTCTTCTAATCTTTTAGAAATTCGTTTTCTTTACAAAAAGTACTCAAATAATATTAATTCTAACTAAAGGCGAAGTATTGTTCTTCGCTTTTAACCCAAGTTGTTTTTTTTATTAATTTATTTATCCAATCAGTTATTGAAGTAACCAATATTATGAAGTTGCACACAATGTGGACGAGATTTAAGATGACCAGATCTTAGCCTTGCGTAGGACTGAAGCATGCATAAATCAGACTTAAGAGCTTTAAACCATAAAAATAAAGTAATTAGGGAACAATCATGGAACATGTTCTATGCTTTATGAGCTGTTTTTCCTGAAAGTGCAAAATTTTGGATAATTTAAACTTAAATTAGTACGAACCAAAGGTAAAGGCCTCCTAATTCTTACTACAAAATGTTGTAGATGCTGATATGTACAAATCTTCAACTGGGGATATCTTCTATGTATAAGTAGGGCGCATCCATGGTTTCAGACTGATGATGGATACAACTTTTGACATGGAAGTGGATGACTTATTTGAAATGGCCATGAGAGGCCGGTGAAATCAAGTTGTTGAGACTTATGAGAAGAGTCCCGGAGGAGTAGTTCATGAGGCTATAATCACTAGATCCGGAGACACAGCTTTGCACATAGCAGTATCAGATGGCCAAACAAAGGTAGTGTTGGAAATTAATTCAAATTTTAGAATTGTTAAAATTTCTTTAGAATAGGTCTTAGTTTGTTTTTAATCTTGCAGATTCTATAGGATAGTTTTTTGATTTTATTATATTTTATTATGATCAAAATATTTGATTTTGTTGAAGATTTACTTTAATTTTCAGTTTATTTATAAGCCTATATAAAGGCATGATCAGATAGAACAAATATATGAGTTAAGTTGAAAAGTTGCATCCCAAAAACTCCAACATGATATCAGAGCCATAGATCCTTGAGGGACTGTGAGATTGAGTGAAGCAAAAAAAAATTTTTTTCTTCCAATGGCTGCTAAAAAATAAGGAATCATTCGATGAAGATGAGGGTGCCACTGCAAAAGTTGCCAAGAAGGTTCCTGATGTGGCTGCAGAAGAAACTTTTTTTTTTGTAGGTTGGTGAGAAAGTGCATCAACAATAGTAAGATAATGAGAAAGTCCATCATATAGTGAAGAGAAGGTGCTTCACAAATAAGAAGTTTGGAGAGACGTGTGCAATGATTGCAAGTTGGTGACAAGTGCATCAACAGGATGATGAGAAGTGCATCATTTGGTGAAGAGAAGTGCTTCATAGAATATTCTGAAGATGGAGAGATGTGCTCCAGAAAATTTGAATTAAGAGGATGTTGGAAATTATTTCAAATTTTAAAATTGATAAAATTCCTTTAGAATAAGTCTTAGTTTGTTTTTAATCTTGCAAATTCTATAGGATAGTTTTCTGATTTTATTATATTTTATTATGATCAAAATATTTGATTTTGTTGAAGATTTACTTTGATTTTTAGTTTATTTGTAAGCCTATATAAAGGTATGATCAGATAGAATAAATATATGAGTTAAGTTGAAAAGTTTCATCCCAAAAACTCCAACAGGTAGTACCCCAACTAGTAAAAATATGAGGAGAGAAGGCACCTAAAGTTCTGAGAATAAAGAATAGCAAAGGCAACACTCCTTTGCATCTTGCAGCTGCTCTTGGGAATGCGAGTATGTGCAATCGCACGGCAGAAAGAGATCCAAAGCTTATTGAGGATCGAAATCTTGAGGGTGAAACTCCTTTTTTCTTGACAGCTGTTGGTGGCACGAAAAAAAGCTTTTCTTTGCCTCCACGATCATCACCAGAAGAATCCCATTCAAACTGACTATGTTGTTTGTAGAAAGGCTAGTAACGGGGATACTATACTCTATGCAGCCATCTCTGGAAAACATTTCAGTGAGTGTCATTCACAGTTCTTAGTTCTTTTCTAGACATATGTTGGTTGAATCGTGATTATGACATTAATCCCCCCACAGGTTCGGCATTTCAAATAATTCTCAAATATCCATATCTGGTGAGCTCCCTCAATGCAAGTGGCTAGTCACCTCTCCATCCTAGTGTATTCAGAAGTGGCTGTCTTTTGGGATTGCTAGATCGTTTCTACTACTTCTGTGAGTATCATTGCTCGAACTCTTCTTAAAATGTATGTCCTTTAACCCTTTAAGTTTTGCTAATCTACAGGGTTTTCTTCTCCTGATAATACTCAGCAATTGCTATCTATAATTAAATTTTAAATGGGGTTATATTTTGAAAGGTATACCTATTGAAGAACTTAAGGAGGAAATAATAGACCATGAAGCTTTGTTTCACAATCAGAAGTTAAAGAAACCATTCCCTAGTATCCAGCAACCTATCAAACATGCATAAACTTCTTCTTAAGTGATGAAAACTCAAAGTATTAAATAGGTTGTTTGTACAAATTTTACGTATTTTATCATATACGTGTCAATGAATGCTCAAGTTTAAAGGTGCTGCTATTTTTGCTTCCAGCTGAGGCGCTGAGAGTTGAGAAGAAAAACAGAAATGGTAACCTAAAGGATAAAGAGAATCTACAACTAGAAAGTAGCTTCAGTAATTAGAAGAGTGCAGGACCAGAAAAAGGTAAAGTTTCTACAATTATCTCATAATAACTATTGATCCTTGATGCAACCTACAAAATACTAGCTATTGCTGCAATAAATCTAACAAATTTGTTGCTGCTATAAATCAGAAAAACTAAACGAGGGAAAATGTTACCCGCCTAACTAAGAAACTATTGTTCAATATGGCAAGATTGCAATCAAGACCACACTGATGGTTCTCGGCATTGGTAAGTATTCTTCTCTCGTAGACATTTTTTATCTTCATTTTTATGGAGAAAATATCAATTTTTTTTGTAGCAAGCCATACCTATAGACAGCAGAATCAGTAAGTATAAAAACTTCTTATATCTCTGTGCTTATAGACATGGATCTTTTTATTGAAACTCTAACCACATTTTAAAGAGAAAAGAATATCCTCTATTGTTTTCTTCATTAATGAGAGACGTTATACACAACTCAGAATGGAATAAAATCTAAACAAATTATAACTGACTATTTATGAATGAGCCTTACAATCCAAAAGGAAAAATAACAGACTACGACCTAAAAGAAATGTTTAACAGAAAGGTAATGTTTAATAGTCCCCCTCAAGATGGAGAGTGGAGATTTAACACTCCCATCTTGGATAAAAATAAATGCAAAAGTTTGGCACGAAGTGCCTTGGTGAACAAATCTGCGAGCTAAGCTTAAGAAGAGAAGTATAAGGTTTTAATCATAACGTCGGAGATTTTTTGTTGAACGAAATGGCAGTCAACCTCAATAAGTTTGGTGCATTCCTGAAAAAGTAGGTTGATTGAAGAGCTGACTGAATGTCAAAAAAGATAAGAGCAGGATGTGGGTGAGAAATAGCAATATTAGTAAGCAGTTGATTAAGCCATACGATTTCCAAAGTAAGAGTTGCCATGGCATGATATTATGCTTGAGCAGAAGAACTAGAGACATTTGTTTGTTTCTTAGATTTCCAAGAAATAAGTGAATCTCCTAGGAGAACACAAAAACCAGTGATAGATTTTCTGGTATCCACACAAGCTGCCCAATTCGATTCGCAAAAAGATTTTAGATGAATTTATGATTTTGCTGAGAAGAAAATGCCTTGAGATGGAGCTAGTTTGAGGTATTTTAAAACATGCATGGAAGTAGCTAAATGAGGCTTACGAGGCTTGTCCATAAATTGACTCAACTATTAAACAGGAAAGGCAAGATTGGGCCTTGTATGAGTGAGATATAGTAATTGTCCTATAGGCCTTCTATACTAAGTAGGATCATTGAGAAGAGCACCTTCTTGATTTGATAATTTGAGATAAGTATCCATAGGAAATTGACAGGGTTTATCAGCAAGTAAACTTGTATCCTTCAATATTTCCAAAGCGTATTTTCATTGAGAAAGATGGATCCCAGACTAGGATCTGGCAACTTCAAGAACAAGAAAGTGTTGTAATGGTTTAAGGGTTTTTAGTTTGAAATGTGTCTGTAGAAATTGTATGAAGGGAACAATTTGATCTTCATTATTAGTCGCTAGGATAATGTCATCGATATATATCAATAAGGTAAGAAAAAATCTATCTTGCCGCTTGATGAAAAGGGAATAGTCGGTAGCTGATTGAATGAAACCATCTTATAGTAAAGTGTTGGATAATTTAAAGAACCACTCCTTTGAAGCCTGCTTTAAACCGTATAAAGACTTTGTAATTTCAAAACTTATGACCCTTTAAAGTGAGGGAATCCTGGAGGGATAGACATGTAGACTTCTTCCTTAAGTTCTCTATAAAGAAAAGCGTTGTTTACATCTAATTGATGCAAAAACCAGTTATCGGCAGAGGCAAGAGCAAGCATGGGCCTGATAGTGACCATTTTGACTGCTGAAGAAAAAGTCTCTGTATAGTGGATACCTTCGTGTTGTGTAAACCCCTTTGCAACTAAGCGTGCTTTATACCTTTTAATAAAGCCATCAGCAATATGTTTTACCTTGTAAATCCACTTACAACCAACTGGTGTTTTGCCCGCAGGAAGGTCAGTTAATGTCCAGGTATTGTTTTCTTCAAGCACTTGTATTTTATCCTTTATGGTAGCTTGGAAATGGGAATTTTTGACTGTTTGATGATAGAATTGAGGCTCATATTAAGAGTAGATGTTGAAGGTATAAGATCCGTAACTTGGGGATAAATGGTGATAGGAAATGACTGAGGAAACGGGATAGGGAATACTTGATTATCTAAGTTGACACTAGAACATGCAACAATGGGAGGATTGGATTGGGCAAGAGAACAGTAGTAGTCATTTAAGTATCCTGGAGGTTTTCTATTCATTGTTGGTCTGGCAGTCAAATCTGTAACTGGTAAAAATATGTCTTGAGTTGAAGATAAATTATGTGGGAAGTCAGGTTCTGGGAGAGAATGAGTTTATGATGATTGTGACAGATTTAGATCATTATCAGATAGAGAATTAGGTGGAAATTGTATATCAAAATAAGGTTTAATGGACAGTACGAAAGGAAAAGATGTTTGAGCAAAGTCCCTCTCAAACTGAAAAGGGAAAATAGACTTATGAAAAACATCATTTATGGAAATAAAGATGGTTTTTGTGTGAAGATTGTACAACTTATACCCCTTGACACAATAGGGATATCCAAGAAAAATACATTTTGATGCTCTAGTTTCTATTTTTGTTCTCCCTTGTTTAAGGGTAGAAGTAAAGCACTGACACCCAAAAGTTCTAAAATGAGAATAGTTGGGGGGTGTGGAATATAGCCTTTCGAAAGGTGTTTTTCCTTCAAGAATACAAGATGGTGTTCTATTTATGATATAGGCTGCAGTGAGGACACATTCTCCCCAGAATTTGGTAGGTAAAAATGCTTGAAATTTCAAGGCTCTGGTAACTTTTAAGAAATGCTTATGTTTTCATTTAACTACTGAATTTTGTTGGGGAGTTTCAACGTAGCTAGTTTGATGTATTATGCCATGTGAACTAAAAAAGTCAGACTTTTGAAATTCTGCCCCATTATCTGATTGTAATACTTTAATAGTAGTCTGAAATTCAGTTTGAATCAGATTAAAAAATGTGGGATAATTTTCTTGGTCTGGGATTTGTGATTCATCAAATAGATCCAAGTGCATTGAGAGAAGTCATCAACAATGGTTAAGAAAAATCTTAAACTATCAAGAGCTAGAACTGAGATTGGTCCCCATATATCACAATAATTTTGTTGTATTAATACAACTAGTTTGAAATGGTAATTTATGTTATTTTGCTAGTGGACAAATTGAACATGGTTGAGAAGGATTTTTATTGATGTTTGAGATTTTTCCATATAACGTGGGAAACTTTGAAAAAGACATTTGTCCAAGATGTTGATGCCAAAGGTTTGTATTGAAAGACACATAATTAATAGAAGCAGGAAAAGAAAGGGAAATAGGAATTGAATTTGCAGAAGAAGTTTTACGTAGCAATGGTGTAGAATTCTCCAGATAATAAAGTCCTCTATGTTCCTTGCTCAATCCAATCACCCTGTGTAGATTCTGGTCCTGGATTTTATAAGAATCAGAAGTAAATGAGACTGAATAAGAATTAGAGCTGGTCAATTGACTCATAGATATCATATTAAAATTGAAAGTTTGATCACATAAGGCATTTTTTAGAGTAAGGAAATTAGAGCGTTGACAGAGCCAATATGAGAGACGGTAGCTTGATGACTATTTGGTAAATGAACATTTAAATTTACTAGTTTAATATCATAAGTGAGAAACGAAATATAATGAACTATGTGATATGTGGCACCAGTGTCAATTATCCAGGCATTAGAAATGGGTTAAGAATGAGTAGAGAGAACACTGGAAGGAAGGAGTATACCTATCATGGAGATTTGAGAGTTACCTAGGTTGTAGTTAGATGAACTGAAGCTGAGAGAATGAGGCTGGAGAGGATCTAATAATTGCTGACACTACGCATGAGTGAAGGGAAAGGTTGATATGGTAGGCTTCTCATCACTGGTTGAAGTGGAGTAGATATGATTTGCTACTAGAAGGTGAACAAAGTTGGATGCAGAATGAGGCATGCTTGGTTTCTTTGTTTTAAAACTAGGAGGATAGCCATGAAGCCGAAATCATTTGTTAATGGTATGATTATCACCATCACAATGAGAGAAAAAGAGTTTGCCCTTTTGAGGTCCTCCTTTAGCTGGCTTGGTGCTTGTGTGTCCTAAATTTTTACTCAACATTGCAATAGCTTTTAGAGGATTAGATCCCATGGTAATGTGCCTTTCACGTTCTATTTAGGAAACTAAGATGAAAACCTTGTTGAGAGGAGGTAAAGGATCGTAAAGAAGAATTTTCCGGCATACCTTAGAGTAAGACTCATTGAGTCCCATGAGAAACTTGATAACATTCTGATCAAGACATTGAGAAGCAGCTCCACAAATGCAAACATGATGAGAGGTGAAGTTGCTTAGATCATCCCATAGGCCCTTTAGTTTGGTATAGTAAGCTACAACAGATTGGTTATCCTAACGACACTTCGAAATGTCACGCTAGATTTAGAAAATTCGTGGCCCATCAGATTGTGCAAATCTTTCAGTAAGATCATTCTAGACATCTTTTGTGGTGTCCAAATAAAGGATGCTTGTAGCAATTTTTTTGCTTACTAAGTTCAATAGCCAAGAAATAACCATAGTATTGCACATTTGCCAAGAAGGAAAAAGAGGATCATCTTTTGAAGGGACTGGGATTGTTCCATCAACAAATCCCAATTTGTTCTTGGACGTTAATGCTAGTAATATAGCTCTCTTCCAATTGTGATAAATTCTCAAAACCTCTCAACTAAAACAAAGTCAACATATACAACATGTAATTTTTGAATTTTATAATGGAAACAAACAGTTTTTGGAAACTTTTTAAAGTTAACACGATTTGAGACAAAGTTGTTGTCGAGGATGTGATCTTTTCTAAAAATTAAAGATTAAAATAAGAGCTGAAGACATGAGCATGTTGATGTAATAGAAGTGTCTCCATTGAAAACTCAATTTGGAAGATGACATGTCTTGTGTTTAGAGAAGGTAGAAGGCTTCACTGTGTAGGGTACCCCTACCATAAAGCCTATGTCATATTCTAGAAAGTGATAGTGAAATTCACAGTTTAAAATATGTTAGTATTCTAGGTCATGTATACAATAGTCAATCTTATTTATATTCATGTTTTTGACATATTTCAAATCTAAAAGGGTTCCATAACTTATTAGAGTCGTGTTTAAATTAGGTTCAGTGAAGAGTTATTTGAATAAAATCTTACCAGTTATAGTTTGCATATAAATATATTGTTGCAAACCTAGTGTATTGTAACCATCTTTATAATCAATTCAATAGTAAATTAGTTACTCTTGCTCTTAAGGAAGTAGGCACAACCAATTGGTTAAACTTCGTTAAAAACAATTTGTTTCTTATTGTTTTCTTTTATACTATTATATTCTTATTGAACATATTTTCTCAATAAGGGGTTTTAGAATATAGTTGAAGCAAAAATGACTTTAGCTGTAAGATGTAAAATAAATAATTTTAATGGAATTGAGAACTTCAAATTGTGGTAATATAAAGTCAAGGATTAGACTTATGGCATCATAAATTAAAAACATAATTATCACAATTTCTAAAACCCAAATTCCCCATCTCATTTCGTAAACCATGATGTACAATGTATCATTACATAAAACATTCATGTATATACAATATCAACGACTTATCAGAGTCTACAGCTCTGTCTACAAAACATGCTACATACATGAGGAACTATACAAAACATTTATCTAAATCCTGCAATCCTAGCTAACCGACCTTTGAGCCATGTCTTTTATCTAAAAGCAGTACAAGATCTCTTCTAAACTATTTTAGAAGCTAAGTCGTCTCTCTCGAACCTGAACAATCAACGTTACAATTTTGGTGAGTTTAACGAACTCAGTGTGTTAACCATCCTCGATGGTTCACTCATTTCACGTGACATAACAACTCATATAATCACATAATTCACATTTTTCATTTCTCAACATGTAGCATCATAAAACACTTTGTTCATATGTTTTCACCTTTTTCATTCAACTCAATTCAACAATACATTGTAATAATTCAAATCATACATCTCACGTGTGTATGCAATGTTCATGAGACTCACATTCGTTTATTTCATTATTGTGACTGAGTGTCTTTTTCACTGTCTCGTATCCATTGTGGATACTGGGCTCATATATAACTGTCCCTTATCCGTTGGAGATATAAGGCTCATTTTATAAAGTGAACCAGAGGCTCTTACTATATTCTGTGCTTTAAGCTTTTTTTTTACTGGTAACTCCAATCACTACTGCCTTTATGTTATCATGCATTCATGTAATGGAATGCATCACATGTATTCAGTCAATCAATTGTGTTCAATCTTACACATTCATATTCACTATCATAATCTCTTATCATCAGACCTTAGTTCGACATTCAACATACAAGTTGAGAATCATTTATTCAGTCAAATTTAGATTCAATGACCACTTCCAATATGTTATTCATGTATTAAACGCCTCGAACATTCAATGTCAGGAATCAGTACATACACATCACATAATAATTCAATACAGAGTTTAACAAACAAATAATCAAGGTAAGACCATCTTAGGTTACTCACCGTTTGCTCCAGATAGCTTATTGCCT
Source organism: Erythroxylum baracoense (assembly GCA_025629805.1). Taxonomy (NCBI): domain Eukaryota; kingdom Viridiplantae; phylum Streptophyta; class Magnoliopsida; order Malpighiales; family Erythroxylaceae; genus Erythroxylum; species Erythroxylum baracoense. The sequence goes on along the minus strand of JAOTAY010000006.1, from coordinate 26,592,842 downwards.
CGAGGTCTCGACAATGTCTGGATGCAGTCGCTTTAATTGCTCTTCTATATCATGCAAACATACACATTTACACATTAGTAATTTGCACATTCACATAAATACTCAATCATATACATATGTATATGCACAATATATAATGCATGTTTAATGACAATTTCGGGTATATTTCCTTAATACACATCTCAAAATCAATTAACAACACCTTTCAATCATTCTTTAATACCTAATACTCTTTACTCACATTAATCACCTCATTGATCATCAACTAAGTTCATTCAAGATCTCATTCAAGCCTAATTACCTTATATGGAAACACCCTAGCATTGATTGGTTCATACTTCATTCAAAAGACAACTCTTTTTTCCATAAGTCTAGCCACAATCGTGGTGTCACTACTACGATCGTGATAGAAACTTTTAGAGCTACCCAAGATCGTGACAGAAACTTTTTTTGGCCAGGTCACGATCGTTGGGTAAAGGCTACGATCATGACAGAAACTTATTTTTGGTAAGGCCACGATCATGGGGCGGGGCCACGATTGTGCCCTGCACTTTCTTTCTCCAATCACATAAATTTAACATATATTCTAACATCAATTTCACACCAATTTTCGACAATTCACTTCCTCTAATACAACATCATTTCATACTAATTCAACTACCAATTTGATTGCATTATACTCTTAAATCTCTAATCATTTTGATTCATCATTTTCTACTAACTCTCATCATTCATGATATCCTATCTTTTTCCATAATATATCTCATTCAGAAGCATCAAATAATACATTTGCAAAATTCATCATTTCAAATTCATAACCTCTTCATTCATAACTCCTTTTCCGTTCAGCATCATCAGCACACAAATCAAAATTCATGATTGATCATAAACATAAAAAACAGAACATATTCATATACACTTTCATCATCAATTTCTTGCAGATGTTCTACTTCATTTTTCACCTTCATTTCATTCCTAACTATCACCTTAATTCATCTCATTTCAAGACATCATAGTACTCCTTCTTATTAGCTCTAAACTCATATTGGTTCATCTTTAAAACAATCAAAGAGATACATGTAACATACCAAGAAAACAAAACATAAACATCCAATTACAAGTTAGAATTTCTGCACTTCTTTCTACCCCATTTTTAGTGATCTTATTATCTCAAAATCTTCTCTACAATTACTTATGAAAGGTTAATCATATTATATGCAAAAGCAAGACATTTTGGTGCTCATTTCATCACTCATGATTTTCACATATATACCTCACCACTTCATTAACATTTAACCTTTAACTATCATCAAAACTTGTTTCATTCAACAAAAAATGAAGAGTAATGCTTTATACTTACTTATCTAGCTTCAATGTCTTCAAATCACTCTTAACCCTAGTTGCTCAACCCCTTACCATCATCATCTTTCCAAAGGTGGTAGGGTTAGGTCTTTAATGGCAAAGAAGAAGGCAACTAAAAATGAAAGTAGCAAGTGAAGGTTATAACAAGCTTTAAAGCTGATGGGGTGAGAAGTAAGGATTGTGGATGAAGAAGATTAAAGAAGATGGAGATTAATGTTGATGGTAAAGTGGTGAGTATTCTCGCCTATCACGCCAGCAACCCGGGTTTGATCCCTATTAACAGCGCTAAAAACTTGTTGATGGTAAAAAGAACGAATATGGATCCCACAGGGATTGATGCCTAGACACCGCTTAATTTAAACACAACTTTGTTTAAGAAACTAAATTATGAAATGCAAATAATATGAAAAATTAAATTAAAATTAAACGACTAATGTAAACAATGGACAATACTAAATTTGTAAAAAATTTGAATTCAAGAATCTAAATACTAGAAATTACTTTTTTTCTTATTTTGTCTCCCTCCTATTTTATCGATTGAATTATATCTTACCCTAAATTTTCGAACGTGCTAATTACCCTCTCTCAAGATGTAATTATTTATCCCTAATCAAATTAACAGGAATCAGTTGGACGATCTCTTAACCTACCCAATGACTCTACCGATTCAATTAGTTATCAAACTATCCTATGGGTGATCAATTGACTAGTCGAGATCTATCTTTTAACTATTTAATTAATGTGATGATTGCTAGTCCATAGGTTACCAACTCTCATTGTACAATCCTACATGAATTTCATCGCACTCACTCTCTCAATTTGTTGCAAGATGATAATTAAAAACAACAATAAAAAAGACAACTGCATTCAATTCAATAAAATACGAGTTCAACTTAATAGTTCCAAAAGCAATCCCTAAAATAAAATCAGCCTAACATGGTCTCTATAATATTAACATTCAAATAATCCATTTTTACAAGGAATAGAAGAGATTAAAGTGACAGAAAATTGAATAGAAAGACTCCTTCTCTTCTTTGCCAAAATCTAGAATTTTGGTGTTGATGTGCTATTTTGTCCAATCTTGATGATGATCCTTATCTTCAATCCTTCCTCAATGCTCCAAACATGTGTTCTTCATTCAAGGATGGTGCTTCTACAGGTGCATGTCGTCTCCTCCTCAACATGGAGGCTTAATAATGTTCCTATAGTCCAAAAATTCTAGGTTTAATGAAGCTTCGCAAATTGCCTCGAATTATAATTCCCACATCCATGAGAATTTGCTAATTCCCACGAACGTGGGAATTACACACAGACACACTCCTCATTTCTTCTGTAATTCCCACGTCCGTGGGAATTTGTCACAGATGCACTCTTTTTGTCTTCTCTTCTTTTATCTTTTGTTTAACCTCCAAGTTGCTGCCTCTTCTTTCCTACACAAAAATAGTTAATTCTTACCCTCAATTAGCATCAAACACACAAGAACAACAATAGAAATCAAACTTAATGAAAACATACAAAATGAATCCTAAACTAGAACAATAAACAACAATTATGCTAGAAAACACGTGCTAATTACCTATAAAAATATATCCTAATGCACACCTATCAAAAATCACCACTATTACCGGAGCATTGGGTACATGCGCAGGCATTGGAGAGACAATGATCTTCACCACCCACCCAAAAATGATGAGATGGCCTCCAAGAATCTAATGACACTAGTCTTGCGTCGAAACTCCTCCTAGTTTGCGAGAATCGAAGGATTCAAGCTCAAAGGTGACCATTTTTGTTCACCAATAAAATGGGTTAATTGGTGTCAAGTTTCCCTCCTTTCTTACATTTTAGGATCGTTAGACAAGATGGTGGTATTAGTTTCCCCAAAAATGACTAAAAATAGGAGATCGGTGACTTACCTAAATGAACCGAAATTTCCTATCATGATTCCTCCAAATCTAAGTTAATTTTTATGAAAAAAAGTTAAAGAGTTTCGTAAAATGTCCTAAGAGCCTTTTGTAGAGTCCTAGATTGCTGAAAATGGTGGTTAGAAGGTGAAAGTATGAGTGTCGGAAGTCAGGAGTGAAAAGTAACCTATAGGGAAAAGAGTTTGAGAGAGAAATGAACTTAAGCCTAGTGCCAAAAACAACTCAGTAAGATTCTTGATGATTCCGATATTCACAATATTGTTGAAAGGTATTTTTGAAAATATCACCAATGAAAGGAGTGATGAGATTTGGTAAGAAAGGTAAAACAACTCCAAGGTATATCGGTCCATTTGAGATTAAATCTAAAGTGGGTGAACTGGCATATAGGTTGGTGTTACCGCCTAACATGTCCAGAATTTATCCTATATTTCATATGTCGATATTGAGAAAGGATATTTCGGATCCTTCTCATATGCTTCAGCCATGTAATGTGAAGATTGATGGCGATTTGACATATAAAGAACAACCTATTGCCATAGTAGATTATCATATTCGTTAGCTGAGATGAAGAGAGATACCAGTGGTGAAAGTGTTATGGTGTAATCATATAATGAATGACTGTACGTGGGAGATGGAGTTGAATATGCAGAGCCAATACCCATATCTATTTCAATAATGAGGTGAGATTTAAAATTCCAAGACGAATTTTTTATAAGGGGGAGAATGTAATGATCTAAATTTTTGTTAAGTTACTCATAATGGATCAATAAGGAGAAAAACCTATAAAAGTATAAGTTGAGCTTAAGAAAGCTTAAGTTCATTTCTCTCTTAAACTTTTTTTCTTATAAGTTACTATTCACTCTCAACATCCTACACTCATACCTTCACCGTCTGACCACCATTTCTGGCAATTTAGGACCCTACGAAAAATTCTCAGGATGTTCTATAAAACCCCTAAACTTATTTCATAAAAAATAACCCAGATTTGGAGGAATCACAACTGAAAATTTTGATTCATCTAATATTTTTAGTCATTTTTGGGTAAAATAACACCACCATCGTGTCTAACAACCCTAATAATGTAGAAAAGAAGAGAAATCTGACACTAATCGACCCATTTTACTGGTGAATGGGAAAATGTCACCTTTGAGCTCTAATCCTTCTATTCTCACAAATTGGGATGAGTTTCGATGCAAGACCAGTGACATTAGATATTCTTGGAGGTAAGCTCATCATTTTTGGGTTAGTGGTTAACGTCACTGCCTCTTTGAGGCCAACACCTCCCACACTATGGTGACGATGGTGATTTTCTGACTAGCCCAAAAATAGTTGAAAATAATTTTAAAATTTTCTAAATATTATGTGAATTACTTTTTTTAAAAGCAGTGTATTGAAATTCTTCATAATTTGTGAGATAAAAATTTTAAAAGGGTTATATTCTTATAGAAATGCATGAAATTGATTAGATTGAGTTGTTGTTGATTAGAATTGAGATTATCTGGATGTATTTAGTATAAATGAGAATGTATGGGTTAGAATTGGTATTCTTGAATTGTGAATTGGATTATTATGGATTTTGCGATGTAAATGTAGACTCAATTGGGTATAGACACAGTTTGGAGGCCCAAATTGAGTTGTGGTTACTGGTGGATATAGAATTGTATTTTTATTATAGGAATGACCCTTCTTTTAAAAGGGAGATGTCTGTTTTATAAAGGAAACTCTGTTGAATTTTTAGCAGGCTCCTCGTAAAATGTGACATCGTTGTTTTTAAATAAAAAATAGGGCTCTTTAGTATTGAGTCATGGTCTTATTCTCGAGGTATCTAAAATTGGTTTAGGTTTTAAATCCTAATAGTCATTTTTACTTTTCTTTTTATAGATCAATCAAGAGCAAAACCCTTCACTTCGAGACACTAGGTTCGACGTGAAAGAGTGCATTATACCCGTGAGTTAATATTCATAGTTATGAACATGCATTAGAAATCATTCTTATATTTATCATGGAAATTATCATCATTATCATATGCACACATGTATACATATTTTTGTTATGCAATGTTAGACTTGTCTTGATATGTGATGATGTGGAGGATTTTTGTGGTATGAGCTACCTGGTTGGCGCCACCAGGTTGTGCGCACAGTGAGTCAATTGGTCAAGTATGAATTTAGATTAGTATTTGATCAATTGGTGGATCCATTGATTGAGATACGAGACGGTTGGGGTGGTTGATGATTCTCACAAAAAATCCTCTCAAACTTTAAATCATTCTTTGGGGAACATTTTGAAAAGTATTAAGACAAATTTGCATTAAGAAAGAAGGTTTGAGCATTTGAAGTTGTTAGAATCTTGATTTTGAGGGATTGATCAACATATATGGGATAGTGATTGACCAACATATGTTAAAGTTACTGAAATTAATGTATTGAGAGTTTATAGTTACATTTGTTGACATATAGGTCGACCAACATGAGATATGATGTGTTAGTCGACCAATACTTAATAGGTAGTGAATCTTATGCATTCAATGCACATTGATCTGCCAGTATCTTGTAACTAGCCATTATGATAGCTAATTTTTAGCTCTAATAGTTAGTTTGAGTCCCAAAACCTTTAAAAAAAATCTTCCCATTGGTTTTTACATCAAAAAGAATTCATGTGTTTTATACACATACTTCCAAAATTTTTCAAGCATTTGATTATTCATTGTCTCTTTTTTTTAGTGACTGAACCATTCATCTTTATTAAAGTAATCAAGTGATATATTTTAAGCTGTAAATTCATTTATGAGTCACTACAAGAAAAATGTCATTTTGCGATGGAAATTACAGACGGAAAACAATAATATTCCATCAGTAAGTCAGTTTAGCGATGGACTTTATAGACAGACAAAGGCGTCATAGAAACGACCGTAGCTAATAATTCCTGACGGAAAATAAAATTTTTGTCGGTAAAATTATCGACAAACAACAAATGTACCGTTGGTAAGTATACCGATGGTTTCTTATGCGGTTGATCGTTGGTAAATTTACCGACAGAAATTATATTCTGTCAGTAATTTTACCCACAGTTTGCGATTTTCGTCGATGATTTTACCAACGGTTAATTTTTGTCTCCAAATTTGCCGACATAATTGGTTATTCCGTCTATGATTACGAACAGTTAGTCATCTTTCGTCGGTAAATGGTACTGATTTTACTGACGAAAACGCAAATTTTTGTCGGTAAATCAACCAAAAAAAATTTTAAAAAATTCCGTCAATAAATTTTATTTGATAATGTTATATTTGATTAGGAGTTTTTATATCCGAGTTGAGGTACCATTAGTTTTGTTTTACTTGCATTTAACTATTGCATCGATATCTCTCACAGTTACATACCTACGAACTAACAAGAGTTGTTTGTGAAGTAATAGTAAGAAGATGTGAAATGGAGAAAAGAAACAAGTAGTTACAAGCAACCAAGAGTCTAGAAAACAGCTTAGGCAATGCCAAAGTAAAAAGACTAGAGCAGGTGGTGGGTTAATATAGATCAACAAAAGGATTCATGGGCTAGTCAAAATCTGCGATAATTAGATACAATAAAAGGCTAAAAAATGAATGTATCTTGCGGGACTGGAGTCTCCTTCCTTTAAGGGTCTACAACACGGTAACGTTAAACGACTCGCGCAAGATGGTTGCCTAACTTTCAATTGCTTTTTCGTACGGCACTATGACCTTGATCATCTCCTGTAGGTCTTTTGGTTGGATTAGGATTAAAAGAGGAAGCAAGAGGAAACGGCGGAGAATAAACATTTAACATTTTTGTTGTACTTTCTATTTTTTAATAAATTTATTAATGCATACAATTTTAATAATATAAATATTAATTTGATAATGATCTTATGAGCTCAATATCGTAATTAAAAAAGATTAAAGGTTAATTTTATAGTAATTTTAATATGTTAATTGATATTATAAAATCAAATAAAATTTATTCAAATTTTAATATAAGGAAAATACAGGTTAAGATTAGAATAAAAGCTAATCAAAATTACTGATATTTAATAGAAAAGCTTTATACATCACCTTACGACTTGAATCATGCTCATACATGAGTTAGTCATAACTAAGGGCTAAATATTATGTCGTTTAGTTATTAGACAGTTCTATTTAAACTGTCTAAACCACTTGTAATTATCTCAATTGTTTAATGTCTTATCTTATAAGTAGTTAACGCTTGGCAGATATAATAAATATGTTGTAAATCCACTAGACCTGTGGGCGTGTTATGTCTTCATCTTTTCCATAAATGAAAGTCCTTTGTGATGGTTTCATACTAAAGATGACATTTTAAGATGCTAAAGTCTATAATCTTTGAAAGATGAGAAGTGCACTAAATCTTTCGTAATGGTAAGTAAATTAGGTGTGAAATTTACATCTTCAGGGTCATAATAAAAAGGTAATTAAAATATTTTCAATTTAAATCTAACAATAATTTTAATCTGATAATAACAAATTTTCCAATGCTACAATAAAGAAAACATTTCTTTCAAAAACAACACATTTGAATATTACCTAGATTTAATCAAAGTAGGAGTTAATATTGTCTGATGTCAATTTTTGGCAAATATGTTATCTAAGCTAATTTTAAAATACATGATGATCATATACCAACTTCTATTGTTTGTTTTCTGTATCTTTAAGAAAGGTTTATTTGTAGGTTTCAAATATCATACCTTAATATATATGATACCACAACTCCTAACATTCAATACAACTCCTTTGAACAAAAAATAACATCACTCATAATCTAAGATATCCTTATTTTGAAGACATGTCTCACCAACTTGTCCGGTAAGTTATATGAGCTAATACATGATTGTGTTGGAGGTCATATTCACATCCAGGTCTTTTCCAATGTTAACTCAAATCAAACTAACCAATACTTTTCCTTCAATTTGGTTCAACTCTATTTGCTTCTTAAATAAAGAATAATAAGTAAACCTTTTAAATATTGGTTAAGAAAAAGGAAGAGACTCTTAAAAATGTTTTCCAATCACAGAATACACAAATAAACGAAAGTTATGAAATACCCAAATTAACTTTCATCAAATATCTCATACGAAAAAACACATGACATGGGTTGAAAAATTACCTCCACCGACGCACAGAGAAATAGCAGAAGAGGAGAGATAGCAGAAGAGGAGAGACAGCAAAAGAAAAACGCAGAAGAGAAGAAACACGTAGAAGAGAAGAAAAATGTAGAAGAAGACATAGGGGGGACACTCGGGTGACTTAAAATGTAAAAGAAAACAACATCGTTTGGTTGTGGATGACGATGTCTACCTTGAAAATTGAACGACAGAAATATTTCGGTCGGTAAACTTAAAAATTCTTGCCTTCTTTACCAATAAGCATTTTATACCATCACTAAAGCCCGTCATACATTTTGCTAGAATGATTTCCCTTCATATTTATCGACAGATATTACTACCACCGCTAAACGAAAATTTTCCTATCAATGTTACGGATAGAAATTGAATTTCCGTCGCTAGTTTTTCTGGGATGATTTCCCTCCATATTTACCAACAGATATTACTATCGCCGCTAAACAAAAATTTTCCCGTCAATGTTACCGATGGAAGTTTTCGTCGGTAATATGCAACGGTTTCGTTTCCGTTGGTAATTATCTGTCGCTAATTCCTATTTTTCTTGTTGTGTAAACTTTAAGACAACATAAGTAGGAGTTCCAAGATATTATATAAATAAATCTTTAAAGTAAAGATTTAATTAGAGAAGAACTTAAAATTAAGCACATTATTAATTGATAATTAACGGATTGACTAAATTTTGATCTTATTTTTTTATGGGATAACCAATCATAAAGTGTCAAACCTTTTAAGTTTTTTTAATTCAATGTACAAACTTTTAAATTGTTTAGTTGAATGACAAATCTTTTTAAACTTAAAGCTCAAAATATTAGTTTCTTCAATAATTTGTTGATTTAGCTAACATAATTTGTTCATGATATTTAGGTGTCCACCTAGAAAATTTTACTCAATCTAACTATGACCACTATTTTTTAGATGGATATCTACATGTCATGAACTACAAATATTTCATTAGTCAAATTAATAACTTACTAATGATTTAAAATTTTGAACTAAAAACTGTTAAGATTTTAAAATGTTGAACACTCAATTGAAATTTTTAAAAGCTTAAACACTAAATTTAAAAAGTCTCAAAAGATTAGCACTTTAGGAATAATTATTCCTTTTTTTCCACTAAAAAGTTTTTCAAAAATATCAGTGCATCTTTTTTGGTTATATTTCTAATTCACTTTTGTGAATATTCATTGTTGATATCGAAGGGAAAAAGATTTTAACATATGGATTTATGATATTTGTTTTCTTTCCCACATGAAGCATAAAAAAAGGGGTCTATCACACATATACTGGGTGGAGCTAGAAATTTTTATCATTGGAGAAAAATTATTAATTATTTATTTTTAAAATAAAATAAAATCATTACTATATAATATGTTAATTGTCTTTCATTTCATAGCATAACTTATATCCATGCACTTCATATTTGCTTAGAGTTCACTCCAAGAAATATAGCGTAACATCCCACTCCCGCCGGACCCGAACTCGAACCCGATATCGACAGTGATATCCGAATCCGTGCCCCGCGAGGGTGGCGTGTCACATCACTTCTCTAAACAAAAGTCGGTATAAATTTTTTTTAAAACTTTTATCACTTATCATTACTTTGGGCCCACTTTCCTTTTCAAAATCTTTTGTCTACTTAACTGAAAACAACACATAAGGAACAGAAAATTAATAACCAACATCCACTTTATTTTGTCATCAT
>JAOTAY010000006.1:26571558-26582605 GCA_025629805.1 Erythroxylum baracoense | reverse complement strand
TACTGTATATTGTTCTTAATTTTATATTTTTAATAATGATTGTCTTTTTTCATATAAATTGTGGTTATTATTTATATATGAAATATCTGAAAATTATTGTTATTTTATATTAATTGTGATTATTATTTATTATTTTGATTTTTAGGGATTAGGTTAAAAATATACAGTACAACTGTATAATATGACAGTGACTATTTTGCAATTTTAAAAAAAATTCAGGGACTATTTTATAAATTTAAAAAATTACCCCAAGCGATATCCGGTATTGAACGGTACCAGTACAGTACCGTACCAGAATTTAATCCAGTACTAAATTCGGTACGGTATTCGTAACATTGGGAACATACGAGTGGGTGTAAACTGTAGATCTATCTTTAACTTTTGAAGATAGACACAATCTAAGTTATACTTATGTAGGGACCTTGCTCAAGGAAAGATAAGAATGTTCCATTCAAATTTGAAAGTACTTGTCCATTTAAGCTCGTTATTAATAAGCCAATTTACTAAGAAATCTAATACAAATGAGAAAATCCATCACATTGAGAAAATCCATAAATACAAAAAATAATGTTCCATTCAAGATCCTTACTAATAGGTGAATTCAATGAAGGTATTCTCAAATAAGCAATAATATATTTATTTAAGTGCTTTTATAATTTAGTTCATGAGATCAACTATTTTCTTTTTAAAAAAAGAAACATAACATATGCTAGTATTGTCACTCAATCAATATCCCGTCTTAGTGAAACTATAACTAAGAACAATATAGGAATAATATTTAAATATAATTTGAATCTTATAATTATGATCATATCATAATTTTGATATCACCATAAATATTCCGTAATTTTAGATTTAGTATTAAGAATTAAATATAATAAATTACAAAAAATAAAGAATGTTTATTGCGTAAATAGATAATATCAAAAATAAACTATAATCAACTAATTAGTTATAAAGGTATAAACTAACAATTTATAAACCACATTATTGCAACCTTAGAACTCCTTAATATATCTTATTCTTAGGATCAATTACTTCATACCAACATATACATTAAAGATGCCTTCATCGTAGAAAAAAAAAAGCAATTTGTAAGCGCGAACATATAGATAAGGTATCTCTCGCAGACTTCACTCCTTTTCTCATATATAAGTAGCCACCAATAATGGGCGACTTGATCATTTTTCGACTTTGACATCTTCTTTTCAACAACTATCTTACCTCTAGTGCTAGATCAATATGAATATGACTTAATAACAATAGAGCTTATTACATACACAACGTTCATAAATGCAAAATCAGGGAATGATTCCATTTTGTTTAAATGTGTGATATAAGTCGCATGGTGAAAGACCCCGAATTTTTTGTTTGTTTGTGTGTTTCTTAATTTTTTATAATTTATTTTAGTTTATGATTGAAATGTTGTGTTTCATGGGATTTATTAGATTATTGAGTTTATATAATTATTAGGATATTGTAAGATGTGATTAAATTGAACCCAAATAGGAGAGTGTAATAAGAGGCATATTAGTCTAATATGTTGTTAAAATTGAATAATATTTGGTGTTTTAAGGATAACGTTTAATGAAATAATTGAGTGAAGTTTATTTAAGAAGTAATAAAAATTTAACACGAATATCTACATTTTGTAAGAAAACATAAGTAGTTTTTGTCAAACTAAAATAGGATAATTTGATAAAAGAGGGGTTTGAGTTCATTTTGTTGTTATCATCAAACATTGTTTGATATTTTGATTATAGCTTTTGATAGGAATATCATATATTGAAATGATTTAAGAGTTTACAAAAAACTAAGAGAACCTTTTACAACTTTTAGATGGATATCTAAAGTTGATATTAGCTGGCCAAACCTTTACTATTGGCTAGTCTATAATAACATGATTTTGCATAAAGTGGTGTCTGCCTAACCAAACAAAATGATAAGCTAATTGAATATTTAGAAAATCAATTTTTAAAAGCACTTAAATCATTAACAAAATTCAAAGAGAAAACTTTCAAAAATGCAAAGGAGAGGCACAAGGCAATGAGAGGTATTACTTTTAAGGGAGATACAACATTTAAAGGGCTTTTTTTTTTTAACTTTTAAGCATTACGAGGAGTGCTTAGCATGTATTTGCTTCAATAGGAGATTAAAGGTATTTTTTAAACAAAGGTTAGTAGTATATGTCAATTAAAGCTTTCTAGTTAATTGTTTGTTTGTTTATGCATATTTGATGTTTATTTAGGTGGTAGTTCATAACTTTTATACATAATGTTGCAATTTCAGGTAGATTGGTGGAATATCTTAAAGGGGTTTGACAAAATTAAGTTTTCGTCAAATTGAAGGTCTTTAAGGATTGAGTTTATGTGAATTTGGATATATAAAATTAAACAGGCATGTGCCTTTATGAATTGGGACAACTATTTTGAAATTATATTGCGGATAAATTTTTAGTTGGGGACTCATAAGCATCATGGGTGTATTGTATTGAATAATTGAATTTTGTTGTTTATGTGATTTGAGATCCTAAAAAGGTAATGGATGTATATATGTGTGAAGTGTAACAATGAGAATGGTTAGTTGGAACACAAGATGAGATAAAAGTGTGTACTCTACTTTAGATGAATATTGTCATTTATAAATAAACGATTCCTTTGTTTTAGTAGATTGTAAAAGATTATTTTTATTAACAAATAGTTTACGATTTAATTATAAGTAATTGATCTAATTCATTACGAGAGATGATTGAAGAGAATTTTGGTATATTTTCTTATTTTGAATAGTTATATTTAAGCATGAAATGTTAATGAGATAACGACCATAAAACACAATCGTATGATTGAAATGGACTGCTTGACAAATTTTAATCCTCAAAATATATATACACCGTTCTCTTTCACACTATAACAGTTTACAAGCTCCAAAGACTTTGAATAGGTATTTGAAATGTGAAACGTAGAAAAGTAGAATAACTTACTAGGGTAAAAAGATTGAATATAAATAAGTTTGAAAGATATAAGGAGCACGGGGAATACATACTGCTGACCCGAAAGCCAAGCCGAAAGAAGTATAAACTGATGATACTAACCTGGGATTAATAGAAACAAAAGATCAAAATATTAACATAGGAGGAAAGATGCTTCGAAGTATGAAAATTTTCTTTTTGGAAGTGGAGCATCCCAACAGAGTTTTCTTTCGGCTGTCCATGATAAGCTATAAAAACAATATTCTGATTTACTTAAGAAGACAGAGATATGACCACACAAGGTCCAATTTTACCTATCAATGTTAAAGAGTACTGAAAGTAAGTTGATAAGATGAGAGCCAATTAATGGGACAGACATGCTCTTCTCGCAAGTCTTTAGTCCTTGGATCACCACCAAACCAATCCCAGGATGATGCTATTTTATTATTTTTTAAATTGAAATTAAATTAATAAAGATGAATGAAGGTATAATAGAACACAACCAACTATTATAAACCAGTGTTCACAAATTGACTAGACGGCAAAGCCTACTAAAGTTTTCGTGTCACTTGGCTTTAAGTGCTGAAGTTGAAATCGTCTTTAAGATCAATGATGTGACATCTGATACTGATACATAAGCAAAAGTCTAAAACGGGCCCTACCCACGTAAAAAGTATCAGCAACCATAACATGACAATTATAGAATAATTACGCAGAAAGGGCCATAGTTTACGTATCGTTTCTATTGCTTAGGATGTATTTTTGGAAATATATTAGATGTAACAGAATGTGATTGTTAAAGAGTGTAACAACAACGATATCAATAATTCAATAAAATTCTCGTTGATACGTAAAATTTGAGGAGGCTCAATTAGGGACAATAATTAGACTTAGATTAGAGTTAGGTTGATTACGCCTAAGACCGAATTAAGGCTAGGGCTACCTAGGCTAGACTAAATTTGAGGTTTAACTTTTATAAGTAAAAAGACGCCGTATTGTTAAAAATGACTTCGTTTTGAAGTTTTAATTTTTTTGTAAAAAAATTGAGTCAGGCTAAGTAAGGCTTGGGATAAAATCGGGTCTAGACTGACCCATGCCTCAATAGCAGGGGTCAAACTAGGCTTGGACATAGGCGGATCAGGCTTGGCCTAACCCACTGTCATTTCTTAGTTCAGTAATAGACAGTCTTATCTGTAACTAGTAGGGAAACTATTTTCGATAGGCCTACATAAAAAGAAAAAAGAAAAAAGAAAAATATATTAAAATAATAATAATCAAAATAAATATAATATAAATATAAGTGTTAATATTAATATAAATAATAAAATAAATATAGACAAGGACAAGAATAAAAATTAAAGATAAAATAAGTAAATAAATGTACAAATAAAAAAGACAAATAAATAAATAAATCAATTAAGTTTTTGCAAGAAAATATTTGGGCTAAGAAAGTAAATATTTAGGCTAAATAATTAAGAAAGAAGTATTACATAGTAAATGTTTAGGCTAAATATAAGACATAAGACTCTAAAGAAAATATTTGAAAGACTTATAACAATAGGAAGAATTTCTCTATATGAGACCTTTTATCCTACTATCTAAAGTTTTTTATCCTACTATCTAAAGTTTTTTATTGAGGGTCATGTCTTTGGTAAATTAGAGTCATATTATTTTTCATCATTTACCCTCAATTTTTTGTAAACCTTTCTTTGTTCCTCTTATAGTCTATAGTATAATCTTTTCAATATTCTCACTAAAGTGTCAAGAGTATCTCCTCTTAACATATTTAAACTACTTAAGTCATATTTCTTTTAACTTTTTAATAATATTAGTTGCCTCTAATCTATGTCCTATCATTACATCCATGACTTTATCTGTCACAATAAGGGTATACATCTAATAGAGCATGTTCATTTCCGCTACTATTAACGAATGACTATGCATATGTTTGATAGACCAATACTCTATTTCATAGAGCATGGGCAATCTAATCGTTAAATGATAAAATTTACCTTTGAATTTGAGTGATATCTTTGAACTTGAGTGATATCTTTTTATCATATAAAACTCCTGATATGCTTCTCTATTTAAGCATTATAATATGATATGATGAATTAAATCTTCATGGATCTTTTCATTACTTTAGATATAGATCTTAGATATTTAAAATATTGAACAATTATTTAAATAATATTAAAATAATTAAATAAAAATTGAATAACATTTATTTTATAAATTATTTTATTTGACATTTATTTTTATATAAAATGTTTAAAGGTTTATTTATTTGTGCTTTACGATATATATAATTAAAGAATAGAAAGAGAATAATAAAAAAGAAAAGGAAAAGAACCAGCTTTTTGTGGGGCAGGCTATACGTACATTGAAGACAGCTGGTGACTGACAACAACAAACATAAAACGTAATTAATATTAAATAAATTATAAACATAGGATATTTAGACACACCCGATTTATTGACTTAGACTTTTCAAAGTCTGCTGTTCTCTCTCTCTCTCTCTGGTTAGCTTTCGGTTAACTGTTTGAAGTAGTCATTTTTATGCTCTGGTGAGTACCTGCATGTTTAGATTGCTTTTTTTGGTGTGGTGAAGCAGGGGAGTTTCAGCTTAGACAGGTCTCTGTTCTTTTTAATCTTGTTTCATCGCGTGGGCATAGAATGATGTTGTTGTTTTTTCCTTTAAAATGCACCAGTTTGATTGGTGTGTCAGTTGGTAACCAGAAACATCAATTAGTTCGGTTGAATTATGCTCTGACCGAAGCTATGTTGAAGAGGACCTACCTAAACACTTTGTTTTAGTTTGAAGTCTTATGACTCTTGAGGGCTCGGTGTCTTAGAATTGGACAGCACTTCACTCTCTATGCCGGTTTTGTCCATTATAAGATTTTAGGTTTCTGTTCTACAGATAGTTTGGTGATATGTTTTAGTTGGTTGCTTCAATATTGCAGGCTGCACTTGGTAACAGATGACTATGTTAGTCGTTAACTATATACATGTCGGATAGGCTTTGAAGAATACCAGTTAGTACAAAATGCCAGCTATTTTCCATCTAGTTTCCTTTTCTCTTTCTGATTGGATTTTGTAGTAATTCGTAATCTATCATGTGCGGCTTCATTTTGGCTTCCTTTCTTACCATCTGGCTTCAATACACGTTTTATAGACTTGTCTAGATTTCGG
This sequence comes from Erythroxylum baracoense, assembly GCA_025629805.1. Classification (NCBI taxonomy): domain Eukaryota; kingdom Viridiplantae; phylum Streptophyta; class Magnoliopsida; order Malpighiales; family Erythroxylaceae; genus Erythroxylum; species Erythroxylum baracoense. The sequence continues at coordinate 26,576,442 of JAOTAY010000006.1, read as the reverse complement.
GCTGGTCCTCAGCTTTGTCATAGTGAGCTTGACTACTTCTTTATCTCGAGAAAATTAACAGATATCCCATATGAACAAACGCATTAATCTTTCAAGATCCTATTCTCTTTAGCTCCTCTTATAGGTGATTAGTATGCATCTTACCAGTGTCTCCTTTATCTACATTGAATTATCTATACCAGTACTGAGATGGCAGGGTAACATAGCAATTGAGCTAGCATTCCATGATTTGTGTAATAAATTATTAATCCCACAACCCTTGAATAACACAATTATGCTTCATGTACCATACATCAGATATACATTATTGATGCAGAATAATTGATGAGCATACCTTACTTTGTTTTCAAACATATCCTAATACTTGCATTAATGTAACCAAATAAGCTATACAACTAACATCAGTTAGAAACTTACCTGATAGTCCACAAAAGCACAGCTACAGTAATGCACACAGGACATGTGTCTAGAATGTGTAACCTAACCTACTAATTTGACAGCAGGAGAATGCTATGAAAGAAAAGAGGTTTCCATCATTTCATCAGGAGTCGGTTATTTTTGGTAGACATGCTAAATGTTTTTACTAGCTATGAAGTAGCATTGGTTATAAATTACTATTATTTTGCAATTAATGCGATTTTTGGGCTCCTGTCCGTTGATTTGATCTACAAGCACAATCGTTAAACTAGTGTTCTCTGCTGTACCGTTATCTTTCCTTGATTATTCTGTTTTTTGTTAGCATTAACAGGTTGATTGTGAATGATTATAGGATATTGCCAACTTTTGAACTTCATAACACCTCTTCTGCTTTTCTGTAGGCTTCTTCAAACTTATGAGGCTTCTTTCACTTAAAAGTTTTTTTTAATGATTTAATATTTCTTTTGTTTCTATTTGAGGACATCAAATTTATTTTTACATTTCTTCTCCTCCTAGGTTCTTATCTTTTCCTTGCTTCCATTTTTAATAAGAAATGGGCAGCAAGCACAAGGATGATGTACCAATGCTATCAGACATGCATCCACGTTCAGTGGATGAAAACGCAGATTCTCGATTTCAGGAATTCAGTTCCAGGAATAAAAATGCATCATCTATTCCTATGAATACTGTGGAGTCTTCTGAAACTGAACACAATCTTGTTGGTTACACTGGTCCATTGCGTACTGAAAGAAGAACTCCATTGATTCAAATGAGTGGTCCATTGTTTATTAACCGTAAAGCTGAACATCCTTTTGGGCCCAACCATTTTACTACTAAAATAATGAAACCAAAGGCAGAACGATTCCCTTCTTTTAGTGGATTGGAGATCGATGACAATCCTGTTAGTAAAAATGAACATCTATTGAAGTCTGGACCGTTAGGAAAGTGTGATAATCCTTACTGCACAACGTGCCCTTCAATTTACAGTACCCAAGCAAATGGTCCAAAACATTCAAGAGCTTTGAGGATATTTGACCCCAAGGTAAGCTAGTTGCTTCTTGTTAAATTTGATGTTATATTTTAGTGGGAGAATTCTAATTGTGGTCAATGGCATTTCAAAGAGCAGAAACTTTCCTGATTCTGATTCTATTACTATAACAATAAAATTATTGACATATTTTTTCCCTGATTGTTGTCTTAGTTAATTGTCTAGAGTCATTTCTCTAATTAAAACTTTCTGTTATTCTGGATGGCATTAATTTGTATTGGTCTTTCTTTTGCCTTAAAAAGCACAACAAAGCACAGTTGAGTTTATATCAGTTAATCAAGTTTATTTGTGGTACTAAATATGTTAATGAACACCATTGTATTTGTTTGCTTTCTAAGCTATATACAAGCTCAATTGTTCACTTCAAATCTCTTCTATTTTCACATAATATGAAGATTGCAATATGATACATATATTTTACTTCTTGACTTTGCTCCAAAGTCATACTTATACTCCCTTGCAATTTCCTTTGTTGGTAAGATAAATGATGCTCTATGTTCTTGATTTAAGTTCTTAAAGGAACAAGTATCATGGGTATAAGTGAATAATATTTATCCATTAGGGCAGATTGCAATTGATAATATTTCATCTTCTACTTCTGTAGTTCTGTTTCATTTTTACTTTATGTTTTCATGGTTTTTTACAGCTCGACAGAGAAATTTTCAACTTCTGTTCTTAATTGTTCTAAGCATAATCATTGAGTTGGAGCATTATTAACATAGTCTTATCATGGGAGAATTCCTAAAATCAATATGTTTTACAAATAGTTTGTCAGTGGCTGTGACGGTCCTAATGCATGATACATTCTTTTAAAATTTTGGCATTTACTTGCTTTCCAGTTTTAATTACATATAAATGGTTTGTTCTTTCTACTTTAATCATTGAATTCAGTAATATCAACCTGTTGAACATATAAATTCATAACATTCTAACATATGTGATCCTGGTACTTTAACTTCACTTTTAAGTCATCATAGTATTATATCTTTGCAGTAATGAAACTATTTGTTCTTTTCCTTTTTCAGCTCCAAACTGTTATTTATGGGGATGCTAAAGGCTGGGCAAGGGGGATCATTTCTTTTCTGAATCAACATATTCCCATTATGAATCCGCATGCTAAAGTTGTTCAGCAGTGGAACAAGTTTTTTGTGATTTCTTGTTTGCTGGCAATTTTCATAGACCCCTTATTTTTCTTCTTGCTGTCGGCGCAACAGGTAAGTTTTAGTTCCATATGGTTGTATAAGCTCTAGTCCTGTCCTAAAAGTTTTCTCATACACCAAATTTTGTAAAAGAAAAGCTTTTGTAGTTTTGTAAAATTTCTTATTACAACCTTGGACTAGGCATATTTCATCTCATTTTCAAAGAATTGTTGAACTTTTCTAATGCAAAAAAACTTAAAGTCTATAAAATAAATAAAAGAGGAAAGATTAATCAATCACAAGTTTTAATTTGTGGGATGAGGATTGAGAATTGAATTAATATCAAAGATAAAGGCTGAAATTCATATTGTATTAAATTTGTGAGTTTTAGCTACGAGTTAATAATTCTTCTATTTGTCCTACATCATTTTACCTTTCAAACTTCTCTCTCTCAATTATTTTTTTTCATTCTCTAGATAAAACTGCAGAAAGAAAAACACGCTGAAAATCCTTTTCAATTTTATAGCCCTTTTATTACATGATTTTATTGGCTACAACATAATCTCCTATTTAGAGTTAGGGACATTATGATTACCCCCCCCCAAGGAATTACACCCAATTCCACCACAGTTCACAAAGTCACTATTAAATTTCCATGACGACCTCAGTTTGGAATTAATCCCCAAACACACTAAATAATGCTACAAGTATCTGCATCTAGTTGGGACTTAAGGTGCTATATCTTTCTTAAAATGGTTTAGTTTTTCTAGGAAAATAATGCATCTATTATCTGCTTCTAATTAAGATTTAAGATGCGCAATTCTTTCTCAAATTAATTTAATTGATTCTAAGTTCCTTTTAAGTGAGCTCGTAGACAAGGAAATACACCATCTCTTAGAACCTTAAAAAATTGCACTACAGGTTCTTTCTACAACATAAATCACTTTCATCATTTGCCCCTTACTGATGTAGGATAGACCTCTACTTGTGCTGATACAATAGTTGTGATTTCCCTTTGTTTGAATGCAGGAGAATAAGTGTATAGTCATCAATTGGCCCATGACCACAACACTTGTGGTTTTTAGGAGCATGACTGATCTTGTCTACTTACTAAACATATTTCTTCAGGTATACCGTCCTCTTTGCTCATATTATTGCTCTATGTTATTTGTTTAGTATCAAGGGCCTGTTAATAATATTTACTATTGGATTATGTAGGATTATGTAAATATTATCTAGAAGATTTTATAGTTATCATAAATCCCTGATTTCTAAGGATTAGAATAAGATACAGATTTCCATATATCTTAGGGAATTTGTTACTATATTTAGTATAGACAATTATATATATATATCTATCAAGTTTGTAGAAAATGTTATTTTTCTATATCGTGTAAAAAGGGTTGTACAATATTTATATACAATGAGAGGAAATCATGATCCCTAGATTTAAGGGATTATGATATGGTAAATCTATATGCATATAAAATATAATCAACACTCCCCCTCAAGCTGGATCGTATATATCAGATGCATCCAGCTTGTTACAAATATATATTATCCTAGGACCCCGTAAGGACTTAGTCAACTTATCTGCTAGTTGATCCCTAGAGTTCGCTTAAGAAGTCTTAATGATGGCTGAGAGGATTTTCTCTCTGATGAAGTGACAATCAACTTCTATATGCTTGGTCCTCTCATGAAAAATTGGATTTGATGAGAGATACATAGCTGACTGATTATTACAAGCAAGTTCCATAGGACCAATTCCACAAAACTGCAACTCCTGGAGCAAGTGCTTTAACCACAAAAGTTCACAATTAGCATTAGCCATTGCACGATACTCTGCTTCCGTGCTAGACCTTGCAACAATAGTTTGTTTCTTGCTCTTCCACGAAATTAGGTTTCCTCCAATAAGAACACAATAACCAGAAGTGGATCTCCTATCACTATCATCACCTGCTCAATCTGCATAAGAATATCCAATGATTTTTGTATGACCCCTATCCATATAAACAAGCCCCTTACCAGGTGATCCTTTGATGTACTTTAGGATCCTAACAACTGCATTCCAATGATTCTCATACGGTGAGTTAAGAAATTGGTTCACAACACTAACAGGAAATGAAATGTCAGGTCTAGTCATAGTGAGATAGTTCAACTTTCCCACTAACCTTCTATACTTGTCTGGATCAGAATAGGGCTTCCCTTGATTAGGTAGCAACTTCACATTTGGGTCCATAGGTGTGTCAACAGGTTTACAATCAAGCATTCCAGTTTCTT
>JAOTAY010000006.1:26534466-26571458 GCA_025629805.1 Erythroxylum baracoense | reverse complement strand
ATAGATGTTGTGAATCGTGTATTAATCGATAGAGACGAGGCATTGAGGCAGCTTAAATATCATCTTAGCAGAGCTCAACAGGTCATGAAATCTACTGCTGATGCTAAGCGCAGGATGTGTCCTTAGAGGTAGGAGATTGGGTCTATGTCAAGCTTAGACCGCATAGACAAATATTAGTGGCGCGAAGGATCTCTCCCAAACTATCTCCTCGTTTTTATGGACCATTTCAAGTTATTGCCAAGGTGGGAGCTGTGGCTTATAAATTGGCATTGCCTAAATTTGCCTGGGTTCATCCGGTGTTCCACATTTCTTAGCTGAAGCGAGTTATAGGAAACCATGTGCCCGAGCCATCTCTTCCTTCAGGCCTTGAGGTTGATTCACCCGAGCCAATCGTTCTTGAGGCAATCTTAGCTGAACGCACTGTCCAAAAGAACCATGAAGAGATTGCTGAGTGGCTTGTGCTCTGGAAAGGGAAACCGATTGAAGAAGCCTCCTAGACAGCTGCTGCACAGATCAAACAACAATATCCATCCTTCTACCTTGAGGACAAGGCAGGATCAGAGGGCAGTATTGATAGCCACACGGGCCATAGACCCAATGAGAGGGACACGGGCCACAAGCCCCTGCTGAGCTACTCCAGGAGAAAGAATAGAAGGGAGCACATAATGAGTCAGCAGAGAGTGGAGAGTTAGTTAGAGGAAAGAGAATAGAACCTGGGAAAATCATGTAGAAAGGGTGCGAGTGGAGAGTGAGGGAGGGATATCGAAGTATTGTCTTAGCTCTTAAGCTTGAGAGGCCAAATATTTGGCTGGGGAGCTTCTGCTTTTATTGTTTTTCTGTCTTCTCTGTTTAAATCCAATAAAATACCGCATTTCCATCCATTTGCCTACCATAGAAACTATTCCAACATAGGTTAACTAAATTTCTTGTGTAAAATATATTATTACACATCACAATGAAGAATATGAACCAAAGAAAGTTTTTTTGAATTTGTGCCAAATATGAGTTGTAACTCTAACGAGAATTCATGTCATACATTTAGTTCATCCTAGAAAAACCACTAATAAAATACAAGATATATCTAAAATTGGAACTTTTGAACATGAACTGGAACCAATAGTACAAACCAAAAAGCAAGGGGATTGGATCTTGTCTATTGACTCTGGGAACACCAGGTAACTTGACAATACTGACACTCCAAATTGGGTCTAGAATTATCTTGCAAGAGGCTCTTCTATAGTCTATCATTCACCAAATGTTTTAAGTCCCTTGCTTTTAAAAGACACTACTTACTTTCTTCTGCTTCATTATTTTGTGCAGTTCAGATTAGCTTATATAGCTCCTGAGTCAACAGTTATGGGTGCTGGAGAGTTGGTTGACCACCCTACAAAAATTGCTTGGCATTACTTGCGTGGATACTTTTGGGTTGATATACTTGTTGTATTACCACTGCCTCAGGTTTGTTTACTTCATTTCTCCATATTTCTTGATGACTCGATTAATGAAGTTCACTATCGTCCATAATATGTTGCCCCTACTTGTCAACATTACATGTACAGAATGTCCTCTCAAATATCTTACGAAGTTTCTGGTCTTATCCAGTATTCATTTTCATGCCAAATTATTCAGGTCATCATCTTGGTAGTCCTGCGTAAGCATTTGGGATCATCTGGAGCAAATCATGCGAAAAATCTCTTAAGGGCAGCAGTTCTTGTCCAGTATGTTCCAAGGTTGTATAGGTTTTTACCTGTTCTTGTTGGGCAGTCTCCAAGTGGTTTTGTATTTGAGACAGCACGGGCTAATTTCTTCATAAATCTTCTCACCTTTGTGTTGTCTGGCCATGTTGTTGGTTCATGCTGGTACCTTCTTGGCTTACAGGTGTGCAGAAGTCATTAACTCAATTGTTACTGTGCTTGTTGAACTCTCCTCTTCAACATTTTTCCATCCTTGTAATACGTGACTATTTTTCTGTTCTGATCTCTAAATTGATAACTAATCAAATAAACTATTTCAGGAAAATGTTTCAATCACTCTCCTCTAGCTCCTCTAGTTCATTTTTAGAGTACTGTGGTTTCATCAGGTCATCTCTGGTTGACCACTTCATACTGCATAATATGTCAGCTGTTCTATATTTACTGGTAATTTTAATTTATGTACGAATATTTTTCACTAATATTAATGCTGGGATTGAATTATGATTAGATCCATGAAAGTGAGAAAATACATTTTTCTTCATCTTCATACTTCCTCTTTAATTATTCCATTCTTGTAACTCAAATATCCCAATTTTGTCAATCCATTTTACTGTCTGTTAGATTGTTGTCAATGCATTTTATTCTTAGATTGGTATTTCTTCATTTTCTCTGTTTTGTTGAAGCATCATGGCCATGTTATATGTTTTCTTTTTCTCAAGTATTTTGCTCGGTATGTTTGTTGCAATTCTCCTGTTAATTGGAAAGTAGTGAAAAACAAACTCTACACATATGAGGATTGCATAAAATGTTCATGTGAGTTCCTTCCTCACCTTCAATTTTTTTCTCATAGCAGAGGGTTAATCAGTGTCTTCGCGATGCCTGCGGAAATTCTACCATGAGGGATATCTGTAAGAATTTCATAGATTGTGGACATGGTTATAATGTCACAGCTGACGATTCCACTGGACATAGGAAAGATTGGAGACAAAATGAGAATGCTAGTGCTTGTTTTATAACCGACAACTTTTCATATGGAATCTATAAACAAGCTGTAGGCCTCACGTCCGAGCCCATCTTGACTAGATACATATACTCATTGTTTTGGGGATTTCAGGTAATCAGAATTTACGCCATTTCTTTGTTTATAATGTGTGTGAACTCTTTTTTTCTAGCAGGTGAAACATTATAGTATTTGATGGAAGCTTGCTGTTTAAGTTTGTTTCTGTAAGAAAATGCTGTATGTTATACCCAAACCGCCGGAGTCATTCAGGATCATACCCACATCAATGTCCTTTAACAATAGAATTTTCATTGTGGTATAGATGGAAAAATTTACTTCCACAATAAGGATGCATTTTGTCAACATTGTTTATTTCCTACCTAGTGGAGTATGTTGGTTGATGCCTAGTGAGTACTTTCAACATACCCAAGTTTTACCTTCTGATTTAGATGCTTCTGTGTTGAGAGTTTCAATCTCTGCCATATGCTTGATGTGAAAGATGCTTTTCTTTCCAACTTTTCATTCTAAAGAGAGGTGTTCATTAAATATACCTATATATGTTTTACGTCTTTCTCTTTTTATCTCCTGTTGAAATCAGCTTATATGTTCCATTTGTGTAGCAAATAAGTACGCTCGCAGGAAACCAACAACCAAGCTATTTTATATGGGAAGTCCTCTTCACTATGGCCGTCATTGGTCTAGGGCTGCTGCTTTTCGCTTTTCTTATAGGAAATATGCAGAACTTTCTCCAGGCTCTTGGTCGGAGGTAAAGTCATAAACTTTGTTTCTCTTAATGCTTAAGGACAGGCCACTTACTTGACATGTGTGACACCCAATTGGCTTAATTTGGGTTGTTGAGAATACAGGTTTATGTATCAGATTCTCCTTAATATTCTTTGTATTTATGTTATGAAGTCATGGTTGGTAATATTATTGCTTCCCCATAAATCTTTGTCCAAAATGACTATTTAAAGAATATTTTTCATTCATCCTCAGGCCTTTCTAGTTAAGTTGCAAAATGAACACTTCAATTGCTCCACCATGTCTGAATGCTTGGCCTAAAGATTAGAAAAATGATTCAATATCTGACATTTTTAGAATAAGGTTCCTCTAGCAATGTGCCTCGTGCATGGTTATGTGCTTAAATTTGGTGGGAAAGCATTTTTCAGCTGTCCTATTACTACTGGAAGGACTATTACTGGATGAATAAATTGAGCTTGGTAACTCGTTAGTTTTAGTTTGTATCAGAATATACTGAATGATTTTCTACCCGATACCTATTATAGATAGATTGCTCACAAGTACTGCTAAATTTTTCTGTAATCAAAGTGTATGAATCTCCTTCTTTTGACATAAGAATCTATACTTCATTACAGATTGAATGTAAATTTGGGAGAAACGTTGAACTCTACTTCTACAACTAAAAACTTTGATATGCAACAAATTGAACCCAAGTTAAGACCATGTGGATTATGTTTATTTAAGGGAAAAAGCTTGAAAGCACACTTGAAATGTCCTGACTATCTTTATATAAATTTTGTATCCACATTCTATACAGCCACAAATCTTAAGACATATATGGAGGGGAAATGTGATCTTACATCAGAAATATCTCTCTCAGTTTGACATGAAAAGTGCAGTTGTTGGAATTATTCAAGGATTCATCTTTGCTTACCCAAATAGTTTGTCTGGATCTGATGTTAGAGTATTATCTTTTGCCATAAACTGATGTAATTTGCATATTAGTTATGAGGCTATTACAGATGCATCTTGGAAGAAATTTTATAGTCATGTCATGTTCTGTTTCCTACACAACTGGACCAGAATGCCTTCTCAAGGATCAAGAGTTATTTTTAATCAAATTCAAATAGAATATAAAAGAAGGATCTTTTGACGTTAGCCTTTCTTTTGTTCTCCTCTTAGGAGAATGGAAATGTCATTAAGGCGGCGGGATGTGGAGCAGTGGATGAGTCTTCGACGCTTGCCACCAGGGATTAGAAGGTGCACCATTTTATTTTCTCATGATGTGTTATGGAATATTTTTCCCTGCCTTTTATCATCTAATTAGCTGGGGTCCTTTTATTTATCATAAATTTATATTTATTGACAATCTTAGGAAGACCATGTAACTTGTGCTAGGAGTCCTTTGAAGTCCTAGGTGTCCAAACTTATTGGGCTGCTCTAATTTCAATACATAGTAAGTTGCTTAGATACAAATTCACAAACTTTATCACCTTCTCCATGAAAAAAAATCCTCCAAGAATTTATTGGGGCCCATGTCAACTGCTTCTTGTATTGATGGATTGTTGCAGCCCATTCCAGCGCTATCCTAGTCCAACCAGTGGAGAAGATGATCTCGAGTCCAAAATTGAGATGGCAAAACCAACCCAGCCCGGCCCGTGACTTGCCCATTATTTCCAAAACGACCCATCCCGGCCTGCCAGGCTACGAGTCGGGCCTCAGGCCACCATGACCTGGAGTCTAGGCCCGGCTCGACCCATTGACATTCCTAGTCCAAAACACAGGCATAGCCAGCGTACAACAATTAAACCAGCCAAGCTCGCTGATTATGTGGAATAAAGCTTGGTTGCACGTGAGACAAAATTAGTTATGCACTCAGGAATATTCTACAGCTATTGTAACTAACTCGGGTATTAAATGAATGGCGTGTCAGTGTGAATGCATGCATGGATTAAACAAATTCCCTCTTCCTCCTTTCTCTTCTCTCCTCCCCTTTTCTTCTTCCTTTTCCTTACTCTGTTATACTCTGTTTTCTATTCGTGCTCTACCATTTGGTGCTTCTGTTGAGTCATTCCTCCAAGGATGGTCGAGGGGACTGCTACCCGTTATAAAGCTTTAGAAGAAACAATAAATAACCTAGCCAAGGATTCGAAAGATACAAACTACTGTCTAACAACATTCCACGACCATGCAGCAACAATATGAAAAAATCTTGCGAAATAGTAACACCAATGATTGGATTCAGAAAACACTGGAGTCCATGTGTCAATCTCTCGCACGACTAGAGAAAGAACCATTGTTGATCAACTCCTTACCATTGCCAGTTCTCGCACCTGGTTCATCACCACAACCAGCCTTGTTACCTACTCCAATCATGCCAAGTTTACCGAGTAGCTCTTCACATACTCATGCAACATCTTGGGACATTTAGGCCACGCACATCGACAGGTTTACCAAAACTGGAGATTCCAATGTTTTTAGGAGACGATGTTGCTGAATGGATTTTTCAAATCCAACATTTCTTTGATTATCATCGAACATCAAAGGTCTAGAAAATCTCTATTGCTTCTTTCTATATGGCAGGCCAAGCTTTACAGTGGTATAAATGGCTTCTAACAACAAATTGGGCGTTTAACTGGAATGATTTGATGCGGCAACTAGAGGTTCGTTTTGGACCTTCCTCATTTATTAATCATGAGGCTCTGTTGTTTAAACTGTCACACGTGACTTCGGTCAGCGCTTATATGCAAGAGTTCGCGTCCTTGTCCAAAAGAATCACTGGACTCAGTGCTGCCAACTTACTGAAATTTTCATCTCGGGTTTGAAGGACAAGATCAAAAAAGAGCTTTATATTTTGAAGCCACGTGATATCTCAGAGGCTATTGGGATGGCACGGATGATCAAAGATAAACTTTCTACCAATCATTTTCTTCCTCGCCTCGCCCACATTTGCCTGCTCCATCGCCAATTCACAAAGCTATTTCACCTCAACCATATCCTACACTACCAGCTCCACAAACCACTAAACCATTACCACCGGAAATACCTGTTAAATGTTTAACAACAACAGAGATGGAAGCTCGCCGTGCCAAAGGACTTTGTTTCAATTGTGACGAAAATTTTTTCGTTGGCCATCGTTGTCAACGAACACAATTTCACTGTTTAATTGTTGATGAACAGGTTGATAGCTCTTCTTCGGATGATATCGATACTGCACCTTTTGATACCACTGATCCAGATACGGTACTTCCAAATGAGGATTCACTCCCTACAATACATGCATTCAAGGGACATTTTGTTCCTACTACACTGCGTCTTCAGGGCACTATCCATGGCCGATCAGTTCTTATTTTGGTCGATGGTGGATCGACTCATAATTTTATGCAGGAGAGGGTTGCCCAATACTTGAAACTTTCTATTCAACATTCTCAGTACATGAACGTTATTGTTGGCAATGGTGATAACTTGCATGTTCAGGGCTCTGTACTCAGACACCTGTTGAAGTGGATGCTTATTGCTTTATGATCGATTTCTATTTACTGCCATTGTATGGTGCAAACTTTGTCTTAGGAGTGCAATGGCTTGCTGTTGTGGGGCCTGTCCTCTTGATTATACCAATCTCTGGATGCGACTTGAACAAGGTGGCCAGCAGCTGACTTTATATGGTATCAAACCTGCTGCACTGGCGTCCATGACATTGGGGCAAGTTCAACGGTATCATCGTACTCATTCCATTTCCATTTATTATCATTTATTGGTCAGCTCCACATTGGAAACCACAGAGGCTCGCATTGGAGAAGACTTGTCTCTTGCTTTTCGTTCGCAACTACACACTCTATTATGAGATTATTCTACTATTTTTTCTACACCACGAGGCTTGCCACCTTTTCATAAAGTTGAACACCGTATTCCATTATAGCCAGGCGTTGCTCCAGTAAATGTATGCCTATACAGATATCCTTATTTTCAAAAGTTTGAGATTGAGAGGCTTGTTCGAGAAATGCTCACTGATGGCATTATTCAACCAAACAACAAACCTTATTCATCTCCTGTATGTTTAGTCAAAAGAAAAAAAAAAAAGGCACGTGGAGATTATGTGTCAACTACCGTGCTTTGAATGCAGTAACAGTGAGTGATCGATATCCCATTCCCACTTCTGAGGAACTCTTTGATGAATTAAATGGTGCTATAGTCTTTTCCAAACTTGACTTACGCGCAGGTTACCATCAGTTACGTTTACATCTAGAGGATCTTCATAAAACAGCTTTTAGAACTCATGGTAGGCATTATGAGTTCACTGTTTTACCCTTTGGATTAACTAATGCTCCATCAACTTTTCAATCCGAGATGAACGAGTTCTTTCGCACTGTATTGAGGAAATTTGTCTTGATTTTTTTTTGATGACGTATTAATTTACAGTGCGACAGATGAGCTCCATTTACAGCAATTAGCTTATGTCTTCCAGCTCCTGCAACAACATCAATTCTATATCAAAATGAGTAAGTGCAACTTCGCTTGCTTTTCCTTGATTTATCTGGGTCATGTTATCTCAACCATGGGTGTTTCAGTTGATGGCAGTAGGATTGCTGCAATTCAAGAGTGGCCTTCCCCTTCGACTGTGAAGAAATTGCGAGGATTTCTCGGCCTCACTTGTTACTATAGGAAATTTGTGAAACATTATGCCACGTTGGCTTCGCCTCTCACGAAGTTATTACGCAAATAAGCTTTCCTTTGGAATACTGAAGCAGAGCAGGCCTTTGCAGCTTTAAAGCAGGCCTTAATGTCTACTCCCGTCTTAGCACTTCCCAATTTTTCCAAGAAATTTACGGTTCAAACATATGCCTCTAGAACAGGTGTTGGGGCGGTCCTTACTCAAGAAAATCAACCTATTGCTTATTATAGCAAGCAACTACCGCCATACATGCTCAAAACCTCAGCTTATGTATGTGAAATGTATGCAATAACCATGGCTATTAAACGCTGGAGGCAATACCTTTTAGGTACTCACTTTATCATTCAAACTGACCATCAACCCTTAAAAAGCCTCATGACAGAGACTATTCAAACTCTTGAGCAGCAACACTGGCTTTCCATCTACTTGGTTATGACTTTGACATTGTTTATAAACCTGATTGTGAAAATAGGCCAGCTGATGCCCTTTCACGTGTGCATGAAGTTGAGTTGAAGATCATGCAAATATCTAGGGCTGCCTAGGGTTCGTTGGCCGCAATACAAAGATTTATTACTACTCATCCTCTATCTACAGAGTTATTGAAAGCCATCGAACCAAAGCCAGGGGAGTATGTTCATTACAAATCTCAGGATGGTCTTATTCTTTTTAAAGATCATATTTATGCACCTACTGAATCTGCTTTACAAGAATTAATTCTACGAGAATATCATGATTCCGTGGTTGGTGGACACGTAGGTATCAAACGAATAGTGGCAAGAATTTCCTCTTCTTTTTATTGGCTACACTTACAACGTGATGTTGAACATTATGTTCAGGAGTGCACCAACAGAGCACCTTTCGGTCTACTTCAGCTGCTGCAGATTCCACAACAAATTTGGGAATCTATTTCTATGGATTTTGTGACACACTTGCCTCCTTCCCAAGGCAAAACAGTGGGGTTCGTGGTTGTAGACCGCCTGTCCAAATATGCTCATTTCATTGCGTTGCCTACAAGCTTTATAGCCCCAATTTTAGCCGAGGTTTTTGTTAAGAAATTTGTAGGCTCCATGGGTTTCCTAAAGATTTAATTTCAGACAGAGACCTACTTTTTATGAGTGCATTTTGGAGGGAACTTTTCAAACTTCAGGGTACTTACATGTCCACCAGCTCAGCATATCATCCTCAGTCAAACAGCTAGACTGAGGTCATTAATAGATGTTTACAAGACTATCTTCGCTGTTTCGTGACTAATAATCCAAAGACCTAGCTTAAATTCCTTCCTTGGGCTGAATACCATTATAACACCTCTCTGCATTCAGCCATCAATACGACGCCCTTTGAAGCTGTTTATGGGCGCCCTCCTCCTCAACTCCATCATTATTTACAGGGCACATTGAAGATTGATTCTGTAGATTCTGTGCTCTCTACACGTTCCAAGGTTCTTCCCCAGCTAGTGGCGAACCTCACCCGTGCACAAAATCGCACGAAGCAGCAGTGTGATAAAAGAAGGGTGGACAAACAATTTAGGCCAGGTGATTGGGTGTTTGTTAAACTACAAACCTACCGACAACGGTCAGTTATGGGTAATCGTTTTAATAAACTATCTAAACGTTTTTATGGACCGTTTGAAATTGCTGAATACGTGGGCCCTGTTGCTTACAAGCTCAATCTGCCATCTACTGCTCATATTCACGATGTATTTCATGTTTTGTTACTGAAAGAATGCCGAGGAGATCCTACGCAGCAACAACTTCCTTTACCTGAAAATTATATTGAAGGCTATCCATTATTAGTTCCTCTTACAATCCTGGGCCACCGACAGATTTTTCAGGGCAACCAGTTGATTTCACAAGCTTTAGTTCAATGGAAAGGCCAAAGTTCAGACGATGCTACATGGGAAGATTATGAGGATCTTGAGCTAGAATATCTGGACTTCATCCTTGAGGACAAGGATGTTTTCGGGGATGGAAGTAATGTTGCAGCCCATTCCAACGCTAGCCAGTCCAACCAGTGGAGAAGATGATCCTGAGTCCAAAACGTAGGCACAGCTAGCATACAACAATTAAACCAGCCAAGCTCGCTGATTACGTGGAATAAAGCTTGGTTGTACATGAGACAAAATTAGTTATGCACTTAGGAATATTCTACAGTTGTTGTAACTAACTCGGGTATTAAATGATTAGTGTGCGAGTGTGAATGCATGCATGGATTAAACAAATTCCCTCTTCCTTCTTTCTCTTCTCTCCTCCCCTTTTCTTCTTCCTTTTCCTTACTATGTTATACTCTGTTTTCCATTTGTGCTCTACCAAGAATAGTACTTGATGCATAAGAAATTTTGGTTTCTCTAGGCCTTTGTTATGTTCCTATCTATGAATCATGTGTAGCCCTTGAAGTATGTGACACTAATGTTCTGGCATGGAACTTATGGAAATTGTTTTGCTTAACCAACAAGGATTATCTGCCAACGGTTTCCAAATTTTGTTCTTGCTAATACAAGTTCCTGATCCATTCTCTGTGAGTCAACTTGTGACAGTACCCAAAAAATCGATCATTGTACTTGCACATTTTGGAAATATAATTGTTTATTTGTAGAGGGGATAAGGTTGGATCTGAACCACATCTCAAGGGTACCTATGAAAGAATGTTATGAGATGATGTAGAAAAGCAACAGAGACAAGCATTCTGAGAACTAAAGGGTCAACTATCTACTTATGTTAGTTGGGCAATTCAAGCAATAAATGATATCCAATATATGATACATAAGAAACATTCATATCTAGATAACATAACAACAATAGATCTCTAAGGAATACCACCAAGAAAATATTGAAGGAATTAAAGAAGTTATTAATTGCTTCTCCTTTTGTGAAATTCATATGTGCTCACATCTCACGGTCAATCAATATTTTTACCACCTATGAGATTTTGAAACCATAAACTGCCAGTTTCTGAATCATTGTATTGTTGCTGCAATATAGTAAGAGGTGTTGTAGATACTTACCTTGTATGCATTATGGTGGACATCGTATTATACATGGTCATAAGTAGTTGACACGTTTCTCATGTATCTCACAAAGATATCTGTAATTTAGTAGAAGAAATGTGCGTCATCACAAAAAACTTCCATAAATTTTGTACTGGGTTATAGTTGTTTGCTTCATGATCAATCAATGCTGTTATGTAGGAAAGTGATTGAAGCTGAACGGTATACTTGGGCTGCAACAAGAGGAGTAAATGAGGAGCAACTGTTGGAGAATCTACCTGAGGATTTGCGAAGGGAAATAAAAAGACACCTTTTCAAATTCGTGAAGAAAGTGAGTTTGTTAGTATAGTCGGTAGCATAACAGAGTATTGTCTTTCATCTATAACACAACTTTAATTTGCACGGTGCACGGTGCAGAGTTCCAATCTTTTGAAATGATGACTTACAAAGTCGAAATTCACTTTGGCATCTCAGCACGTGCAAGAAAATTCTATTGGGTATTTAATTATCTAATGTTTGTACATCGTGTACTCTTTACCCTCCAAGCATTAGTCTGGCACAATTAGAGAAAAGAAAAGAAAAAGTGAATGTGGAAAGCTGATTCAAAACTGGAAAGATATTTTTGTTGCTGGATGGGGTTGTCCTGAAACAAAATAGGTACGGGCCTCCATGTTACTGGTAATAGGCTGCACCAGCAACTTACAACCTGAGACCATCTTCTGTTATAACAAATTCTTTGCTCTGATTTATTCAGTTGTAACAAACTTCCACTGCCCACGTGGCTTCTGTTGTTACCACTCATTATATAATCATTGTATCAAGTCTGAAAACACAATAATACAATCTATCATTTTATCTCTCTAACTGGGTCATGTGGCAATCCTTAAATTTTTGTTGAGGTAGCCCTTCAGCTTATTACACGAAAGAAAAAGAGGTACTTGAGCTTACTGCAATGTCAAGTTGATAGCTGGACTTTGTCATTCTATAAGTCAGTTATGCCCGAGGCTCCAATTTGTTTCCTTTCTTCTTGGTGATTTAGTCGAGTGATGGCTTTATCTATAGAAATTGATGCAACGGAAGTATGAAACTTAACAGGGGCCCTGGAGTGATATAATGTTTCAATCCCCGTGTAATGATTTATTATTATCTCTGGATCAAGCTATGCATTTTGTGAATACTCAATTCATACTTTTGTAGGTTTGGATATTTGCCCTGATGGGTGATCAAGTTGTAGATGCCATTTGTGAGAGGATACGACCAGTAAGATACATTGAAGGAGGTGAAATTTTATACGACGGAGGTCCAGTTGAGAAGATGGTTTTTATTGTGCGTGGAAAATTGCAAAGTATTGACCATGATGGAACTGTATCCCCTTTATCTGAAGGGAGTTGTTGCGGCGAGGAACTTCTCACTTGGTGCCTTGAAAAGTCTCCTGCATCCAAAGGTCTATTATTATTTCCCGAATCAAAACTTTCTTCTCTCTCCATTTCATAAAACAAGTGCTCACAAGAACTTTAATTATTCTCCATTGAAACTAAAACGTTACTTTTAATGGCTTGCCATAGGAAGCCTTGGTACTATTAATTCTAGTTACCATTGCAGGTGCAAAGAAAATCGAGAGTTCAAGATACCGATTGCTTAGCAGTAGAACTGTAAGATGCTTAACAAATATTGAAGCTTTTTCACTTCGAGCAGATGACCTTGAAGAAGTCACTAGCTTTTTTTCTAGAAACTTGCGGGAGCCACGCATTCAAGGAGCCATAAGGTTAGATATATGCCAAATTTTACATATTGCATACTGATATTT
The DNA here is from genome assembly GCA_025629805.1 of Erythroxylum baracoense. Lineage (NCBI taxonomy): Eukaryota > Viridiplantae > Streptophyta > Magnoliopsida > Malpighiales > Erythroxylaceae > Erythroxylum > Erythroxylum baracoense. The sequence goes on along the minus strand of JAOTAY010000006.1, from coordinate 26,558,561 downwards.
ACTATTATGTTGCATCCATAAGTTTGCATTGCAATGAACGAGAACATTCTTCACACCATCTATGTTGTGAGAAAAGCCTGCAGATGTAGATATATCATGGAGTTTAGTTTCCTATCAATAATATTCAATCATAGAGAAGGACTAAAATAATTATTTTATCTGGCTTCAAACCAATACGTAAGCATGTGCCATGCTCCCCCGAATCTTTAATCTCTGCATTTGATGGATGAGTGAACTTGAAATCCATATTTCTTTTCTAGCCACACCACCTCGTGATTTTAAGGACGAGGACATTTATTTATCTTCTAATTAGCTGTCACCGTTTGTTGCATTAGTAATAGAATATATGCGACTATTCATATTTGACAGGCATAAACTACTTGAACGTTTTGCAACTTTTGGCATGTCCTTAGTGTACTTCATATAAAGAACATTATAGTACATCATCTATTTCTTTATCTAACTTTCCACATAAATTGTAATATGATGTTCACGAGATCAAGTACAATTTATCATTTCCCCAACTACGGGATTGCCACACATTGCTTTAATGTAATTCTCATTTTACCGTATTATCTATTGCATGGTATCTTTAATTTCACTTTATTATAACTGATGTCACCAAACTCCACATCAGTTGTTTTACTTTAGAGGTTTTCTAAGTAGAAGCACTTTTGCTCCATTAACAGGTATCAATCCCCCCACTGGAGAACTATTGCGGCGACACGAATTCAGATAGAATGGAGATACAGGAAGAATCATCAGAAGTGGCTCAACAGTCGTCAATCAAGTCGCTGATCAGACTAAAAGGTTCATGTTTTATACGATATTTTAATACTTCCATATCTAGTTTTCATGTAAATACTGTGTAAGAAATATCTGAGAAACTTCGGATCACTTGGTAGAACTTTCAGTCAGATCACTTCGTAAAGCTGTCAGCCAAACTCCTGTAGACATATAATCAATTGTATTATCAACCATTCAAGAAGTTGTTATTTATTTATATTCATGTGTGTCTTCCTACAGGTAACATGACATATATATTTGCATGTATGTACTCACAAATTTTTGTAGGTACTTATGTTTCACTTCACAGTTCAAATTCTTTTCTTCGGATCAATCAAATGCAACGAAATTGTATTTAATAGAAAAAGATTACGAGCATATTCAATTAGATATGAGTTCACGATTCATTCAAATATTAGATAAAATTTATTTTATATGCATATTTTTATTTTGGTAAGGTTGACAAATATATATGCTATGCTGAAAGTGCAATGCTTCATCTTTTTGAAGTAGAAACGCCTTAATGTTTTCTGCATCCTATTTACACAATGTAATGGAAGCGTTAATCTAATCACATTATATTGCACCTCTATTTTTCCTTTATTTAGTTTGTACATAAAAAATGTAATCGTAATTTTGATTTCTTAATATAATGCCTATTATTAATTGCTTCACCTTCTTCGTTCAGACCAGCTTATTAACCTATTTATTGATACCAATTTTTTGCACTTTAATGAACCGTTTTAGTTATACTTTCAGGTTGAACCAACCCATCTCATACAATTCCAATTAGCTTTGGTATGTAAAAACAAATGCAACGACACCGTCCTTCGTGAATAATGGAGGAATAATCTAAATATTAGTTTAACTATGCATATTTTGATTTTGCTATCAAATGAAAAATTGACATAAATAAAGTTTATGTTTGACATACTTCTTGTTTATATTTTGGTATATACAGGTAATCAAGGATATGATCTACCAAAGTATGGTGGTTTTAACTATTGAAATTATAAAAAATGCTTATTCTATAAAAATAATTTAGGTTTTAAAGTTAATTAATTAGCAAAATATGCAAGTTTGTTAGTATTTTATTATTTTCATATATTTTTTAAATAATTTACAAGATCGGTTTAACATAATTAATCAATATTAAATTTTAATAATAAAACAAAAATAAAATTTATATTTTGTAAATTATTGACCACTTATGAAGGTTATAATTAATGTTGTATCATATAACATTTTATTTCATTTAACATTATTATATCATTAAGCATGAATAAACTTAAATATCATTCGAATGAAAGAATGACCTTTGGACTTTTCTTCCTTCTTTCTCAGTTCAATGTCTTTCTTTTCTTCGTCTTGTTCTAGTTTTTTAGCTTCTTTGGTCATTCTTCTAATTGCCAACAAGGCATTTCTTCTTCTGGATATTTCTTAAACGTTTATAGAAGTTAACAGCTATTCTGCCTTGTATTTTTCCTTGTCTTTTAAGTTTTGTAGTCGGTTTTTTTTGTCTTTATATGCTCCTTTTTTCTCCTGTCTTTTCCAAATTATTGTTTATTGAATGATAATTTAACCTTCCTTTATCCATCTGGCTTTTTTTTTCCCTAAACATTCTTAGCTTTATGGCCTCTTACCCTCTAGGCATTAGCTAGACCTTGAAAATTTCCCCCTTTTAACTCCTTTCCAAGCAATGGTTTCACCTCTTTCTTGCTCCCTAACTTCCCAACTTTCTTGGCACCTGACCAAAATAATTTAGCTTCTTCCTCTCCACTTAATTAGGTTATAAAATCCCAGATTCCCCCTCCCAGTACGCTAGCTCTTAATGCTAAGATGAGTTAGTGACAACATAATGAATTCTACGCAAGATATTCATCTTATTTCATTCTCAAACACAGAGGCTATATATACACAAAATCCATTCTATAAGAAAAAGAAACAAAGCCTATGTAAGGGAACTAAATATTCTCACAGCTAACCACAATGTCAATCAATTAATTAGCTGATCTGTAGGAGTAATTATAGAAGAATATCAGTCTACAGCTAATATACAACTCTGCAGACACTCCCCCTCAAGTTGGAGCATAAATGTCCATCATGCCCAACTTGCCAATTATATCATGAAACACCTTTCCTAAAACTGTTTTTGTGAGTACATCTGCTAATTGTCTTTCAGATTGAACAAAGGACAACTTTATAACCTTTTGATCAAGGTTATCTTTGGTAAAATGACAATCAACTTCAACATGCTTAGTGCGATCATGCTGGGCAGGATTTTGCGCAATCTGAATGGCTGCCTTATTGTCACAGTGAAGATTCATAGATGTTTTGTATTCAATCCCCAAATCTTTTAGCACATTCTTAATCCAAAATAGTTCACATATACCGCGTGCCATACCTTGGAACTTGGCTTCAGCACTCGACCTTGCTACAACCTTCTGTTTCTTACTTCTCCAAGTTACAAGATTACCTTTTACAAAGGTAAAGTAGCCGGATGCGGATTTTCTATCGTTTTGGTCCCCCGCCCAATTTGAATCTGTGTATCCCTCAATGTTGAAGCCACCATTTTTTGAGAACAATAACCCCTTTTGTAGACAACTCTTTAAGTATCTTAAGATTCGATACACAACCTTTATATGTTCTTCACTTGGTTCATGCGTGAATTGGCTGACAACGCTTACGACATATGCTATATCTGGTCTCGTGTGAGATAGATAGATTAATCTTCCAACTAAATGCTGATACCGACCTTTATGTTTTGGAACTTGATATGGAAAAATTCCAAGTCAATGATTTACTTCAATAGGCGTCTCCATTGGTTTGCAAGTGAGCATTCCAGTTTCAGTCAAAAGGTCTAGCACATATTTTCATTGTGAAAGAACAAACCTGTGCTTTCATCTTGAAACTTCAATTACTAGAAAATATTTGAGTTGTCTTGGATTCTTCATTTCAAATTTAGTAGTCAAATACTCTTGTAAGGCCTCCATTTCGTATGGATCATCAACATAAACAATTAAGGTTCTTATCTTTCCTTCTTTATGTTTTATAAACAAAGTATGATCTGAATTACCTTTTTTATAACCAAATGCCTTCATTGTAGAGGAGAACCTCCCAAACCATGCTCTAGGTGATTGCTTTAACCCATACAATGCCTTTTTTAATTTGCAAACTTTATTCGTACATGAAGATACTAGTTTGATTCCAGGTGGCAACTCCATGTAGACTTCTTCCTCTAAATCCCCATTGAGAAAAGTATTTCTTACATCAAACTGTTTAAAGGACTAATCTCGATTTTGTTGCTAAAGACATGAGAATGCGAACTGTATTGATCTTGGCTACTGGGGCAAACGTTTCTTGATAATCCTCCCTATATTGTTATGTATACCCTTCGCAACCAATCTTGCTTTATATCTATCTATACTTCCATTTGCTTTAAGTTTCACCGTGAACACCCATCGACATCCAACTTTCTCTTTTCCTTCTGGTAATGGAACAAGTTCCCAAGTGCCATTTTTTTGAAGTCCTTCCATTTCTTCATTCGTTGCCTCTCTCCATTTTTTATCTACCAATGCTTCCTGCACATGACTAGGAATAGATACACTGGATAATTGATTAATAACAAGTGCATGTGAATGAGTTAACCTATGGGACGACACATAATTGTTAATTGGGTATTTGTTTTTAGCATTCAGATCAGGTTTATATTGTTTCTTCAGGACCCCTTTATTTGGCCTATGTGGATACTTGGATATACCATTTTCTGCATAAACATGAGTTTCGTTAGTTACATTAGATGTGGAATTTAGAATTACCTGAGGCAGAACATTATGGTTGATTCTGTAGTTGATGGTGCAGACGTGGGCAACTTTTGTACATTTTCATGAAGGACTGACACCTCGTTTTCAATCTCAGGAATACTATCATAGCCTTGTTGGTCATCATTTCTAGAACACTCATTCACCTGAATGTTGTCATAGCCTTGCTTATTATTCTCTTCAAACAACTTATGCACTTCTTCCAATTTTGTAAAACCACTTCCTCCACCTTCTTCTTGCAATTTATTCTCTTCACTAGAGTTCTCCCCTGAAGAGAATGTTTATAAACACCACTCGAATAATAAGGTTTTGATTCATGGAAAGAAACATCCAAAGTCACATGTAACCTTCGAGTTTGGGGGTCATAACAATAATACCCTTTTCTTGCACATGGCTCAAGTTTATTGCGAAGCATTTTTGGTATGTGAACAAATACTATAGAGCCAAAGATTCGGGATTCAAGGTTCGGTAGATGGGGAATGGAGAGTAAAGATTGCAGTTTTTGCAAAGGAGTTTGGAAATCTATACTCAGGAGGGTATGCTATTAATGAGATATGCAGCAAATTTGATAGCTTCTCCCTAATAAAATTGAAGCATATTTATACCAAACAAAGAGGCACGTATCACCTCCAATAGTTGTCTGTTCTTTCTTTCGGTTAATCTGTTTTGTTGCGGTGTGTAAGTGCAAGATGTCTTAGGGCAAATCCCATGGTGGTTCAGAAAACGACCAAATGATGCATCCATAAATTCGGTACCATTATCAGATTGCAACATACGAATCTTCCTTTGGTATTGTGTTTCCACCATCTTATGAAATTCCTGAAAAGCTGCAATTGTATCACTTTTTTTATTGAGCAAAGATACCCAAGTCATTCTGGTACATTCATCAATAAATGTAACAAAGAAACGAGCATTAGAAATAGAAGACACTTTTGCAGGACCCCAAACATCCGAGTGAATGACTGTAAATGGTTCTGGACTTTTATTCAAACTTGGCAAATAAGAAACATGATGACTTTTAGCAAGTTCACAAATATCACAATGAAAATCTGGTTCATCCACATTTGAGAAAAGATGTAGTTTAAGTTTCCTAAGACAACCAAAGGAAAAGTGTCCCAATCTTCGGTGCCAGAGCCATATATCCCTTTGATGTTTGTCTTCACTACTAGTTTGATTCGCTTGACTGAGTTTCGGTTCTCCACTTTCTGTCAGTTCCAAGTAGTAGAGTTTGCCCCGCTTAACACCATAACCAAGAATCTTTAGGGTCAGAATGTCCTGAAAAATACAAAATGAAGGCCAATTTACAGTGCAGGCAAGGGCAGAAGTTATTTGGCTGACAGATAAGAGATTATATTTAAGAGATGGAACAACAAGAACAGGATCTAATGTAAAATTTTTTGAAAGAGTGATAGATCCTTCTCCTGTTGTTGGACATGTACTACCATCAGTTGTGGAAATAAATGGTTGTGAAAATGGGAAAATAGAATGTAAATGAGTTGAGTCCCTAATCATGTGATCAGATGCACCTGTATCAATTATCCAAGTACTATTCTTAGAATTTGTAGAAAATACAGAGACTTTACCATTTGTTCCTTGGTGAGCAATATTCGCTATAGGTTGCGATTGATCTTCTTTCTTAAAGGTTATCATAGCTTAACCTGTAATTTTCTTTCAAGATTTCTTTATGAAGTCCCACCACTCAGGATAGCCAATAATTTCATAACATCATTGTTTTGAATGACTTGTTTCACCACAATAAAAGCATACCAAATTACTAGATTTTCCAGCTAATTTATTACTGCGATTGTTTGAAGAGTCAGATGACTGTCCTTGTCGAGTTTGGTTTGCTAACATAGTTGAACTTTCAAAATTTTGATGGGAGCCTCCCATTGTTTGTCTTTGCTAGTAGTCTCTTCTTACATATGCGTATGTACTCTGCAAATCAAGTTTTGGGTCTTTCCTCAAGATTTCTCCACGAACTTGATCAAATTCAGGGTCAAGTTCACTTAGAAAGATATGAACTCGGAGCCTAGCCATTGCAGTGTGCAAATGAACTACTCCTTTAATTGTTCTTTCCTGTGATATAGTTCTGTGATCAATTTTCTGGAAAATAGCAACAATTTCATTATAATATGTTGACAATGGTCGACCATTTTGCTTGGTTAAGAAAGATCTTTGATTCAACTCAAAGATACAAGTTTCATCTGATCCATCATAGAAAGTTTTCGATACAGCCTCCCATATATCCTTTGCTGTGGGTAGACGAATGAACTGCTGCATCAGCGATGGACTCATCGAGTCAGTCAGCCAACTTTTCACTTTATGATTTTCGGTAATCCATGTTTTGAAAAGAGGATCTCCTGGCATTGGTTTTTTTCTTATCCGACTTTGTTACGAGCACCGATCCACATCTCCATAAGTTGAGACCATAATGCGTAGTTAGTCTCATCCAAAGTGATGCTGGTAGGAAAGGTGGAATTATCTTGCTAGATAATAATTTGTGGTGTTAGTGTTCAGATTGATTTGGTTAATTTACCTATAGTGATGGCCATTTTCATAACAGATTTACGAGATAATTTTTGAGATACGGCGGATTTTAAATTCTAGTTGATTATCACAGTCGCTCTGATACCGTGAGAACACAATGAATTATGCACAAGATATTCATCTTATTTCATTCTCAAACACAGAGCTATATATACACAAAATACATCCTATAAAAAAAAGGAATCAAAGCCTTTATAAGGGAACTAAATATTCTTACAGCTAACCATACTGTCAATCAATTAATTAGCTGATCTCTAGGAGTAATTATAGAAGAATATCAATCTACAGCTAATATACAACTCTGCAGACAGTTAGAAGCAAGTGGTAGGGGACCCTACTCCCTTATCTCTACGTTATTATCCTCATTTAGTTAACAAAGGATACAAAGTTTTCACCCTATCTTTAGAAATTATTTGGGAAGGAGAAAATACATGGGCTACTATACTTGTGAGATATTTTCTTGGGAAAAGACCATCTTTCATTTTGTTCATTCAGAAGAAATCAAGCTGTGGAAGAATGCAAGTCTAAAAGAAGTCTTGTTGAATGAGGACAATCTTTTTCTTTTCTCCTTTAATTCCTCAGTTTCTACGTAGAAGTACTTGAAGGAAGTGCTTAGCACCTTGCAAGCACTCCTATCTTCCTTCAATTTTGGAAGCTAGGGCTCCCCTTAAAAAGCATCAAAAAGTCATATATCCCTTTATGGCTTAAAATTCATAATATACCAGAAGAATACTGGTTTACCAGTGGCTTGAGCCATCTTGCTAGTTATTAGGAATCCTAAATATATGAACACATTGCTACTAGAAGAGTAGAGTATGCAAGGATATGTGTGATGGTCGAAATGACAAAGGATTTACTAGATATCATCCCTATTTACAGGCTTAGAGAAGACTTGTCCTTGGTGGATTATTCAATCAGAGTCTCTTAGAAACCTTAGTGGATTATTCAATCAGAGTCTCTTAGAAATCTACAATGGCTCGACAAGGTGAAGTATGGAAGCTTGTAGGTAAAAGATTCATTTGAGGAGACTATATAGAATTGATGAGAGATGATAACTTATCAAAAGAGAAGAGCAATAATGTAGATGCTATATCTTCTCTATATCCCTCTAATCCTAGTCCTTCTTCTCTGGCTATTGCAAAACAAACACAAGAGGATAAGTCAAAACCCCAAGTGTTAGCTTCTAAGTCTTAAGACTAGTAGAATTGTAAACATTCTTGTAGCTAATTCAAAATAGTTAACTATAGCCACCAATACCTGTCAAGAAGGTATTAGCTTTGGTATTCCTTCATCCTCAATTTTGCTAACTTCTTCCAAGACTAGTTCAATCACTTTCCTTGAAGATCATGATTCCTCTCATTTTGAATTTGCTTTATTAGCTCAGATTCAGATTAAGACTCTCTCTCCAAAGTATACCTTCTTTAGTGTGAGCAAGAGAACATCTGGTAGGAAGAATAAGGGTTTGAAGGGTAAGTCCAAACTCTAATGTCTCTTGTCTGTTGGAATATTAGGGGCATTAATTGCACCAAAAAAAATAAGCCCTTAGAGACTTTATTTATGAAATAAAAAAAATGTTTACTAGTGTTTAGAGTTAAAAATCAATGTTAACAAGTATAAGAACTTAAGTATTGTAGGGAACAATTGGAATTTAGTTTCCATCCATCATCTTGATATAATGCTTTTAGCTTTAGTTTCCAACCATCATCTTGATATAATTATTTTAGCTTTTAATCTAGGTCTTTGTGGTTCTTACTATGGATCATTTGATGCAACTGACTATTTTCTTGCTATAAAGGAAGGTTGGAATTTATATTTCTCTACTTTATGGCTCAAATCAAGCTTTTTTAGAGAAGATCTTTATCAAACAAGCTAAGAAACATGCATTCCACCTTAACTGGTCTTTGATTGATGATAAAGGATTTTAACAACATTATCCATAATTTAGAAGCATTTGGTAATGTCAACTTAAAAAATTATAATGGTGGATTGGAAGACTATGCCACATATATAGAGGTTACAGTTTGAGATATGAAGGATACTTCTATACTTGGAGCAATAAACAACAAGGAATGTAAAACATAAGCAAAAAAGTTAAATAAAGCTTTGGTCAATAAAGAATATTTATGTCTTTCCCTCAAGTTTAGTTTCATCTGGTAATCCAAGATTCTTATATGACAGTCTAATTATGATCCATAATTTGATCCCTCCTCAAGCAAAAAAGGCCCTTTTGTTTTATCAATTTTCTTATAAAAGTGGTTGGCTTTGAAGAAGCAATTAGGAAAGGAATTTTCTCATATTTTTATGGCTTCAAACCTTTTATAAGTATGAGGAAGTTAGGTATGATAAAGAGGGAACTCAAGCTTCTCAATCTTAATAGATTCATCGACACCCATAAGAATATTGATGAGACCAAAGTTCTCTTTCTTGGAATTCAAGAATAAATTAATACTCTCTTTCTTAGAATTCAAGAATAAATTGATAGTAACCTTGATGATGTTGAATTTTTTATGAAGGAAAAAAAGCTCTTTTAAATTATTATAAAGCTTTATAGGTCTATAACTCTATCTTAAAATAGAGAGTAAGGGTTTTATGGCTAAAGAAAGGAGATAAAAATATAATTTTTTCATAGATCCATTAAAGCTAGGAAGAATTCCTACAGAATCCCTTTACTAATAAAGCAAGATGGTAGAATAAATAATTATCAAGATAAGATTAGAGATAAAGTTTTCAATTTCTTTAAGAGTAGCCTAAGGTCATAACCAGTGTCTTCATCCTCTCTGCATTGACTTAAAGGCTTTATTAACCATCATTTCACTAAGAATGAGTTACATAATCTAAACAAACCTATAACTAGTGATGAAGCAGGAGTTTTATTTTAGTTGAATTATGGTAAATCACTTAGACTAGATGGGCTCAATGTATTATTCTTCTAGAAAGATTGGCCATAGATTAAGGATATAGTCACAGATGTAATCCTTGAATCTTTTGTCAAAGAAAAAATGCTAAATGAGATTAACAGAACACTCATAACCTTTATCCCCTAAATTCTCAACCCTTCCTTTATCTTAGATTATAGACCAATATCATGTTGAAACATCTTGCAAAAAATTATATCTAAAATCCTATCTATAAAGAAAGTCAATGATAGGTAGCCTTATAAATGTAGCTCAGCGTGCCATTATCCATAACAAGTTAATTGGCAATAATATTCTACTAGCCCAAGAACTATTTAGGTCTTAAGGAATGAAGAATGTCCCTTCTCCCCCCAAAAATTATGTAGAAAAAATGGACCTTTACAAGGGTTTTAACTCTATTAGATGTTGATTTATCTCTCACATATTGGAGGCTTTTGGAATTTTAAAAATGTTCATCAAAAGGATCTCTCAAAGTGTTATATGTACTTACATTAGAGTGTTAGTTAATGGTGCTCCTATAAGACTATTTTGTAGTGGTAAGGAGTTGATACAAGGAGATCCATTCTCTTAATACATTTTTATCTTGTGAATGCAATTCCTTTCAAGACTAACCTCCTTCAACATTAGCAATGACCTAAGCTTTGAATACTATAGTAGGTGTAAGACGTTAAAACTTTTTCAACTTAAGTTTTCTAAATGATCACCTACTCTTGTGTAAGGAGAAGGATAAGTCTCTAAGCCTACTAATGTCCTCCCTCAATATATTAAAGAAAATTTCAAGGTTATCACTTAACATAAACAAGAATCATTTAATATTATCAACTAGTGGCAAGTACTTATTTAACTAGGTCTCCTTCATAACCAACTTAAGATTTATTTACTTACTTAGGACTACATATATTTATAAAGATACTTTTATACAGAGAGTGTCTCCCCTTGATGGAGAAGACACAAAAGAGGATCTTTAATTGGTATATCAAAACTCTCTTATTTGCTAGTGATTGACTCGATTTTAGTAGTCAATATTGAATTAACCACAAATGTACGATGTAGCTGTAGCTGTAGCTAGCACAGGTAAGTATAGGTCCAATCTAGTAAAGATAATAGGTACTAGTAATTACTGTTATCCTATTATCTAGTTTGTGATTTGAGTGTTGGTTTTCAATTAAAAATAATACTTAAGCAGATAAAATAAAGTAGGAAATAATAATGAACAGAGAACAAAGAAATCTCTTATAAAACAGTCAATATTAAGAAATAATGTTTAGCTAATGAATCTCCTTAAAACCATTAAATAATTAACCTTTTATTATGCAATTGTTTTATTGACTATTAGACTGTAGAAATTCCTATTATATGCTAATTAACTCATTTGAGACTACTAAGCAACTAATCTTAGGTTTATTAACCGAAATTATTTAGGTTAAAGATTCTAAGATTGCTTTATCAATTTGTGAATTCTGCTATTAGGTTTGACCTTAATCTAGAGGATTTATGCCAACCTATCTCTAGGTTTGCAATCAACTCATTTCAATAATGGTAGATTTATTCATACACAGAATTTCTCAATCTCTATGTTATAAAATCAGATTATGTACTAATATTTCGGATCTATTAGAACATATATAAAATACATAATTGAATCATAATAAATCAATCAAAACAATTGCATTAAATAAAAGAATAAAAAAAAATATTGTAACACAAACTAAGGTTCATCACACCTAGACACTAAAGATGTTTAGTTACACATAATAGAAAACAAAATCAAACATAAACAGGAAGAAAAACGAATAGAAAACAAAGAGTTCGTAATTTTAAATCTCTCTTCTTTTATATCAAATGTCCTTGCAAGATAGAGGTTTGATGTTAGAATCTATCAGATCTGTCAATGATTTCTTCCATTTTCCACGTCTCTGGATCAATATCGAGTCTTTTGAATGTTCTCCAAGTCTAGAATTGCCTCTGTAAGTCTACTTTTTCATTTTGCCTTTGCTTACATCTTTTTATAGTAATTTTTAGGATTTTTGGCAGATACACGGATACACGGCCATGTATTGGACTGTGTATATCTCAAAATCTCCAGAATTCTCGATTCTGCACAGACTAAGAGACGTACACAGTCATAGACATGGTCGTTTGTCCCTTATTTGCTTCAAATCTTTATTTTATGTCGCATTTTCATCCAAATTCTTCTCTTTTTAGACCATAAAGGCAATTATAACCTATAAATTTACTTGGAGCAAATTAACCAAATATACAATAAATTTATAAAAGATCAAGAAAAATACATCAAATATGGGTGTATAAATATGGTCAAATATGCATCCATCAAACATCCCCACACTTAAGCTTTTTCTTATCCTCAAGCAAACCATAATCAAAATTATAAATCTTATGACATCCATCCTTCATTAATCTTGATTTTTCGATTCATACTACAAAACATCATATCATACTGAATCAAATTGACATATAATTACAGTCAAGTTATCCTAAAATTAACTTCCTAAGTCAATATCAGTAGTAATCATATCAATAATCACATTGAAATCAAAAGCATAAACCTTTACACCCTCACCAAGATTTCACTCAATGCACCTTGATGTTTAAGGTGAAAAGTATCAAACTCTCAAATCAATGCATAGTAGAACTCTCACTATAGGCTTGCAATATTATCACATGTACACCACTTATGTAAACTAGAAGCAAAAATCAAAAGATCTTTATACAAGTTATATGGGACTTAGGTATGGTATGGTTGGGATAATAAAGAGGCTTGAATTGAAAGAATTTTACTAAAGAGAAGTTACAAGAAACTTGTTTACAAGTACACAGGTGCTTGTATTACAACTCTATTTGTACCATATACTTATTCACAATTTTTTATACTCATTTTTTAATCAATCAAAACATAAGTTTGAGCATTTAGTGAAAAAATGGACCTTTCAAGATTTTCAAGTTTCAAACAAGCACGTAATATAAATAACCTTTAAGGTACAAAATAATAAAAAGGTTTCAAACAAAAATAGGATAAAGGTTAGTAATTGATTATAATCAATGAAAAAGGCTAAAACTTAACTTGACTATTCCTAATGGATAAAATAAGGTAAGGTAATTTTTAAAGGAATAGCTTAAATCAAATTATTAAATCTAAGTGCCTTTATCACTTTAATGCTTATAATTTAGCAAATGTCGTCTTAATATACATAATAAAAAAATTTTAGAATCATCTCACTATGCATGATAAAACATATAAAAAATAAAAAGAGCTTAAAATTCTTTGAAATTTTGCTCTTTGGCTTAAAAGGTCACAAAAAATAGGTATAAATGTGTAAATAGTATGCAATTTTCTTTTAACTCAACTATCTTAATGATTAATAAAAATATGACTTATAAAAGAAATTTCAATATAATTCTTATCTGTTTGCATACTAATTCAAATCAATATCAAATAATGAAATACGTAATTGATGGACAAAATTTAATTAAGTTAAGATATCAGTTCGTAAAATTTTATAACCAAGATTATAATAAGCTTAAGAAATCATTACAAATCGTTAACCCTTTCCCAAACTTAAACTTGTACATTGTTCTCAATATACACAATATAGGTATATATAATAAGTAAGAAGGTTTAGTGGTACTTTCCTGAATAAGACGACTTTTCTGAATTCTGATCCATCCAATATGAGATTACATCCTTGAAAAACATAAACCAAAAAAGGGATAAAAAGAAAAAAGAAAAAACAATAACACAAAAAAAATTAAGAAATAAAATATGAAAAATAACATAACAAAAGTAAATCCTAATTCTTGGGTTGCTTCCCAAGTAGCGCTTCTTAAACGTTGTTAGCTTGATGTAGCTTTATGCTCAAGGTGGCTTAAATAAATTGTGTTGTTGTAGCCTTACCGTAGGTTCCATTACCTGCAGGTAGGTTACTTTCTGCCATTTGGCGCCACGTTTCTCTTTCGGTTTGTTCCCTTGAAATTGCAACAATTCTGTTGGATCCTTAAATGTGAAGTCCTGCAAAATATCTTGACAGGACTTGTTAGCCTTAATAACTTCTAGAAATTCAAGAGAATTATTTTTAGACTCTAAATATAACCTCTTCATCCCCAACCCTAAAAGTTCACTTGCTTTGGTCAATATCTATAATTGACTTGGCAGTTGCTAAGAATGGTTGTCCAAAGACTAAAGGTATTTCTGTATCCTCCTCTATGTCAAGAATTATAAAATTTAACTAGAAATGTGAACTTATTAACCTTAACCAGGACATTTTATTGTTCTATCAGCTAATTGCACATATGGCCTAGTTGGTTGAAGTTCTCTTATTCCCATTTTTTTAAATAAAGAAAAAGTCATCATATTTATGTTGGCCTCTAGGTTGACTAGAGCCTTATCTACTTTTAAACTAGCAATAGTACAAGGGATATAGGAACTCCCTGGGTAAGTATGTTTCTCCAGTAGTTTAATTTTCTTATTTGAGCACTCCTCACTCGACACTGCAGTCTCCAACTTCTTTGCTTTATCCTTATTGAATGATTGCTCTTTCGAAGATTCTGTGCTCTTTGGTAATCGTAACAGAGATTCAACAAGGGTAAAGTCAGTTTTAAGTTATTCTATGCCTCTAATAGATTTCTCTTCGCTCTAATAAGATATGGAATTCTAGGTCGATACTCGTTGACTTTCTCCAGGTGTCATCCACCTTCAACCTTCGAGTGACTCTCAGTAGTCACCTCCTTCTCTTCTTAGAGTTTTTTCTCAATAGTACGGGTGATTGCTGTCAATCTTTCTTTGGAATTTGTTTCTGTTGTACTTGACAAACTCCCTTTTGATCTTGTTGCGACTAACTTTGCAATTTTGTCGATTTGAACGTCTAAGTTGCGTATGGATGCCTTCGTTTGTTGATTTTTTGTCCTTGATTCTTGAATAAATTCCATGATCAACTCATCCATACTAGGTTTCTTGGACTGTGATGCTTTCTGTTGGAATTTAGGTGGAGGATTATTTCTTGGTTATCCCTGTTTCCCAATGGAAAGTTAGGGTAATTCCTCCAGTCAGGATTGTAGGTATTGCTATATAGATTATTCTAGGGTCTAGGAGCATTCTCCAAATAATCCATGTGCTCAAGCTGAACTGATTAACACTCTTGCCCTTGGTGATCTAGACGCCTCGCACTACCTCACCTGTCCTTGTGGAACCATAGTCAGTCTGTCTATCTTTTTGCTCAAGGCCTCTATTTGGCTCGCTAATTACACCACCGCATCTACCTTGTATACTCCTAGTGGCCTATTGGTTCGTGCTCTAACTGAGGACCATTAGTAATTGTTTTTGGCCATATCCTCTATCAAATCTTAGGCCACTTTAGGCTTTTTGTTGTTTAGTGTCCTTTCAGCTGCTGCATCTATAGATTGCCTTGTGTTTTGAATTAGCCCATTGTAGAAGGTTTCGATTTGCATCCATAGAGGTAGTCCATGGTTTGGGCATCATCTTAACATTTCCTTAAATCTCTCCCATGTGACGTATAAGGATTCACCTTCAGCTTGGGAGTGCAAGGAGATATCAATCCTCAATTTCGCAGTCTTAATAGGTGGAAAGTACTTCAAAAAAACTTTCTGTCACTTGTTCCCATATAGTTAACGAAAAAAGTGGCATGGAATTCAAACACTACTTAGCCTTTCCTCTTAGAGAGAATGGAAATAGAAGCAGTCTGATGACATCATCATTAGCTCCATTTATCTTGAAAGTATCCCAGATCTCCAAAAAGTTAAAGATATGTGGGTTAGGGTCTTCATCTTAGAATCCATCAAACTAGACTGATTGCTACACCATCTGGATGTTGCTTGGCTTTATCTCAAATTTGTTCATGTAGATAGTCAGCCTCACGATACTGGATTCAACACCATTTAAGTCTGGCCTAGCATAGTGGAATATAGTTTGTGGTTGGTCCACCATATTGTATGATTTTTTCGTGCGTAACCTACCAAGCCTTTTATCTGACAATCTAGATCAAACTCAGGCAGTTGTGTCTTATGAAGATTCTTGCGTGCTTGATAAGTACAAAATATTACAACTTTTATTCTTCTGAATTAGTCTATTTATTTTTGTTACACATTTGGCATGATTATTCATATTTTATTATTTAAGGCCTAAAATTATTTCTTCTAAATTTTCCTATAGAAATTAGCCTAAGTTGAAATGTTTTTACTGTAGGTTAATGGACTGACACAATTAAAGAAAGAGCAAAACGACAAGGCAAGCAGTCCAAACCAGCAAAGTAAAACGTTAGTAGATTGGGAATTTAAAAAACAAACGCAAGTAGCTTAAGCGGCAGAGGAGAGTCCAGCAGTACAGTAAAAAGGAAGCAAAAACGCAACATAATAAGAAGAAAACGACAGCCAAGAGGAACATCAGCGCAGAAATAAAATGAGCAGCACACCACTAGCAGAGGACAGTCAAAACGGCAGTGCAGAGGGAGAGTAAATAAAAGCGAAACGACACTCCAAAGAGGGGAGCGCAAGAGTGAAAAAAAAGCAGAAAACGCAAGACTAAAAAAAAAAAGGCAGAAACAGTCCAAACTCAACACAGAAACAGCAACGCAGAGCTGGAGCAGAATTGAAAAGATACAATAGAGGAAAACAACAAAAACACAATCAGCTGGGAGACAAATGAATTGAAACGTAAACAGCATAAATGCAAGGGTCAGCAGATGAAGAAGAAGAAATGCACAGCAGTGAAGAGAAGAAATGAAAACGCAACAGCTGGTAAATGAAGTGAAACGTAAAAGTCCCAGGAAGAGACCCAACGTTCTTTCTTCAAAATGGAAGAGTTAAGAGGAAGCTTATTAAAGAGCCATAAAAGTGCAGCTTTTGGTGTGTTTCGGGAGCAAACAAAAAGCCAGCAGTGGAACGAGAAAAGGTATCGAGCATATCACTTGAAATTGAGAGTCAAATAAAACTTGAGAGCTATTCGTAAATAACGCTAGTACAAGGAGGTGTTCGAGTGGTACGAGCGATACCAAATCATCATAATTAAGCTGGTTCAAGACCTTTGGGAGGAGGATTTTGCGTTTCGAGCTTGTTAGTCAAGACAGCAGCCATAAATGGCTGCCGCCTAACTTTGACAGCAGTCATTTATGGCTGCTGCCAAAGTTTGTCAAGGTTAGGTAGCCTAACCTTGACATGGAGGAGATTAGGAGGCCTATATAAGGCCTCCTACATTCAGCAGAAAGTGAGAGAGAAAAAAAAAACAAAGAGAAAGATAGAGAGTGGTTTTTTGAGAGAATTTTTTGTGAGAAAAATTCTTGGGGATAATCGGGTGTGAGGTATTAGTGTTGTAAACACTTGTAAAATTTCTCCTTAATAAAGATCTGCAGCAGCTCCGGAGACGTAGACAAGTTTGGCCGAACTCCGTTATCAAACTGTGTGTTTTATTTTGCTTTCCTTCTAATTTCCCAACATCCTCCATGACAGTACGGTCCTGGTAATGCAAATAATCTGAAAAATGCTCGGAAAAAATTGGATACTGAACAAGTAAAGTGTGTAATTACAAACAGTCCACCAAGCAGAAATTTACAATCCCACTCATCTAGGGAAAATAAACACAATTAATCGAAGAAGCTACTCGAAGTTCCTCTCTCTCACTCTTCACTAAATGCCTTCACATCAGTAAAAACAATTAGGACATGATATAGACCCAATCATTTCTGACTTCCTCTTCTCTCAATCGCCAGACAAGAAATCGATGTTCAAGCTCTGGATTTGCATTGGTTCTTGGAAGCAGTCATTTGAGACTCTCCCTCACTAGTCCACTGACTGGATTTCTGAACAGTTACCAGTTAGGTTCGTAAGCAATCCTAATGTGTCGTTCATCTCTGTTCCTTCAGTCTCCTAGAGATACGCCCTTCATTTTATACTTTCCATTTCTTTGTATGTTGTTTGTTGTTAAAATTCTCCTTTCTGCATGAGATTAGCACACATTAGCTATATTTTCCATAATCTGGCTAAGTGAGGTCAGCATTATTTGATGGCGTTTCAAGAAGTAATTTGCTCTCTAATATTAATATAAACACAATCAAGAACTTGTTCCTGACTTCTGCTCGTGTCCTGTAACCTTTTGAGGTTTCTTTCAGTCCATATTTCCTTTATGCAACTCGTAAAGGAAATAAGATAGATAATTGTATTAGGTTGTGAAACTAACTTCAATCTGATTAACCATTGCATAATCTCTGTAAATTGATGAGTGTTTAAATCCGAAAGGCATTTAAGTCTGATCCAGTTCCAAATGTCCTTATAGAAAAGACACTCAAAAAACAAATCGTCTCTGTTTTCTCTTCCAGAGTTAACAGAACACATTCCTGGTTAGGATTCAGGAAGGGAAGCTTATCAACTGTACTTAGCTTGTTTAGGGTTGTTAGCCATAGAATGAATGAAGATCTAGGCAGAAGCTCTTTATGCTAAATTATTCCATGCTAGTCTACTCTGCCATTTCTCTGAAATAGTCCCTGGGGATGGTTTCTCCAAATGTATCTATCATGGGACATCATATTTGGTTGATAGTTAGGTTTTAAGAATTGAAGTTCCCTTGTGAATTCCATCTACTACCCTTCCTTTATAATAGATTTTACCTTGGCACTTGAAGGGAGGTGGCTTCAGAGTTGAATGTCTATCTGATTACCGATTAGGGGACCACTTCCTGTCTAGTTGTCATACCAAAAACTAGTCTTTTCTCCATTATCAAATTGATAAGAAATTTCAGGTTTCAATACTTCCTTTAGCCTCTGCAGTTGTGATAAAAGTCAAGAATGGAAAGTGTTGGGGTTAACAGCCCATATGCTCTTCCATTTTAGGAAATAACTATGGAACTATTTGACCCATAGAGTTTCCTTACCTTGCATAATGAACCAGAATTTCTCTACTAAGAGAGCTTTATTAGTGGATTTTATAGGAATAACTCCTAAACCTCCCTTCACCTTAGGATTGCAAACTTCATGTCACTTTACTTTGGCATGTCTCTTCTTAGAATGACAACCTCCCCATAAAAAATTCCTCTGTGAGTTTTTCTACTGATTTAATGACTCTCCTTCCCAGCATCATATTAGAAGACCAATAGATATGCATAGACTTGAGGGCTGAATTCACTAATTGTAGCCTATCTCCAAAGGATAAGGCTTGGTTGGTCCAATAGCTTCAATGTCTTCTAAAATTTTCCAACGAAAGGATAGCATTCACCAAACTGGATCCTTCTGGTTGTGATTGGTAAGCCTAGATAGCATATAGGAGTTTGTTTTCTCCTCATTCTAGCTATAGATGTTATTCTTCATTCTATTTGATTTGCACTTTTGAACAGAACAAAATTACCTTTGGAATAGTTGACAGTCAATCTAGACATGAAATTGAATTGATTCAAAGTAGACATTAAGAGATCAATTAATTCAACATCAGCTTTAGAGAATAAGAATAGTTCATCTGCAAAGTACAAATTTGCTAAAGAAACTTTCATGCACCTGCTGTGATGTTTAAAATATGTTCCCTTGCTAATAATGTAATTCAAAAAAAGGGTTAAGAATTCCATACATGATATGAAAAGATAAGGTGATAGCCTACCATTCATTGTAAAAAATACTTGTTTTCTCTTGAGCCAAATAGCATAAGTTGGAGAAATAATCGAGGTTTCAATTCATTTAATGAATCTTTAGGCAAATCCATCACTTCAAGTAGTTTTAATATAAAATTTCATTTCACACCATCAAATGCCTTTTTAAAATCTATCGGGACAAGACGTTTGGGCTTACCAGCATCTCTAGAAGCAGCAGGAAGTGGATTCATTCCTGAAGCTGATCTGACTTCTACGGTACTTCCTGAAATTAACAACCTGTTTGGTTGACGGTAATAGGTATTTTTTAATAATTACGTATTTTGTTGTTTGTTAAAAAACTGCCAATAGAATAATTATTCTTAAGATTAATAATTCTCGAATACGAGAGAATAGATAAAGATCTTGTAACCTTATCTTTACCTATTCTACGCACATTCCAAATAGGTAAACGCAACAAAGAAAAATCTTCTGGACAAATTCGTCCCTCTCTTCCTACCAGAATAATCGACTCTCATATTCCCCTCAACTAGAACCTCACTCACGGGGTGCGATCATACTAGCACTAATGCACCGGATACCATCAGAACTCCGAAGTTAAATGTGCTTGGGCGAGAGTAGTACTGGGATGGGTGACCTCATGGGAAGTCCTTTTTCTTCTCTTGCCTGTACTTCTCCCTCTAGCTTAAGTGATTTTTCATAACAAAGTGAATCAAGACAAAACTTTACGTCCTTTGTGTTCAAAGTCATCGATGCTTAGCCATACTGCACCGGCTAGCGGTGCTCCTCTCCCACCAGTCCAAGATGCCCAACCTACGAAAAAGGTCCGTACACGGCGCCGCGAGGAGGACCCTCCTCCAACCCCCCCAATCACCTATAGCGCTGCGGTCCTTGGTGGTCTGCGAGCGGCGTCTGAGCAGGAAGTCCTGCCATGGCCACCTGAGGAACCCATTCCCGTTGAGGCAGAAGACATTCAGGTTCTATCTGACGAGAAGGGACGCAGCATTATACTATCCCAGGCGTTCAAAGCTCGACTTGATCAAAAATGGGAACGTGCTTTAGTTGTTAAACTTATCGGGCGTCGAATTGGCTACCGCATACTGTGTCACCGATTACAATCATTGTGGCAACCCCTTGGTCCGATGAAGATCATTGATTTGGAGAATGACTTTTTTCTGGTTAATTTTGTGGAGGAGCAGGATTACACGAAGATTCTCACAAGTGGTCCGTGGGTTTTGTTTGGACATGCATTATCGGTCCAACGATGGAGTCCTTCTTTCCGGCCGGCAACCGGAACAGTGAATAGGGCGGTCGTTTGGGTGAGGTTTCCCGATCTAGCCATTTCACGTTACCATCCGCGCATTCTTCTTGCACTGGGGAATCTAGTTGGCCAGACAGTGAAACTAGATGAAGCAACCATGACAACCCAACGGGGCAAATACGCCCGTGTGGCGGTCGATGTTGATCTGAGCGTGCCTCTCTGCCCCCATGTGGAGCTTGACGGTGAAAAGCTTAAGGTCGCGTATGAGGGGTTGCCGGTGATCTGCTTGCAGTGTGGTATGGTCGGACATACCACTGAAAGCTGCCAAATATTAGGCAACGCCACCGCCCCTACTGTATCTTCCACCCATTCTGCTAGCGCCAGCGCCACCGTTTCTGACCCAGTACTGGCCGTTGCCCAAGGACCTCCCCAGAACCCAGCTACCGCCAACGGCTATGGCGCATGGATTACAGTCCAACGGTCCCAGACGCAGCGTCGACCTGCTCCGAAGTCGCATCAACAATCCCGTTATTACGTAGCCTCCAGCAGTGGGGGGGGGCTCGAGGTTTGCCCCCCTGTCAGAGGCCAATACCTCCTTATCACCAGTGCCCGCGCAACCATCCCTAGGAGCGTTGCCGACCGATCCAGCCCTAACGGACACACTGCGTTTGACGCTGAAGGGTAAGGGGCTTAAACAGCCGAAACGTGGCCCAAAGCCACGATCTTTTGAGGCAGGCCAAGGACACCCACGAGAAGCCCAGCCCACCCTGGTATCTCCTATAGCCAAAAACCACAGCTCACAATTCCCCTCCCCTCTGCAGCCCACCCCATTTGTACCTCATACCATAGTCCAATTACACACTCACTAAGATGTCATTGCCACTGGGGTAGTTCTCGGGTCTTCGGAGGAGCCGATGACTGCCCCTGACCCACGCCCACCAGCACCCGCGGCCAATCCCAAGGCCGGGCCCGACCCGGGGGAGGAACATACATCAACCCCCTCCGAACCTCCCGATACTCGGCTAGTAGTAACAAATATGGAGGGTGTCGTAACTGACACGGAGCCGGTAGAAGTTTCCATGCTACAGGGAACCGACGATGTTAGGGAAATGGTACTGGAAGGGGCAATTGATTCCCCTAGTGCCTAAATCGCCTTATTAATTATCTATCATGATGTCTATCCTCATCTGGAATTGTCAAGGGGCAGGAAGCCCACGGTTTCAGACTATCTTACGCAATTACCTACAGGCGTATAAGCCCGGGATCCTGGTGCTCGTCGAAACGCGAATAAGTGGCAATCGGGCACAAGGGGTCATCAACAAGCTGGGCATGGACTACTCGTTCCGGGTCGAAGCTGACGGCTTCAGCGGAGGAATCTGGATTTTATGGAAGCAGGATGTTACTGTCAAGATCGAGATCGCACATAAGCAACTCATTCACTCGACCGTTAGTTATGGTCCGCATGTCTTCCAGTTTACAGCTATTTACGCCAGCCCGCAACGGACAAACCAGAAGTTTCTATGGCAATTGTTGAATGCGATTGGCGACTCCATACGCGGGCCGTGGCTTGTTGGGGGCGATTTCAATGCAAAATTACATCAAGCCGACAAACGGGGGGGATCCCCGCACAGTTTGGTGGTTAATAAGGCGTTCAACGACTGGGTCCAGAGATGTGTCCTACAGGATCTGGGGTTTATTGGCTCACGGTTTACTTGGCGACGGGGAACCGTTCAAGCGCGGTTAGACCGAGTATTTTGTTCGACAGATTGGTGGGAGTTGTTCCCGCATACAGCGAACAAGCATTTGCCTTTCATGGGATCGGACCACCGGCCTCTCCTGGTGACATTTCACCGACAAAGAGTATCTCCAGGTAGTCCCCCACCCTTTCGGTTCCAGTCGGCGTGGATTGCGCATGCGGACTTCCCACCGTTTGTAGCGGCCCAGTGGTCCCCGGACGACAAGGCCTTGGTGCATTCGTTACATCAGTTTTCGACCCATCTCCTGCACTGGAATCGCACTGTCTTCGGAAACATATTTCACCGGAAGCGACGGTTAATCGCACGTTTGGAAGGCATCCAAAGGGCCCTACAACAGGGGGAGTCGGACAATCTCTTGGCCCTGGAGGATCATCTGAGCGAAGCTTTAACCCAGGTGCTATGCGAGGAAGAGTTATTCTGGCATCAACAAGCCCGATGTGATTGGATAGCCCAGGGGGATCGCAATACAGCCTACTACCACCGGCTCACGATGCACAAGAGAAAGAAGTTACAAGTTACCCGTCTGCTCGATGACCAGGGGCATGAAATAGTGGATCAATCGACTCTGAGCTCCATGGTTCGGAGTTATTTTGAGCAACTTTACACCGCCGCAGGGGAGACACTCCCACGCCTCCAGGCCACTCGCACTTTCCCTAGGTTACAGGACGAGATACTTCTAGATATTGGGAACCCGGTCCAAGCCGCCGAAATTAAATCAGCGATGTTTGGCCTGAACCCCAATAAAGCGCCGGGGGTGGATGGGTTTACGGCCCTGTTCTTCCAAAAGCATTGGGACATCGTGGGCCATTCGGTGGTGACGTATCTCCAGCGGGTTTTTTGCAATGAATTCTGGGAACAGGAGCTAAATCGTACTATCCTCGTACTGATCCCCAAAGTCCACTCCCCTACCTATATTTCCCAATTTCGTCCCATCAGTCTGTGCTCTGTGCTTTATAAGACCTTATCGAAAGTACTCGTCAACCGGTTGAAACCTCACCTTGACAAGCTAGTGGCTAACACGCAATGCAGTTTCGTCCCGGGTCGTCACTTGATTGATAATATTATCATTGCCCAAGAGATCATCCATTCCATGCGTCACAAGACTGGGAAGATAGGCTATTTCGCGCTGAAAGTGGATCTGGAAAAGGCCTATGATCGCTTGAATTGGACATTCCTGTTTGATACCCTCCAGGAAATCGGTCTGCCTCACCACCTTATCAGTGTCATTATGAGATGCGTGACCACGCCCACGATCCAGGTGGCGTGGAATGGTACGCTACTAGATCCTTTCCATCCGACCCGTGGCATTCGTCAAGGCGACCCCATTTCGCCATATTTATTTGTGCTCTGCCTGGAGCGATTGGGGCACCTCATTGCCCAAGCAGTGGACCAAGACCTGTGGAAGCCGTT
>JAOTAY010000006.1:26522778-26534366 GCA_025629805.1 Erythroxylum baracoense | reverse complement strand
ATATATAAAAGGAATATCTCATAATATATTATTAACAAGTCATAATGTTAATACATGAATCACAAATATCCATTGGCTTAGGGCACACTACTAATAGTAAAGACACAGAAGAAAACACAGACGATACAAAGCAGAAGATATGCCAGTACGTCGAGTAGTTAGTTAGTTAGAGTTAGTTACAGAACTCAACTAAATAGTGGTCTTCAAGAATCAAGAAGTGGTTATCAAGAATCAAGAAGCGGTTATCAAGATTCAAAGAGGCGGTTGGAAACTTAGACTATAAATATTGGTCGTAGTCAAAAACTAAATAATTTTTCAAGAGATCTTTGATTCTACAACTTTTGAGCATTCAAGTGGTTACTTAAAAATTTTGTAGTGCGATACTAGAAGAGCTAAACTACTATAACAATAGCTCACGATATCTTTCTGGTGAGAGAAAGAAAAGGCTAAGAGCCTGGAGAGGCTAAGATAGCGAAAAAGAATACTCGGTGTACGAGACCTGAAGAGGCTCGAGAAGGAGAAAGAATACTTGTAATTTGTTGAAGTATAGTGAATACTCAGACGAAATCTGAGGATTGGACGTAGCCCACGATTTGGGGTGAACCAGTATAAAATCGCAGTGTCTATCCTCTATCTTTCAACTTAACATATTTTGTTCTTAAACAAGTATATAGAAGTTATTTACGATTTGTCTCATAACAATTTTTGTGATAGTCTTTTAACAAGTTAGAGAAGTTCTTATCAAGAAAATTTAAAGAATTTGTATTCATGAAAAGGATACACAATTTAACCCCCCTTTTTGTGTATATCATATATTATACATATTTTCTATACTAACATGTGATATAAATAAATAAATATACATATATATATATATTATGGCTTCAAAATCATTCATTCTCCCTATTACTTTCTTTACCAATATAGTCCTTCTTACCTTGGAAAGACCTTTAAAACTTAATTCTGGTTTCCTAAATTTATTGCGTAAATTTTATGGGTGAAGACCATCATAGGCATTTAAGAGAATTTTTAGTTGTTTGTTCTACTATAAGGCCTGAGGGGGTGGATGATGAATAAGTTAAACTTTGTGCTTTTCCTTTCTCTCTGTAAGACTTAGCTAAAGACTGGTCATACTATATTCCCCCTCAATCCATTACTACTTAGGCTTAATTGTACTAATCTTTTCTTTAAAAATTCTTTCTTACAAGTAGGATTGGATCAATAAGGAAGGAATTTTGTGGAAAAGTCAATATATGAGTACTGGAAAGGTTTAAGAGACTTTGTGCTAGCTGACCCAATCATCATATTAGTAACCATTTATTGATTTTGCATTTTTATGAAGGCTTAGCCTCGAACGATATAAGCATGATAGATGCTATAAGTGGCAAGGCATTGGTTAATAAAAATCTTGCAGCAGTTAAGACCTTATTCTCTTACATGACTAAAAATTCACGACAATTCAGAACTAGGAATAAAATAGGCTAAGCTAAGAGATTAAATGGTATTGAAATGCATTCTATTCAAGATTAGCTTAAACAGAATGCTGAACAAGTTGGTAACTTAACCACTCTTGTGTCTAAGCTGGTTATAGGTGGTGTTTGTATGCTCCTGTTTGTAGGATTTGTTCTGATTTTTCTTATCCAACTAACATTTGTCCTACTCTGTAGGTTCAAGATGTTAATGCAATTGGTGGTTTTCTTGGCCAATCCAACAGAAAGTATGACCCATACTCAAACATATACAATGAGGATTGGAGAGATCACCCTAATTTGAGATATGGACTTAGGACAAACCCCCTAACATATAATGCCAACAAAAGTAACCCTTGACCTTATATTTCTAATCCATCACAAAATCAGTCTTCCAGCTCGACACTTAAAGAAATGATTAAACAATTCACTGGCAAAACTGGTCTTGTTCATACCCAGGGTATTGACTACCGAAAGAAAACTGATGTTCACCTATAGTATTTAGACACTCAAGTAGGACATATTAGCACCACTTTTTGTAATATTGAGGCCCAACTTCCCTAGAGAATTCCATCTTAACCTATACCTAACCCAAAATAAAATGCTAATGCCATCACTCTTATGAGTGGTAAGGAGTTGGTGAATCCAAAAGGGGATAAAGGGAACAAAAGTGAGACTGAGGAAGAGAGAGAGATGACCTCAAAGTTTGGAAATGAGGTTAAGGAACAAAAAAAGAGAGACGAGTCACATTTTGCTGCTAATGGTCATGTCTTAACAAATTTTATGATGTTCCTCCATTTCCTTCGAGGTTTACCAAGATAAAGAAAGAAGAAGCAGAAAGAGAAATCCTCAAAACTTTCAGAAAAAGTTGAGGTAAACTTACCTCTTTTGGATGCCAACAAGCAAGTCCCACACTATGCCAAATTTTTGAAGGAACTTACACTAATAAAAGACTCTTTAAGGAGAATGACAAGGTAAGTATAGGGGAGAACGAATCTGTGGTCATCCAAAGGAAAATACCCTTGAAGTGTAAGGATCCTGGTATGTTTTCTATTCCTTTCAAGATAGGAAATACTTAGTTTGAAAGATTCATGCTAGAATTAGGTGCTTCGATTAATGTCATGCCTAGAATTATCTATCATGACTTTAATTTAGGTCCTGTGAAAAAGACTGGTTTGATACTTCAACTAGCTGATAGGCCAAACGTACATCCTGATAGTGTGCTTAAAGATGTGCTAGTGCAGGCTAACCACCTTATGTTCCTAGCTAATTTTTGTGTCCTTGATATGGGTGAGAAGTCTAAACCATCCAAAGATGTTTCATTGCTATTTGGTCAACTGTTTCTTGGTACTGTTAGGACAAAGATTGGAGCCTATAAGGGTGACTTATCCATGCAATTTGATTGAGAAGTTATTAGTTTTAATATATTTGATGCTATGTGATACCCTGCTGAAACAATCAATTTGTACTCTATATATTCCATTAATTTTATTGATGAAATTGTACAAGAAATGTTTGAAGCAGGCATGGTTGCAAGTGAGAATGCTGAAAGAATAAAGGTGGATCACACTGCAGGTGATGCGGCTTTAGCTCATAGTTTCTTTTTAAAGGAACCATCTCTATTTTCTAACTTTGCTTTACCTATGTCTGCTTCTAGGTTAGTACCCTCTATTGTGCAGCCCTTGAAGTAGAATTAATACCCCTTCCCTTTAATTTGAAATATGCATTTCTTGCTGAAAATGAGACCTTACCTGTGATCATTTCAAGTTCTTTATCACCTTCCTATAAAGAGTGACCCTTACAAGTTCTTCGAACCATAAGCAAGCCATAGGTTGGACAATTGTGGACATAAAAGGAATTAGCCCTACTTTGTGTGTTCATAGAATCCTTTTGGAAGAAGATGCAAAAATAATTAGAGAGCCCAACATAGGTTAAACCCCCCAATGATGGATGTCTTAAAAAAGGAAATCATGAAATGGATGGTGCAAGCATAATATATCCTATATCTGATTCCAAGTGGGTTAGTCCCATTCATGTCGTGCCCAAAAAAACTTGACTAACTGGCATAGAGAATCAAAAGGGTGAATTTGTCGCAACTAGAGTGTCAAATGGGTGGAGAGTGTGTATAGACTACTGAAAGTTGAACCAAGCGACTGGGAAAGATCATTTCCCGCTACCCTTCATTGACAAGATGTTAGAAAAGCTTGCAGGAAAATCACATTTCTATTTCTTATTTGGGTACTTAAGGTATACACGGGTTACCATAGCTTTTAATGATAAGGAGAAAACCACTTTCACTTGCCTTTTCGGTACTTTTCATTTAGAAGAATTCCATTTGGACTTTGTAATGCCCCTATAACTTTTCAACGTTGCATGATGAGTATATTTTCTGATTTTCTTGACCATAAAATGGATGAATTTATGGATGAATTTAATGTGTTTAGCGATTCTTTTAATGTATGTCTTCATAACCATTCTCTTGTTTTGCAACGTTGCATTACTACAAACCTAGTTTTGAATTATGAAAAATGTCATTTTGTGGTAGAACAAGATGTAATTTTAGGACATGTCATTAGTTCCAAAGGTTTGGAAGTCAACAAAGCAAAGATAAAAGTCATAGTTTCTCTGCCTTACCTTACTAGTGTTAGAGAAATAAGATATTTTCAATAGCATGCAAACTTTTATCAGCATTTTATCAAAGATTTTTCAAAAATTTCATCTCCTCTATGTGCATTATTGACTAAGGACATGATTTTTGTGTTTGATGATGAGTGTAAAAAGGCTTTTGACTTGCTTCAAGAGAAATTAACCTCTTCCCTTATCATTTGTCCCCCTTATTGGAACCTTCCATTTGAAATTATGTGTGATGCAAGTGACAAAGCAGTAGGCATTGTGCTAGGACAGAGAAAAGACAAAGAGCCTTATGTCATATACTATGCATCTAGATCCTTGGACCCTAGTCAATGTAATTATAGCATAACAAAAAAGAAATGTTTATCATAGGGTTTGCATTTGAGAAATTTAGATTATACTTACAAGGGATTAAAGTGATCGTTTTTTTCTAACCATGTTACACTTAAATACCTACTTAAGGAAAGAGAGTCGAAGCCTAGGCTATTGAGATGGATGTTTTTGTTACAAGAATTTGACTTGGAAATTAGAGGTAAGAGGGGTGCAGAGAACTTAGTAGCTAATCATCTTAGTAGAATAGAGGATTGGCCTTTAATTACTGAATTTTTTCCAGAGGAGGAACTTTATTCATTGATGCATGATTATATGCCTTGGTATGCTAATATTTGTAACTATTTAGTTGCCAAGTATCTTTCAAATGATCTGACAAGAACTTAAAAGGACAAGATAAAGGCTTAATCTAAGTATTATTTCTAGGATGATCCTTATTTATGAAAATTATATTTTGACCAAGTTTTTCGCAAGTGTGTTCCAGTAAAGGAACATCATTCAATTTTGAATTTTTGTCATTCATTAGAAGGTGGTGGTCATT
Source organism: Erythroxylum baracoense (assembly GCA_025629805.1). Lineage (NCBI taxonomy): Eukaryota > Viridiplantae > Streptophyta > Magnoliopsida > Malpighiales > Erythroxylaceae > Erythroxylum > Erythroxylum baracoense. Next base: position 26,529,395 of record JAOTAY010000006.1, on the reverse strand, counting down.
TTAGACCCAAGATGACAGCTCACAATGTTTTGGAATGCAACTTTTATTGGCCTACACTAAACAAAGATGTTTATATTTTTTGTAGGACATTTGAACAATCTTAAAAGACTGGGAATCTGTCTTGAAAACAAGAAATGCCACAAACTGGTATCATGGTTTGTAAGGTATTTGATATATAGGGCATTGACTTTATGGGCTCTTTTCCTTCATCTTTTGATAACATTTGCATATTATTTATTGTAGACTATGTTTTTAAGTAAGTAGAGGCCATTTCCACTGAGGTAGATGATGCCAAAACTGTGATCAAGTTCTTTAAGAGTCATATTTTCAACCAGTTCGGTATTCCTGAAGCTATAATTAATGACATGGCACACACTTTTGTAACAAGACTTTAGGAGCTTTATTGGACAAATACCATGTGACTCATCGTGTTGCTACGACATATCATCTTGAGACTAGTGGACAAGTTGAAGTGTCTAATGAGGAAATAAAATCTACTTGGAGAAACTGGTGAAACCTAATAGAAAGGACTGGAGTAATCGTTTAGACGATGCTCTATGGGCCTACAGGACTATATATAAGACTTCAATATGTATGTCACCTTACATGTTGATCTTTGGGAAAGCTTATCATGTACTAGTTGAGAGATTGAGCATAAGACATATTGGGTAGTGAAACAATGCAATTTAGACTATGAGTTGGCTAGAAAAGAAAGGAAGTTATAGTTGCAAGAACTAAAGGAACTATGGTTGGAAACATATGAAAATGCTAGGACTTACAAAGAAAAGGCCAAGGCTTTTCATGACATAAAGCTAGTTAGGAAATCATTCCCTATTAGGAAAAAGTACTTTTGTTTAATTCAAAGGTTAAATTGTTTCCTGGTAAGCTACAGTCTCAATGGTTAAGTCCTTTTGTTGTCATTAACATGTTTTTGTATGGAACAGTAAAAGTGTGTAGCTTAATAACTAATAAAATTTTAAAGTGAATGGCCATAGGCTCAAACCATTTTACGATCAAGCTCAGGTTATGCTGATGGAGGAGATTTTGTTCGAAGAATTGTGAAGTTTGTAGTATGTCACATGACATGTAATTTTAGCCATTAGGCCATATAGCTAACAACAGCCTAAGGCTCAAATGTAATTTTAGCCACATTACAAGCTTAATCCTAAGTTTTATGCCCTATCCTTGTCTTGAATTATGGAACGTGAAGTTTTAACATAAATGGTTAGAAAAGGAGTAAGGGGTGCATGTGTTTAAAGTCGTGGTGCTCTTGATAGCGTGAATGAAGTGTTGTGATTTATCATTTGTGTTGTGATCATATTCATGTTCTTTATTTATATTTATCTTCATTGTATTTTGTTATTTCCAAAAAAACAAAACAAAAAATTTTGTGAATTTCAAGTTCATTTGTTCCTGTAATTTTGTTTCATGTTTGTTATTTGTTGTATTTGTTCACATAATGTATGTTCATTCACTTCATTTCGGTGAAGAAGAGGTTTGGATATGCTTGAGAGTTAAGTTAAAGAATGGAAATTGATTTTATTTGATGTTGGATCATGTTTTAAGTGAATTTGAGGAGTATGGAAGGATGTGGTTGCTTTACAGTGATTATATGATGGAGATGCATGGTTGAAGTTTTCTCTCACTTTTTAGAGTTTCTTTGTGCTCCACATGTTCATGACATTTTAGTCCACATTCCTAAATATTTTCCTACTATTACCCTAATCCTCATTACAACCATCTAAAGTCCTTCAATTTTTGCTGTGTGTTGTCCCATATCTAGCAGTGGAGAATTAAGTCGATATGTAAGATCATAGATGAGCTTCTTAGTGGGATTGAGCTTTTGAGTGAAACACATAACCCAAAATACTATGAGTGTTGAGTGCATAAGAACATATACTTGTGGGGGTCTATCCATTGAAATGACTTCATTCTAATGCTAATTAACTGCTTATAAGATGTACAGAAACCTTGCCTACATGTTAAGAATTTCAATGGCTTAGTTAGTTTTTATGGATGGTGTAATGTCTGCTAACTCAAGTGTTTTCATTGTTTTCTTTGCTAACATAAAATTTGGATTAATTTCTACTTGGTTCTTTTGGTCTAATTGTCTTGTTGATGAATTTGAGGTGGATTCATACACCTAGTTTATGTGTTTTGTTAAGCATGTTGTGTTCTTCACTTGTTTAGTCGTGTTTCTTTGATCGAAGATGATTAAAAGTTAAGCGCAGGGGAATTTGATAGGTGCAAAATATTACATTTTTTATCCTCCAAAACTTAGTCCATTTAATTATTTTTTAGCACACATTTGGGCATGATTATTCATATTTTTTTAGTTAAGACCCAAAATTATTTATTATAAATTTGATTGCAAAAATGGCCTAAATTCAACTGTTTTATTAGGTTTAATGGGCTGAAATAATTTGGTAAAGGCATAAACCACACAAAACCAGCATAAAAATTAAAGACCAAAACTGCAACACCTAAAAAGCAAAATGTGACAGCAGTGCCGAGGAGAGCTGAAATGCAAGGGTATAATCCAAAGAGCATTAAAAACGATAGTGAAGAGAGAAAACAGTAGAAATAAAATGAGAAGAAATGAAAACGCGGTAATCTAGTCCAGAAGTAGTAGTTCAAAGTAAAATGTGACAGCAGCAAGGAGGGCCAAAACGATCCAAGCAGAAGCATAAAACATCAACTGAAATAAACGAAGCAAAAACATAACACAACAAGAAGAAAAATGCTCCAGCATATAAGAAAAGCTTCAAAACGACAGTCTAAAGAGGGGAGCAATTAAGCAAAAACATCAGCGTAGAGGGAGAGTAAATAAAGAGCAAAATGAGAACATCAAAGGAAATAAAACATTACAGCAGATGAGAATAAAATGCAACCAAAACACAATCAGGTGAGAGGTGAAGAAACATCGTATAGTAGGGAAAAAGATGGAAATGACACACTAGAAGAATTAAAACGCACAACAGCTGGCAGAAGATGAAGCATTGCATACCTGCAGTCAAGATAGAAACGTAAACAACATAGCAATGGAAAGGGACATGCTTTGTTCCAATTCTCTTCAAAATGGGAGAGTTAAGAGGGAGCTTATTAAAGAGCCATAAAAGTGCAGCTTTCGGTATATCTCGGGAGCCAACAAAACGAAAGGACAGTAATGGAAAGAAAAAAAAGATCGACTATATCACTTGAAATTAGAGTCAAATAAAACTTGAGAGCTATTGGTGAAGACGACGGTGTTTAGGGTGGTACGAGACTTACATATCCATTGGAATTGAGCTGGGTCAGACCTATGGGAGGAGGATTTCAAGTTTTGAGATATCGAGTCACTTGTCAAACTGTAGCGTTCGGGTTATCAATCGACTGAGTCTCCCTCACTTTTAATCTCTTTGTATCAAATTCTTTATAATTTAATTTGCTTAAAAGTTTTTAGAATCTCAATTTAGTTTTTTGTTTGGATAATTTGAGACAATCATTTTTAATTTAATTCTAACATTACGAGTATTTCAGTATTTGTGCAATGCTTGAGTCAATTTGTTTATGATTCATGTTCTTATAGAATTGAGAGATGTCTTGATATATTTGAATTTGAATTGATTAACATTATCTCTGTCTCTTTAGTCCATAATAACTATTAAGTTTAGCGAGTCGAGTAGTAACTATTAAATAGTTATTCAACCAAAGGGTTGAGATTTAATTAGATAGTCATATGATCTAGAATTTCGCTAACTGGTTGGTTGAAATTCATAGGGCTAATGATATCTTTTTAGAAAAAATTGCATTAATTAATTTAGAGTCGGGCTGGTTCAGTTCTAAATTAGTAAAGGGAGATAGGGAGAACTCAGCTGGTGAGTGTCTCTACAATTAGTCTACTTTATAACTCGGGATGTCGGTGATAAAAATATGAACTTAGATGACTAAATTTATGGGCTTATTGTATGCATGATCACTTATTAATATGCATGTTCAAACTTAGAAAACCTGCTGAACTTAATTTCCTAAACCTGGGATTTTTAGAAATATGCAACTTCAATATGAAAGTGTTATTCTTAGACTGTTTATGCAACCAAATTTGAGAGTTGACTGTTACTGCTATTTTCTTGATTTCTCAGCATAATTTTGACTTACGTTTTAGTTTAATATGACTAGAAATTCAAGTGAAAGATGTTGAGATTCATAAGTTTAAATGAAATTGGAAGAAGCAATCTTAAACACCGGAAGAAGCTAAATTTGTATTGTTTACTCTTTGTTTTTTGAGTTGTAAGTTTTGTTCTGATTTTCTGGAGTTTTAACATGACTTTAACTTGTTTCAAGTGTCAAAATATGATAAATGACAGCTCACGTCTTAGGTTATTAAGGAGATTTAAGTATAATACAATCTTTAAAGTCTAATGAGGTAAAACTAGTGGATTACATGTTGTTTTAGTGTGTAATTTCCAAATCTGATTTGAAGGGTTTCGTAATCATAATTTTTATTTAAGGAGCTAAAATCTGGTAAATAACATGGGTACAAGTTATGCATGAGTTTGAACTAAATTAAACATGAAATTATAGATTTTCACTTTGTTTTTGTGGGTTGAAATTTTCTAAACGAATTTTACTTTGGTTGAAATTATAATTGCATACATTTACTTGATTAATACTCTTATTAGCATTCGAAATGAACTTTTAGTAAACAATACTCTCCTTGTGGGATGGACTCTTATTTTACCCTTACCAAATTTGTTAACTAATTAATGGTAGAAATAATATATTAATTTATATATGCTTGATGATACATACAACGAGCTCATACAAACATTAAACTTTATAAAGAAAAATGATAATTTGCTTTTCTTTTCAAGCAGTAATCAATGTTTTGACGTAACAAATTCATATAATCAATGCACATGTAAAACACATTCAAGTTCCACTTTTCTTTTTAGGTAAACAGAAATGACAATCAATAGTTTCATGAAGTTTTTCTTTTAAAATTATCTTTATTATTTGACACTGTTAGGTGTAAGGCCACGAGGCTGGTTCTGCACCGCTTACCTGTGCTTGACCAACCTCTAGTAACAAAGATGGTTCTGCATTGCTTACCTGCACTAAGTTAACCACTATATACCGATTGTTATACAGCTGGTTCTGCATCGCTTAGCTATAACAGTGCTGACACTACATATAAATCAGTGGTTACGGAGCTAGTTCTGCATCACTTACCTATAACAATGCTAACATAATATATACTCCATATATACTCACAAGACATATTGATAGACATGACACCACCCACAGCTAACGATAAACATCGCCCTAGACACTGTCATGCACGTTAGGACTAAGTCTGATCGATATAATCATAGGTATAAGGAGACCTAACACCACAAACTAAACAACAATTAATACACAGGTGCACCATATTTCTATACCAATTTAGTTCATGTTCAAATTCCATTGTTGTGCCAATTTAATACTTATGTAGTTTCAATTCGATGCCAGCTCAAAGCATATATATAAATCTCATAAAAATTACCTTTCAAATTTAAGTAGCGACACTAATGAACTTATTCATATGCATACATTTTATGATAAAATAGAAACCATTTTTCTTTCATAAAATCCGTTTAAAAGATACACTCATAGTTTTGTCGTTTATCGCCAAGTATGCTCATATGTTAAGTGTCTCTTCTTGAACTACACCATTTACAAGTTGTTTAATCATTTATTTCCACTACAGGAAATAAAGCGTTACAAATATCTATTCGATTTTAACTACCATAAGTTATTTTATTGGTTTCCATTTCAGAATATAACTTCAAATTTTACTTTAAATGTTTTTTTAAAAAACATCATCCCATTCGCTTAAATCATAATATGGCCGAATAGGTCATGCTAACTTTTTCCATTTGATTTTTCATGAAAAACAACCTTAATATTTTGGGTTATTTGCACCTTAATTGTAATTGAACTTTAATGAATCACACCATCAATTACTTTCCTCTTTAGGCCCGAATTGTCCTTACAAACACATTTCACCTAAGGTCCATACCAAGCATCATTTAAACTCATCAAACCAAAAATTACAATTTTTCTCCAATATTTCCCAGCTTGGCTTAATATACCACTGTTTCACTGTCCTTTCATTTTTCTTAACACATCTTCTCTTCATTACACATAAATTAGCTCAAACCAATTCTAATTCAATCCTTTTCATTTCTTTACTTCATTGACATAAAATCCATATCATGAACATCATAACCCTAACCATTGTTTCTTGATTCACTTTTGATGTTTTCAACCTTTACATGCTTTCAAGTTTATTATCTACTCTATAATAAGTCAAAAGTAACCTTTGATCTTAAATAACTCCATTCCATATGAAATCCTCAAAATAAACAACTTAAACTAAGAAAAACTTAACAATTTTTCTCTCAATCTCTTAGGAAATTGGTGAACACAAATCCTAGGTCAAGATTTCTTCAATTTATACTCCAAATCCACCAAAAATGGCACCTCTCTTCTTCGTCTTCTCCTTGGCCGAATTCTCCCTCTTTCTCTCTTCTTTTCTTCCTTTCTTTTTGGTTCTCACGAATCCTCCTTTCAAATGAACCAAATTTTGTCTTCTT
>JAOTAY010000006.1:26481512-26505832 GCA_025629805.1 Erythroxylum baracoense | reverse complement strand
CTCTAATTAATAACCCTAATTTCTATTCATGCTTGCTAAATTAATGACTAAATTCTAAGAAAATAAATAAAATAAATCAATAAATAAAATAAAAGAAAAAGAATAATAAAAATATTGGGGTCCAACATACACTCTCTCGATCCAGCCTGTCGTACAGGATTTATCGAGTGTTGAGTACCAGTTGGTGTGATTTGCAGGCTATTGCATCAATCCAGAGGTTTACCCAATGGGCATCTAAAGGATAGCAGCTGTAGGTTCCTCCGTTCTAAAAAAAAACCTTAAGAATTACTGCTGTTCTTATTTTTTTCACCTTACCTTTTTTATTTAATAATTCCTGACCTTAAAATCCAATAGTAATGATTATCCTCTCTTGATATCTAACTAAGTAATCTTATTTAAAATAGATAAGAATTGAATGACCTCTCGATCTCTCAAAAGTCTTCCTAACTTGCTAATTGGATTTGAAGTAATCTTATAGGTAACTAACAAATAGTTAAGATCTATCTTCAATTGCTTGTTAATTTGATATTTATAGGTCTATTACATTATCAGATCTTGATGTGTAACATAGCAAAGAAAAATTCAACCTATTCTCTTAATTTAGATTAAAGATTAAAGTAACAAGCATCAAAAAGTAAGTTTCTATTAAATCAAGAATATAAAAGTTTAACAAAATAATTCAAGAGTAATCCAAAACAAAATTAACAATTTATAGCTAAAATAAATCCATAATTTTTGATAAGCAATATTTAAGAACAAGAAAAGAAAATGACAGAGTAGAAGATTAAATCTTAGATGTATTCTTCTTCTTGTCCTTATCTTAAATACTAATTAATCATTCTAAAACTCTTTCTAAGGTTTCCTCACTTGTTTTTTTTTCTAAAAATAACCCAAAATCACCAAAAAAAACTTGTGACCTAGAAATTCTGCCTTTGCATGATCATACACTTGTCTGTATGTACTTGCATGATCAAGCATGATTTGCATGATCGTAAGGCACCCTAGCTACTCCAACTTCAATCATGCACGATCGTGACACCTCTTTCTCCAACTTCTTGTTCACATTTTCTTAAAGTTCATTATCTCAACTCTTCATATAAACATATTAAACTTCCCCTAAAACATAGATTGAGATCAAATTATTGACCTAATCAACAATCATGAAACAAAACACACAAAAGAACTAGAAGAAAATAAATCTAATTCCTAAACATATGATTATCACCTAAGAAAACACCTAATAAAACATTCTATAACCTAGAAAACATACTCTAAAACATACATATGATAGACATGAAATTATGATGAGATTCATATTAGAACTACATATGATAGACATACATATGATGAGATTCATACATAAATTGTTTATAGTTATTGTTATATTAGGAATAGAAATTAATAAAGTAAAAATACTTTAACACAATATGTTTCTTCCTTTTAAAAGAAGCAACCAATCTTATAGACTTAAATAAATGTATACGTGCTTGTTAGAAAATAAGTTAACTAACTAATATGAAATTTTGATTTGAAGCATTACTTACATGTCTATAATAATACTAATTATAATGATTATGTTGTAGCACATTGAATAGGTTAATTGTATAATAACAAATATTTTATAAAAATATAAGGACTTAGGATTAAGGGTCCAATATGTTCCATTTTAAAATATTAAAGGCTAACTTTATACCATGAATAAGGGTAGGGATTAAGTTAGACATTTAATGAATCTTTAATAAGAGATTTTTACATTTGGCCATCTAGATATCATCCTTAAATTATTTGTAGTTATTATTCTGTTAAAACTAGATATTAATATAATGAAAAGATTAGCACATATTATGTTTCTTTCTTATAAAGGAAGTAACTAAGCTCTTAAACTAAAGTATGGAGATACTTAAATAAAAATGTAAATACTTATTAGAGAACAAGTTAACTAAAACATAAGAACTTCATATGAAAGATTACTTATGTAACTATGGAGGTACTTTTATAATGATTGTATAAGTGATCTTTAATTTGAGATCTTCAAATTATCTAATCTAATGGTTGTTATGTTATTATATAAGTGATCATTTAATTTAAGATCTTCAAAATCTAATCGTTATTATGTTTTGATACTACTTATAATATATCATAATCAAGGACAAATCGATTAATAGTCATTAGACATGACATGAATTATATAGAGGTAGTTAAGTAATCAATACAAAACTCATCACCTTAAATAATTACAAAGAATGTTTCATTATTTTTCATTAGAACTAATTAAATAAAACTTTGGTCAGGTGAGAATGACAAGCTAAATATTTTTAAATATTATTAAAATAATTAAATAATAAGGATAAATAATCAATATAATTGGATTTAAATACAATGGACACTAAATATACACTCTATGTATAGACATTGTGTGATGAGATTATTAATTATATGAAAAGATTATGCATAAAAAGCTTAGTTAAATCATATTGATATTCCTAATACATGGTCATGATGTTATTGATGCAGAGGTAAAGATTGGTTCAGAAGCTATACAACAAAAGGAGTTCTTTAAATATCTAGGATCTATTGTCCAAAGCAATAGAGAGATTGATGAAAACATAGTTCATCAGATCAGATCAGGGTGGCTTAAATGGAGAAGTGCTTCAGGAGTTTTTTGTGACAAGAAGATACCACTCAAGTTTAAAGGTAAAATCTATACCTCTCAAGTTTTAAGGTAAATTATATCGTTTAGTGATTAGGCCGACCATACTCTATGGGATGGAGTGTTGGCCCATCAAACAAGCGCATAGTTATAAGCTAATGGTGACAGAGATGAGGATGCTTCGTTGGATGTGCAACCTTACTAAAAGCAATAAGGTCAGGAATGTAATAATAAGGGACAAATTAAAGATAGCTAATATCATTGACAAACTAAGAGACACTACGCTTACGTAGTTTGGACATATTAAGTGGAGATACTCAGACACTCCAGTGAGAAGATGTGAGAAGATTGTACTTAGAGACTATAAGAGAAAAAAGGGTGGCTTAAAAAGAATTGGAAGGAGGTGATTAAGAATATTATAGCAATGTTGAAACTTACTAAGAACATGACCAGCAATAAAAAAACTTTGGCGTAATAGGATTTAAAGGATCCCTTGTAAAGATTTAACCTAAGCCTTTTTATATGCCTACCTACTATTACTGCTAGTCTTATAATCATTATTTATTTATTTTATTATTTTATTTTGTTTTGTTTTGTTTTTATTTTTTATTTTTATTTTTTCTCTCTCTTCTTGTGGGTCATTTGAAAGCAGTTTCTCTATTAGTTAAGAGTAAGGCTGTGTACTACTAGACAACCTCAGACCCCACGTTTAGCAGGATTTTTATTAGGCATTGTTGTTGTTATTGTTGTTTTAAGATATGGTCATGATATGTTGCTAGATTTTATTCTTGATCTATGAATATAAATTATTTAATTAGAAAATTAAACAGATTTTAAAATTTTTTAATTTATCTCTCTAAATATAATTTAGGGATATAATTTATATCTATTCTCAATATATTTATGAACCTAATAGACCACACACAAAGAATCACTAAAGAGAGAAAAATGTAATTTAATCAAGTTAAACTTAATTATAAAATTTGAACACTTTTAGAGTCAAATGTAAGATATTTGACTAATAAGGAAAAATATCAAAAAAATTTATTGAAATCTAATTAATATTTAGTTAGAATTAATATTAATTTAAATTATAATTATAATTCAATTAAATTACTAAAGTATCCAAACTCTATTATAAATATTAATGTGCTTTACAAGAGTTAGTATTCTTGGCATACCTTTGCCTACATCCTTTATAGGGTTTTTCCAACTTATTTATATAGATATTATTAGATGATGGACATATATATGACTGTGATGGTTTTTTGTATGACCTCTAAATTCAATGGAAGTCGTGGGAAGAAAACCAAATTTATTAATAAAGGTATAGTGTATAATTCATGATTTATTATATTTATGAATTAATCATATTATATAATTAAAGTGATCTTAGCTTATAAGAAATCATGAAAAAATTTATTTTCTACTACAAACATAATGAGATTACATCTCAAACTTTAAATAGTTGTAACTACATTTATGGTAGAATAGGGTATGAAATGTGTGCCTATGAGTACAAACTGTTGTGATATTGGTTGATTCAATTGTGAAGGTGATACATATATATGATCTTGAACTTATTGGACATGATTTTGAGAGATACAGATTGAAATATTTGGCCTTACATTTGCATTAGCTAATAGAATTGATAATCTTAGGCCCAACTAAAAAATTTTCAAGTAAGCCTAAAAATATTTGAGCTCAATTAGGCTCAATTTTTAAGTCAAACCAAAATCCTAAAGTTTAATTAGGCTTTATGATCTTTTTGGGTTAATTTTTAAAAAACTTAGAACTGAGTTCGATCCAAATTTTGTCAAATCAAACTTTACCTATTAACTTTGAGTTGGGCCGAGATTATACAAAAATTCCACGCTACAGTAACTGAAGCCCAGTTATCTTTAAGCAAAAGATGAGCTTAGTCTTAATAGTATAGTGGTTTTAAAAGGGAATTGTAGAGGAAACGAAATTTTGGGAAGGTAAATTTGGGGAAGGTAAATTGTAACAAGTATTAGCCATTTATTGCATTGGCTAAATCGATAATGGTGATTTACAAAAACTAACTATAAAGCCCTAGTCTAATCTCTCATCATCTGATACAATATGATTCACATGCTCACTAGAACCACCTATAACGGTTATTAATGCCACATTAGAAGTATGTGTTATTACTACAAGGAATGTAAATGGAGCAACACATAAATGAGCAATATTCCCACTATCATGCCTCTTTATAACTTATGTAAGACTCATATGTGAAAATTGTTTGTCTATTCTAAAGCTAATATTAATAGGTTAAATTAATATTTCTATAAATGGGTTGCAAGTTTGAGGTTTATTAAATAAAGGGTGTAGAAATGTCATTTAATAATGGAAATGGGTTATATTAGTCCCTAATGGCACCCAAGAACGGATTTAATTGAATGTTTAGTAATTGCTAACTAAAAATTACTAACTTAATATGATAATGATTACAATTTACAAAATATGAAAGTATGAAGTAAAATAATTAATTTTAGCAATGCTCTTAAGTAAAAAGGTAAAAGAGTTAGAGAAGAGAAATACAAACCAATTTATAGTGGCTCAAGAAACAATCATTGCTTCTATTCACTTCCAAGACTCTTCTTAGATTTTCACTATAATTTTTCATTACAAAAAACAATATTTGTACAATATTTACTTGGAAAAGAGAACCCTTATACAATATTCTTTTAAGGTGAAGAGGAATATCAATGCCATTTTATCACTTAGATAATATCAAATAGGCTCACTCATTTAATATAAGACAATAAATGCTTAAATAATTTGAAAAAAGTTTAAAATGTGATTAAAAGACACTCAAATGCTTCTAAAAGTACCAATGAGAAGCATGTATTTATAAAATTTTGGGTATCCTTACTAATCATTGGAATACTAATCAACTAGTATAGCAAATTAGTCGAATAATGTGCATTGAATGTATAGATTCACTAATCGTTGAGATATTGGTAGACTACTCAAGTATATTGGTCAACCAATGTGTCTCTTAGAAGGACATTGGTCAGCCACACCATTATTTTAGTTAATCAATGTGTCAATAGACTTGCATATTATATTTTTAGCTTAAATTGGTCGATCATTGGCCTATATTAGTTTATCAATCTCCTGAAAATATGATTTTAACAATTTCAAATGTTTAAACATAATATGTTACATATAATTATGATTAAAACAACATTCAAATTACTTCCCAAAGAATATTTGTAAGATTAAGAAGATTTTCAATTAAAACAAAAAGTTCAATACCTTTTAATGAATGAAAAGAGTCATAAAATAAAGTGATATGAAATATTTGTACATGGTAAGCCTTTAAGACTACCAAACTAATAAATTGAGAATACGGTTAATATTATAAACTATAAAATGACCTTAATATACCTTGTTCTTCTTTTGTTCTTGACTTGATTTTCACTTTGCAAGTTGCAATCTTTATCTTTTCTTTTATCAATTTTATGAAGTATCTTCTTAAGTTATGCATGATCTCATATTCTTATAAAGCTTCTCATTAAGATAACAAACTCATTAGTAGGATTTTTATTTTTATCATTAAAATATTAATTAGAACCTTTCTTAGTTCAATAGATTAGACTGGTTAAAGGAGAAAATTTTATAAAAATTATCTTTACAAGATTTTTGTATAACTTCTCTATACCTTATATGTGCATTATGTACTGTTATTTTGTACGAGTATTTTGTACCTTATATTGTACTATGTACAATTATTTTATATGGATATTTTGTATCCCCTATTGCAATGTGCAATTTTTTTATATATGGGTATTTTATACCTTATATTGCACTATGTACTACTTATTATGTATAGATATTTTACACCATATACATAGAGCCTTAAGTGAGTTTTGACTTACAGTTTTGAAATTAACCTTTACAACTTTCATTATTATTGAATTCCTTACTTTTTGTATTAGTTGAAGTTCCTAATTTGTTACAGACATAGTAGCAAGGTACCTAGTAATAGCATTTCTTATTGGCTTTTAAATTTGATAATAATGATACTAATAATATAGAAAAATAGTATGGCCTATGTCTATTTAATATGTAACTAATGCATAGAAATAGCAAAATAAGCTTAAAATATATTCATCAAAAATCGGTGTAGCTCTAATACTTTAGATCACATCTTGATATAATACTAAGCAAATCTAAACTTTATGTATTTAATTAATTATCTCTCCTTCAAGATATGTCATATCGAAATAATCATACTAACTACAACAAATCATAGAGCACTCTTAAAATGCAACATATTTTCTTTAAGTGATTTGTCTTCTTATCCTTCTTCGACACCTTAATCTCCTTCTTAAGAAAAAATAAAAAATAAGTTCCAATTGTTTTACGCTTCTTATAGAGTTAGTTCTTCAAGAGTTCTTTCTCTTTAAGTTTTTTTTTAGTAAATTAGCTTATTTCCTTTAAATGTTGCTTTTATGTCCTTTATCTAACTAAATGTGATCAAAGCAGATATTTTCACTTTCTCATAAGCTTTAGTTTAACCTATTTAAAGAATTTAATATGTTATTCTTTCCAATATTTGAATATATAAATTTAGCTTCTTCCTAAATTTTAAGTTGTTTATGATTAGTATTTCACATGTGATTTCTGCTTGTAATAGCAAAATTTTGATTGCATTTCTTCATTCCACTCCCATGTAAAGTTGCACTTATTTCCATCATCAATTTTTCAACATAGATATAGAAATAAAAAAGGAGAGGAGAAATTAGAGTATGTGTGAGAAAAAAGTTGGGGAGCAATATATATACTAAAGTTAGGGGTACGTAGGTCATTTTGGACATACCTTAGTCATATTTTAATAAACAAAATTCAAGTGGAGTGACATGTAAACAACATTTTAGGATATGCGTGAATGAATTCTCAAAAGTAATGTTATTTACTGTTAAAAATTAAGGTTGAAACAGTTTTAATAAACACTTAAAATTATGATATTTAAAATAATTTGCCTTTTTAAATTAAGAATTTGTAAATATTACCAAATACAAAATTTTACTTTTAGTTTAAACCTATAAAAGAAATTTTAAATGTAAAATATGGTAATCATCAAGTGGACTTTTTCAAGTCATAATAAAATAAAACAATATTGCCCAAGTCCTCATGATTATTAAAATTAAGTTTGTTATATATTAACTTAGCCTTCCTTTGTGGTTATCGAATAACAACTTAATTTATTTTTACAAGCCTTATATTCACTCATGTTTTAGTAATTCTCTCATATTTAATCATGCAAGTTTTTGCACAATTCAACCAAAAGATTAACAGAGAAATATGACAAAACTAATCTTATATTAAACTATTCTCACTATAAATAATATAAAAGAACTCAACATACTTTCAACTTGAAGTTCTTTACAATATACTTAAGACTTTTCTACTCAAAACTTTATATAATAATAATTTTTCACAAAGCTCTCAGGCTCTCTCTAATAGATAATCGAATATTTATTGTCACACAAATAAACAATATAAGATGTCTTAATATATAGACTTGCAAGAATTTAGATATCAAGCAAGAAAATGCACTAAATTTAAACGATAATTTATTAAGTTAATGAAGAATTACTACTTATACTAATTTTACCCAATTAGTTAGGAATTACTATCTTTGACCGCTATCTCCACTAAGATCATAAAGAACCACTTTTGCACAACACTGAATCATTTTCTCATGTCTTAAAGAAGTGCTCCCACTTCTTAAGCTTACTACTCTATATTTTAGTCGTTTATCATCACATCATTATATATTGAAAATACTACTCTATATTTTCAAGAGCTTTAGATATCCATCTTGAGTCATCTACGTGCATGATCTTTGTGACTAAATTAGGCAATAATTTTAATCATTCTATAATTAAAATCGCATTTTGAACTTTCTCGTTAAAGTCAATTATTTTTTATGTTCCCTTAGAATTAATAATTAATATAACTTGGTTAAACCAATCATCTTTAATCTAGCATCCAAATCTCATTTATTGTCAAATATGTTTCTACCAATGAGCACCAATACATATGAGCCCTTTTTTACTCTTGAGATTTCATTAACCTTGTGAATTCATTTCCTCCTACTCATAAGACTCCACCTTATTCCCTTGTCAAAGTATTATCTTTATACCAACTTATATGTCAAACATTGGATACAACTCGTCAATAGTTAAACAATTCCACCATTCAAATATAGGAGTCTATTCGTAAATAGGAAAGAAGATTGTAGTTGAAATTGCCTCTTTACATCTTTAGTTAGAATTAACAATAAAAAAATTTTTACTGCTGACTTAAAAGAGTCGAAAAAAAGAAAGGCAGACGACTTAAAATACATTAACAAAAGTAGAAAGAAACTTGCATGTGGACAACTGTCCACACGCAGGTAAAAAGAAGAAAAAAAATGACAACTGTAAACATGTCTAGGAGGCTAATAAATAGTCCTTCCCATATGGTTTTATATTCATCTCAAATCTTCTCTTCTTTAGTTAAGTCTCTATAGTTTGGAGAGTGCTTCTTATATTTTTTAGAGAGTTAGTGATTCTCCTTGTAAAATAGAGAGAGGTTGTAACTCCTAAATTTTTCATAGTAAAGTTTCTTCTTCTTGCCTATGGTTTTTAACTTGATTTGTCTAGAGTTTTCCACGTAAAACATTTGTGTTTATTTCTTCATTAATATTCCTTCAATCCAATTTACCTACCAACCTGCTCTAATCTGGTCAATTTTCATAACACGTGGTATCAATTACGATGAATTTTTTGGTGCAATCCGTTCAAAATTCGAGTGAATTCAGTGAAAGTTGGTGAATAGTAAAATAACAACCAAAAAGGTGGCAGCTATAGCAAGTATGTTTTTACTATTTATAATTGTAACAGTCACCATTGCAACTGGGCAATATTCAATTATATGGTACTATCACATATACGGTACTATGCATACATACAAGTATGATACTATTCATACATACAAGTACTATTCATACATACGAGAATTATTCATATGTACAAGTACTATTCATATGAAATAGTGGAAGCTAAGTTCTATTTGTGATAGAAGCAATGGCTGCAAAATTTGAGATTGAGAAGTTCAATGGGAGTAATTTCTCATTATGGAAGTTGAAGATGAAGGATATCTTGAGAAACGATAATTGCCTAGTAGCCATCAGCGAAAGGTCAACAACATTTATAGATGATAATAAGTGGAATGAGATGGACGAAAATGATATCGCAAACCTTCATCTGGCATTAGCACATGGGGTGTTGTCAAGCATAGAAGAGAAGAAGACGACGAAGCAGATATGGGATTATCTCACTAAATTGTATGAGGGCAAGTCACTCCATACAAAATTTTCTTTAAAGGGAAACTCTATACTCTTCATATGGAATTATCTACTTCAATGATAGAGCACGTCAATACCTTGCATACTCTATTCTCTCAACTTGCTTCATTGGGTTGTAAAATAGAGTTAAATGAACGTGTTGAGCTTCTACTCCAAATTTTACCTTATTTGTATGATCAACTCATCATCAACCTAATAAATAATATCCTTATAGATGTTTTAACCTTCAATGATGTTTCAGTTGTTGTCCTAGAAGAGGAAAATCGGTGCAAAAACAAAGGATGAGAGGGAGATTAACAGAACGAGGTCAAGATCAAAATTAAGAAGTAAGAAGAATTTAAAATGCTACAATTGTGATAAGAAAGGTCACCTGAAGAAAGATTGTTGTAATTTAAAGAAAAATTCCAATCCTTAATGAAATGTGGCAAGTTGTTCCAATAACGGAGATGATCTATGTTATGAAGCAGCAACGACTAATGAAGGTAGGAAAATATTTGCTGAAGTATGGCTTCTTGACTTAGGAATTATGTTCCACATAACCTCTCGAAGAGAATGGATCCATAATTATAAGCCTATCTTTAGAGGATCTATGTATACTTGCAGTGATCATGCCTTAAAGATCGTTGGCATTAGAACTATCAAGCTAAAGATGTATGATGTTACAATTCGTACTATTCAAGACATGCTTCATGTGAAGGGCCTGAAGAAGAACCTATTGTTTGTAGGAAAATTGGATGATCTTAAGTGCAACATCGATGGTGAGAATGGGGTCGTTAAAATAATAAGAGGAGTACTTGTACTTATGAAGGGAGAAAAGATAATTGCAAATTTATACATGGTAAAGGGAGAGACTTTAGAGGAAGCTGAAGCATCAGTTGTCTCAAGTAGTTTAAGTGAAAGATCAGTAATGATGTGGCATCAAAAACTTGAGCATATGTCTGAACAAGGAATGAAAATCTTTGCAGAGAAGAAGCTACTTCATGGACTTACAAAAATATCACTTCCTTTTTATAAACATTGTATTATAAGTAAGCATCATTGGTTGAAGTTTAACACATCAAATTCTAAAAGCAAGGTTGTTTTAGAATTAGTTCACTATGATGTATGGCAAGCACCGGTTCCATCCCTAAAAGGAGCAAAATATTTTATGCCATTCATTGATAATTATTCTAGGAGATGTTGGGTATATCTGATCAAGAGGAGGTCATATGTGTTTCTAATCTTCAAAGTATACAAAGCACAAGTAGAACTTGAATTTGGAAAGAAGAGCAAGTTTTTTAGGACAAATAATGGAGGAGAATACATTAGCAATGAATTTGATCAATTATGTAAGCAAGAAGGCATCAAAAGGCAGTTGACAATGGCATACACTCCTCAATAGAATAGAGTGGAAAAGTAGATGAACAAAACTTTGTTAGAGAGAGCTTTGTTAGCAACTGCAATCTTAGACAAGGCTTTCTGGGTAGAAGCAGTTATTGCCGCCTGTTATATAGTAAATTAAGCCCCATTAACTGCAATTGAGTTGAAGACATCGATAGAGATATGGATTGGTAAGCTAGATGATAATTCAAACCTTTATATATTCAAAAATCCTATGTACGTGATGTACAATCCCTAAGAAACTACAAAGCTAGATTCAAAATCTGGGCAACGCTTATTCTTAAGGAATGTTAATGGAGTGAAGGAGTATCACCTATGGATTCTACTGTCCATAAGGTTATCATCAGCAGGAATGTAATCTTTGTAGAGAGCTACAAAAGATAGGAGATAATGATCGCACATCAGAGAAAGATTCAGAGACTACTGTTGTTCAGGTGCAAAAAGAATCCCAGACGAATTCTTTTGAAGCAACACTAGAGCACGAGGTACAAAAACTAATAGAGTTTGAAGCTCTAGAGACTCTTCGATCAAATCACCCAAAACGGCTACCATATTAGCATTCAGACTATATTATGAAGGGAAATGTTGCATACTGTCTTTTAACTAAGGATAGGAAACCATCAACCCTCTAGGAGGAGGCAATGAATAGTTTAAATGCATCTTAATGGATGGCAACAATGCAGGAAGAAATTGAAGCTCTTCATAAGAATAAGACTTGGGAACTTATGGCACTACCACAAGGAAGGAAGGTCATTAGCAACAAATGGGTTTATAAGATGAAGCAAAATGGTGATGATTAGGTGGAGCGGTATCGCAAGATTGATGGTGAAAGGATATGCTCAGAAGGAAGAAATTGATTTTAATGAAATATTTTCCCTTGTGGTTCGACTTATGACAGTTTAAGTAGTCCTGGCAATATGTGATATGCTTGACTTACATCTAGAATAGACAGCTTTTCTTCCACTACACTAAAATAAAGAGGTTTTAAACACTTATGCATAGACACATCTAATAATTGTCTTAAATAATCTAAGAATTGGTAGAGTTTTTAGACATTTATTTAAGACAAAAAAATTTGTCTAAAAATAAACTAAAAAAGAGTCTAAAAACTATAGCAAAATTTTTCTTCCTCCCTTACACACCAATATGCATTTCAAATTTTAGATTAATTAAGATATAAATTTAAATTTTGCCTATAATTTAAAATTAAAAAATTCAATTAAATTAAAAATTTTATTCATTTAAAATCAAGATGAAGATAACTTAAATCTTCTTAAACCTAATTTCTAAACTAATTGTAAATAAAGAAAATACTCTAACAACTCAACCCTACAGATAAGAGTCCATACAGGGCATTTAAGTGCGGACAAAAAGGCCCAAACACCAAAGTAACTTCACTTTTCCTTTATTAACATGGATCCAGCCGCACGCAATTTGAGCCATCACCCTCTAAAACAAAACACTCTGGTCCAATACTCCCTATTTTCTTCCCAACACCAAAATTCTAAACAATTCCGCACCGCTCGAAAAGCTCTACCCACTTATTTTAGACAACACATGATAAATAGATAAAGAGAGAGTATGATTCGCAATTTGTGGCTTAAATAGAGAGAGCAATGAACACCCTCTCTGTTTCTTCTATTAGAATCCTAACTACTCTTCACTCTTCTTCTTCTCCTTCATCTCAAGTATCTTCTGCTCTGTTCTTTTCCTTTAAGCTCTCGTCTTCTTCTTCTTTTTTGCTTGTGCTCAAATCCTCCACCCTAAGCTCCATTTGCTCTGGCTTTCTCTCTTTTCTTAACTTCAATCACGTAATGGATGAGCTCGTCAAGGGCAAGGACGTCGCCTCTGTTGCTTCTAGTTCTGGCAAAGTCGAAGAGACAAAGAAAAAGAAAAAGAAAATTGGCCTCTCGCACACGTTTCTCCATGCATCATCTAAAGAAGGTCTTTCGTTGCATATTCAGGTTAGTTCCCTCTGTTTTAACTTTCTTGTTTGTCTGTTGAGAAAATGTGCGTGAAGTAACTGCGTTTTCTATTCTGTTGTGACTTTCTCACGTGAAGATTCAGTGAAGAATGTAAGATCTCTCATAGATTTCATCTCTTTTTTGTTAGATCTAGATCGTCAATAGGTTATGATGTAAGAAGCGATTGTAAGAAAAAAAATTTTAAGCAAAAAATGAGAAAGAACAAAGAATCCTAAAACTGATGAATGCTCTTTGTTCTTTTTCTTAAGTAAATGATGATATATTTCTTATTTGAGAAGTTATGAGAATGTAAGATCTTTTTCTTATTTAGCGTCTATTTATTTTAGTCTATTTTTGTTAGATCTTGATCATCAATACATTGTGATGATATGAAAAGGAGCTGCAAAGAGAAGAGAGCAAAAAGTGAGAATAGACGAAGGATCTTGAAACTGATGCTTTCTTCATCTTCATCTGCCAAGATCCAGAGAGATAGAGTTTGGTCTCATATAGAGGTTCGTGTTGCGAAAATAGTCTAGTTGAAAATTTCCTCAAATTTGTTATGAAAATTTGGATTTATTGATTGCTTGTTTTGACTCTGATTTAATATGCAAAAGGTTTCGTGTTTACAAAAGGATAATTGCATTATATGCAGAAACAGTAGCTGATACAGATCTAAGGTATGCCAGAGAACTCATATCATGGTTTTTGTAGATTGTTTATAAATTTCATTTTTTAAGTTTGAAAATCAAATAGAACTCAATTTTGTGACATAAAATTTAGGAATCAGGAAAAACATGAATACATATTTACTTATTTATTTTATATCTAATAGTATTGTGTGTTATGCTTATATTTTCAGTGCTAATAAATGAATGATACATATTTTTTTTACAATGTAGAGTAATGGTCAACTGGCATGTGGTTATGCTCTAGCTATAAGCTAGTGATTATGGAGGAAGAGTTTAGCCTTCATGCTTCTAGCTACTTTCGTTATTTAGTTACGGACATATATGTAGCCAAAAATCGATTTAGCTACTTTCGTTATTTGGGAGAGCAACTGCATATAAATCTATGTACTCCATACATTTATATTTTAATGACAGGTTTTTTCAGCTAATTTGTGCTATTATATACATATAAATCTGTATAATATAATATTTATTAACAAAGTGTTAATTTATTATAATAATATGTAGATAAATATTTAAAATTAATTTGTAGAATTTATTATAATAATATGCATATGAGTGATATATCTTAAAAGCGATGCACAAAGCAAATTGTAAACTTATTTTTTATTAAAAATGGTGGAGTTTTTTGATGTAAAAAACTGCTTAAAAGTGAAAAATATCAACAAAGAAAAGCATCTAAAAGCTTACACAAAGCTTCTAAAATAGCATTTACGTGTCTAAGAAAACTGTCGAAAATGTATGTTTTCGATGCATGTATGTGTAAATTGAATTTCAACGCTTAGATGCATAAAAAATGTATGTTTTTTTGAGTCATCTATGTGTCTACGAAAACCGTCAAAAATAGTTTGTATGATACTTATTTTTCGACGCTTTATAAAGTGTCTAAAAACTTCACCTTTTGTGTTTTTAAACTCTATATTTTGCTGTAGTGATTTCAATTTTCTCCTTCATTTTCAGTTTATTCTCTTGACGCCCTCACCCTTCGATTTTTAGATTATGAAGCCCCGATGCCCTTATACTAAGGTCATTAGGAGAATGGACTAAAAACGAAGAGCTTACTGATGCAGTAAGTTGTAATGCGAGAGTAGTTTGAGGCATCAGAAGAACAAATAGAAAACAAAAAGTTGTGGGCATTGGAAGAACAACAGATAACGTTGGGCTAGAACTGAAGAAAATTAAAAGTTTGAACATTTTATTACAACCTTTTGAAGTTTGTGCTAAATTTGAAAAAAATTGAAAGTTTGGGCATTTTATTGCTGTATTTTAAATTTTGGGCTATAATTAAAAATTGACAAAAGTTTGAACTTTTTTTAGTAATTAAGCCTTAAAAAATCAGGTTGAATTTATTAAAGAAGACATTAAAAAACATTTACAATTCATAAGAAGACATACAGAGTTGATATTTAATTCACATAGTAAAATTTGGTAAAAGAAGCTTCTAGGTTTATTTTATGTCACCACTAAACACTCTTAAGTATTTAAGTAATAACTTTTGATAAGAATATCATATTCAAGTGATTCAAAAGGTTATGAAAAGTTAAGATAGTTTTCTAAAACTCTAGGGGAGTTACTTGGAGCTGACATTAGCTAGTCAAAACCTCACCAATAGTTACGCGATTTCTAAAATTCTTTGTTCTAAACATAGGTTTTAATGACTTTAGTCTTCATTTTTTCACAAAAAAGATAACATAGAAGGAAAATGATAGGGAAATGTGAATAAAATCTACACATCTAATTTTAAGTAGAAAGAAAGAAGTTTCAAACTAGAGATTGATGATCGTGGAAGAGATTCGAGTATAGTATAAATAAATTTTAAAATTAGAATGAATCCAACAGTAACTTTCATATGAAAGATGGTATAATATGTCAAATATGGATTTTAAAATTATTTTTTTGTTATTTATACATATTAAATATTTTATTAGATGTTAATTAATTGTTTGCATACCTAAATTGATTAAAATTGATTAGAATTACAGAAACTCCATATAAGGCGTATGGTGGATTTAGGATTTTATTAAATTGTTTAGTTCATAGGACTTAAGCATTTTTATTGAGTGTAAAATTATGTGATTATTGACATATAATTGTTAATGTGCAAGGAGAATCTATTTTCGAGTGTCAAAGAGATACCATAGATGACTTTGGGTGTTGTATGTGACTGATGTGATATATATTTGTTGTATTCATGTTGGAATGTATTTTGAGGCTTTTCAGGGGTATGTAAGTTTTAAATATGTGCGTGGAGTGTGATAGTCGGTTAGTTAGTTGCCATTAGTTGGCGTCAGAATAAGGTGTGTAAACGGAGAGTGTACCATTTTGTTGTTTGAAAAATATTATCTGAGACCATATATGAGCATGTATGAGTCTATTGGTCAAGTTACATTAATTACGTCATATCCAAAGGTGTATGAATTTATTAGTCGTGACGAATCAACTGATGCCTACTTTAAACATGTATTGGGAATCCTATGTTCTAATTGGAACCATTTTATATAATGCATTTGTTATTATTATTTGTTAAATTTTTTGAGTTACTTGAATCATGACCTTTTTTGACATTTATTTTAGAGAAATTAGTTATCTCATCTAGGCAAAACTGTAGATATTTGTTGCATATAGAATATAAGAGTGTAGCTTTATATTTGTTTAATTATAATTTAATCTAGTTAGTATGTACTACCATACTGTATTTTTAGGAGTGAGACTTAACAATGGAACAATGAGGACTTAGACGGATTTTGAGTGTGATATCATAGAATTGGATCCAGGAAAATTTCTAGATAAAGAAATGACTTTCTATCAAGTATTTCCACTGAATTATATAAGTTTAACATGTTTTTCTTAACTCAATAATGAGGTTTTAATGATTGAGTCTTGCATTGGGTGACGATTTGTCATAGGCCTAATCAAGCTTACTCGGGATTGAGATGTGACAAGCATCTTGATGTTAACTTATTTGGCTTAGACTTAGCTTGATCAGTTTGATTTTGCTTAATCAATTTAGGCTTGCTTGGCTTGATTGACTTAACTTGATTGATATAGGCCTTAATTAATTATCTTTAGCAAACAAATAAAGTTTGGAGCGATCAACTTGATCAATATTTAATTAAGACTTACTTGGGATTAATAGCTATCTAAACTTGATCATCTTGGTATTGGACTTGGTTTGTCATTTGATTACCTTGGGTTTGGGCTTAGTCAATTTGGGTGGCTCGATCAACTTATGTTGAAAATCGATTGTTATATGTTCGGCTTAAGCAAAGGTTCATCAGCTTAGGTTACTACTTGGATTTGTCAAAATTGATTTTAGAGTACTTGGATAGCTTGATTGACTTGAGAAGGGTTTGATCAAACTAAGCTTGACTTAATCAATTTGAGGGGATTTAATTAACTTGGACTTAACTTAATTAGATTGGACTTGACTAAATTAAATTAAGTTTGGAGCATTCAGTAAGAGAGGGCTTGATCAATTTAATTTTGGCTTGATCGACTTCGATTTGATTTAATCAAGTTAAGTTTAGCTTAATTAAATAAGATTTAACTTAATTAATTTAAGGTTTAATCGATGTAGGAGGACTCAATTGAATTGAGCTTGACTTATTAGCTGAATTGGGCTTGACTTATTAGCTTAAGATGGTTTGATTGACTTAAGTTAGTTTAATTGACTTAAGATTTTAATTAATTTGGATTTGATCAACTATGACTATGGCAATTTTTCTTGGAATTAATTTAAACATGATTGATTAAATTCAGTTTTACTTGACCATTTTAAACTTGTCTTAATCAGATAGATTTAGAGCTATATATAATATAGAGTTATTTTTCAAGCTAGCTATAAGTTTCATCCTAAAAATACTTTTATTTTTTAATTTCTTTTCAAATTTGTTAATTTTATTTCCAAAACCTGGCTGGAGTAATCTGATACTGGCAGTTTCTTTTATTTTCTTTTGAAGGAATTCCTAGAGTTATATTTATTTTTTAAATCTTTTTCCCAAAAAGTTGTCCTTTTGCAAATATTTCTTAATTTGAAAAACTCGTTCGATATTTAAATAATTTATTAAAATATAAAATTATTTTTAATTCGGAATCTTTTAACTCCTTTTTAAAATACATTAAATTTTTTTTAATTAAATAGGGTGGTGATTCTATTAATTCTTTATTCATTTATATATCATTCTTATAACAAAGATTCTGACATGTCAACATTGATATAATGATTTGAATTAGTTATATTTATATAAGTTATCATATAGTTAATATATAATAATTTGCAACTTATCGTTACTTTATAAAATTTTAATTTATCTACTATAATTTTGAAAAAATAAAGAAAACACGAAGTTTTTTATTAGGAGAACTTTTATCTTCCTAACTAATAGTTAAGGACCATTTGATTTCACTTCCAATTTTTCTGTAATATTTAACTTTCATTTTATGTTTTTCAAATAAAAACAAAAGCTTGTTTGGTTACTAATATAAATGTAGTTATACTTTTATCACTAATAATAATTATATATTAGATAAAATTTAAAGATAAATTATTTTTATTAGTAAAAATTAAATATTTTATTAAAATTAATAATTTAATAACTAAATTTATTTATAAATTAATTTTAGTTATTAAATTAAAATTTATTTGTAATTTTATATATTTTGAATGTATTTTAACTTTTAAATTATATTTATTAATAATTATTAAATTTAAATTTTTTATTCTTAAAATTAAATTAAATTATTCATAATTTATAAAATTTTAAATTAAATTATTCATAAGTTCTTATTAATAATTAAGATTAAATTATTAAATAATATATATTTAGTTGATACTAAATTAGATTATATATAAAAATAAAAACTAACTTTATGAATTTCATAAACTATAAAAACTAGAAGAAACTAAAATAAAAACAGAAACTAAAAAATTAAAAACAGATATTTTTTTACTTAATTTAAAATAAATACAAAAAATAAATATAAACAAACAAGCCTTTAACGTACTCTTCAACCATCTCTTTTCTCATGCCTTATATTAATTTCTAGGTCGGTAAATCATATTTCAGATGTACACTAGCCCTATTTATAACTTAGGATCAATGACCCAGAACAAAATTTCCCCTACCTTCAAAGCTTCATTCCGGTAGTGCAACTCACGCGAGTCCTGTCATTATGCTGCGTGGCTCGTGAACTGTTGCATGGTTTAAAAATCTTATTCAAATAAAAACTTTAGTGAAATTTTGGCTTACGTGCAACTCAAACTGAATCTTAAGTTACAAATGTTACTGGCATTTTCATTAAAGTCAACGAAATCATCCCTAACTCGAGCTTGTGATTTTGCAGTTATAAAGAAGTAAACTTACCGGTTACTCCATTTTTATTAAAATTTTAATTTTTGTAACTTTTTAAACTTTTTCTTTAGTTATATTCGATTTTCGATTGGACGAAATTTTGCACTTAAAAAGCAATTTCCCAAACAATCTGCTTAAGAAAATGAACTCATCTTATTTCAGTTGTTTGGAATTTTAATTCCAATAACTCTGTTTAAGCTTAAGCATTTGCCAACTCTATTTGATAGGGGAGCTCTCATATCTAAGGAAGCAACTGCCTGTATATATCTTTCCACCATCTCTCTGAGCACACATTATGCTGTACCTGCTATACAGGTTCCTGAGGCATCTCTTGCATTTAGAAACTGAAAGATCCCTAGTGCACTGAGCCATGCCATAAAACCTTCCTGCCCTCTTTGTTACTCCTTTCTTGACGTCTTCTATTGCGTATAGGTTTGGGGCCTTCTCAACATTTTGTAGAAGCTTGTGAATGAGCTTTAGCTTTGCTACACTGTGTATTACTAATTCCCAACTCCAATTGCACCGACGGTAGCGATTTTTCATGTCGACATGGCCGAAAAAGTCCTCGTTCGAGTACTTGAGCATACAATTATCGTACCAAATAACTGCAGAGTTTTTAGATGGACAGAGATTGCGGATCTCTTTTCCCGCTTGCTCAACGCATGTTTTGCAGTCTGTTTCATTGACATCCCCTTTGCAAAGAGCAAGACCGTGTATTTGGTCTGAGTTTTTACCGATTGAATATCGACTAAAACCTGCACGAGGGGTAGACTCTGATAACGACGCAAGGAGCTTCTCCAAATTAGGTTGAGCAAGTTCATAGCCACTAGTGGCACTGCGGTGCCTGGACGACGAACAAACATGGTGGAGTGGGTCAACTCCAATGACAGTTTGGAGAAAGATGGCGAATGAAACCAGATAAAACGTGCTGTAAAACTTTGAGAGAACCATTTATGCGTATTTGTTGGTCGCTTAATGTGTTTAATCTTTAAGCATTGTTTAGTATATATAGTTATACTACGTTACAGACCCATTAAATTGGCAAGTTATGGTTTTCTGGTCTTGCGCCTTCCCAGCGACACATACATATCCATAAAATTGTCTTGGACTCCTTTCGGCTGATAAACTTCCATATCATGCTCTGTATGATGGTGGCGTCTCACGAATAAGCGTTGTCTAATGAGATTACGTATGTTACTGAATTATATAATACATCTTGAAAAAAGCATTTGCGTTTTTATTGGGATTATAAAATAATGCACATATATAACCGACAAATCGTAAATAAGCTATATGATCCTAAACCAAAACAAGAACTCTTTTTAAATTCTATGTTTTGATCAGACGGCCAACGAGACAAATCTGATAATATAGCCAGATAAGATAATTTAACTTGAAGCTTGAGAGTTTGATATGTGATGCCTCTGTTGATAATGCGTTGCAACTTCCGAAATTGGTATAGCAGTGTCTACATGTGTGACAGGAAATTCAATCACGAACAACAAGCTTCTCAAAAGTGGTGTATCTCCGACTCATCGGGACCCTAAAACATAGAGTTTCTTAATAAGTTGCGACAAATATATACATAAAAATATGAAACACGCTCGGATTTTTTTTAGTTTTTAATTTAAGTTATTTGATTTGGTACCATTGCATCAATGTAGTAAAGTAAATTCAATATCTTGCACAAATGTATTTGGAAATAGTTTCCTTAATTATTTTATTGATAAGTTTTATCATATATTGATGATGAACAAATTTGACTGGCTTCGAGAAATATTACTGGGCTTACGTATTTGAGTTTCTTCAAAATTGCCTTTCAAGTTTCAACCTGCAAAATAGTGAAAGGTCGAACAATGCTGGAGGCCATTTTGGATGCTGAAACTTGGTATTACCAAAAAAAATATCATCCTTAACTTGTCGTTGCCCTTTTCGTTCAATTTGAATGGGGTTCTAATCAATCTGCACCGGTCTCACTTGAGCAACAAAAGTTAACAATAGAGGCTGTTTATCAAAATATATAGCGTGAACATATATAATTGCATGTCATTTTCTCTTTATCTTATATGTGACAATTTACATGATATTTATAAAGGAGGAAAAAAGAAAAGTGAGGTCATGTGTCAATGTCGCAACGTTAGCAGTCATCAAGTGTATTACAAATGCGAAGTGGCAGCATAGAATACATGATAGATGCGTCGTGTGCGTGTAAGCAATGGGTAAATGCTGTGGAAGCTTGTTGTTAACTTCTGAGCAACTTATCTTAATCCCATACGGGAGTATGAGTGCTGGCTTATGGATGTCCCCTAATTAATAAGCAATTTAGCCGGT
The DNA here is from genome assembly GCA_025629805.1 of Erythroxylum baracoense. Classification (NCBI taxonomy): domain Eukaryota; kingdom Viridiplantae; phylum Streptophyta; class Magnoliopsida; order Malpighiales; family Erythroxylaceae; genus Erythroxylum; species Erythroxylum baracoense. The sequence continues at coordinate 26,484,080 of JAOTAY010000006.1, read as the reverse complement.
TTTGTTTACCAAGCATTGTCTGACCCTACAATTTGGCACATAAATTATAGTAGGCATATGGGGATACTTTGGAAAAGATTTTCAAAGGGCATCCAGTTGGTTTGGTTTGGTAAATTTGTCTTTTTGGACTTTTGATTTTGTACTTCATTTGTGTTTTCCCCCTGGCTTTAAACCTAAATTTCTTTACAGGATGCTTATATTTTTCATTAAATTTGTAGTTATTATTGAATAATTAATAATTAAAATGATTATTTTATACCATTAATCAACTAAATTTATAACTATATGAATTATAAATAATTTATTAAAAATAATAGTTATTTAACACAAGCATCAAGTTTAATAGACCAAAGCAGAAAAATTAATTAGTATTGACACTAAATCCAACGGACCGTTATGACAAAGAAATTAATCAATATTAACACTAAATGAAACAAATTGATAAAATATAGAAGATTAATCAAAATTGATACTTAGTCTAATAAGTTCGTATGATCTCTTAACATTAAGCCTAGAAGAATGATATGAAAAAAAAAATCAACAATTATTTATAATACACCTAAACGAGTGTATGAAATTGGCCTTGTTTATTTCATACGAGCCATCATCTTTTTCTAGGCTTATGGGCTTTAGGACCACATAAAAGGCCGTACTCGAATAAGGAAAGCTCAATTAAGATAGAATTCATCCGTATAAAAAGGTAGAGTTCTTGTTAAAGACCAATTAATCTTCCTAGCAAATGTTGTATCTAAACTCTATTAGGATAGTTAGAGTCTAATTATACTTTTAAAATGATTCCATATAAAAAGGAGACAACTTAAGGTAAGTTTTCATAACCATTATCATTAATTTTAATTAGAGATTTCTTTACATGCTTAATACTCTTCAACTCTAACTAACTTAAGAATTAGATTGTCTTCTTTAGAAACAACTCGATATTATGTGTAGTTATTTTTGCAGGTTTGTAGACCTAAGACTATCTTAATAGACTTACTTTAAATTTAGTCCACATCATTTGACATTGCTTATGAAAAGGAGGTGAAAGAAGCCCTTAGCAAGATGGGAAGAGCAAAAGCAGTAGGCATTGACCAGATACCTATTGAGGTGTGGAAGTGTCTAGGAGAGGTGGGGGTACATTGTAACATCCTGTTACCTATACGGCTAGAACAGTTATTTATGAGACATTTATATGACTTAAGACTAATGCACGTTAGACATAAGTTATTTGTGACTTACATAGTGTTTTGGCACATTCATACAATTGTACATGCTTTCATTGGCATTTCCGGGTTAATGAAATTACATATGGCTAATTGTGATTATGACAAATGGTGAATCAGTGGACATAAATAGCACACGTGAGGGACATGCAATGGACCCACGTATTATATTGTTTAAGTTAGGAAGAATCCACTATAGTTTCCATTCTTCACTGAAACACTCCACATTGTAATTCTCTTCCCTGATCTTCATCACCGAATAGCAAATTAAGAGCTTTTTGCAGGGTTGACTTCTATTTCAGTGTTAGAGTACTTGTTACGCAAGTACGTGATTGTAATATTATTTCCACTGCATAAATGAGTATGTGCATGTTGGATATGTATATATATGCATGAGAAGGTTCACAGTGTAGAGAATAGATATAAGGTTTCTAGATGTTTGGGTAAATTGAAAAGCAAATGCAGAAGAAAGAAAATGCAGAAATAACATGAAAGCATGAATAGTAGTCTGCGATTTTGGTATTTATGTGATTTTTGACTTTTTGAGTTATTTGGTATTTTGGAGCTAAAAAGGGAGTAATATAGATGATGTTTTCATGCTTGGAGATATATAGCAATGAAAATAATGTATAGAATTCGTATAGGCCTGAAAGATGATATGTTCTGCTTCTTCTGTTTTCTATATCGTCTGTAAAGACGTATCCTCTGTGATGACGTCAGCTTCCTCTGGATGACGTCAGCTTCCTTTGTAAGAATGCATCGTCTGTAAAGATGCATCCTCAATGAGTCATTCTCTTCTATAAGTTATCTTCTTTTGTAAGTTACCTTCTTCTGTGAGGATGCATCGTCTGTCAAGATGCAGTCCTCTATGAACCAGCTTCGTTTGTGTTTTGATTCCTATGTGAATAAATTTCGTCTGTATTGCTTCGTCTGCATTTTGGTTTCATCTATCTTTTGCTTTGTCTGCGTATTGCTTTTTTTGCTTCTTGCATTCGTCTACTTTCTACCTAAGTAGCCGAAACTTTCTCTGTGTTACTATTCATGAACTTCCTCTGTATTACTGTTCATGAACTCCTTCTGTGTTACTGTTCATTGTATATCTTCTGCCCTATTTTCAACCCTTCAGAAGATAAAAAATTGGTCTTTGAGGTCTTCATGGAATTTGTATATCTTGATGTCCTCTTTCAAATCATATAAAGAACAAGTGAATCCGATATCTGTAGGAAAAGTTATGGTAATAAAAAAACTTCTTCTGTGATGACGTTAGCTTTCTCTGGGTGACGTCATCTTCTTCTGTAAATCATCTTCTTCTGTAACTCATCTTCTTCTGTAAGGATGCATCGTCTGT
>JAOTAY010000006.1:26454978-26465037 GCA_025629805.1 Erythroxylum baracoense | reverse complement strand
TTGGTGTATTAGGATATTGAGTGATAGGAAAAATTGTGTGATTGCAAGAATTTTTTACAGAGTAGATTTTCTTTTCGGTGCCCATGATTTTTCTCCGGTTTGAAAATTTTCACGTAAATTTCTTGTGTTGTCATTATTTCTATATTTTCTGTTATTTTTTACTATAAAATATCTTTGAATGTGAGTTTGAGAAGTCTAAATTTCCAACATGCTGCTTCGAAGGTTTCTTCGGCCACAACCTCAGGAACCTCAACGTCATCCTCTGGTGCAGTAGTTGCTGCTACACCAGCACCAGGTGACCACTGTCCTAATCGTCACCTTCCAGAAAAAGAGCACTTTGTTTCTGCCTTATTTCTATCTTCCACTTGCTTTAAGCTGCTTCTTTATGCACCATCTAAATCTATAAAAGTTGCTCTGGCTCAGTCCATTACTTCTCCAAAACTGAATTGGTCGTCTATGTGTTCTTGTTTTAGTTACCTAAAAACAGGACAAATCAGTTTGACCCACTGGCTCTTCATCCAGTTTGTATCTCCCAGTTGGCGTCACATATCAAGCCCATCTTCGTTTGTGTTATGCTATTGCCCAGCTTGCCATCGTCGTTACCCAGTCTGGTGTCTCAACTCTGCTCGTCGTTGCCCAGCTTGCTGACTCCGGCTTCTGCCCAGTTTGCGTCTCCCTGTTGGCGTTAGGTGTTTGCCCTGTCTGTGTCCCAACTGTTCTGCCTCTTCTATTAACGCTTCTGTGTTTTTTTTTGTGTAAATCAGCAAGACAAAGATTGGAATTTTGTCAATAGAGTTTCTGAAATTTGAGGAAGGCGCATTGCTTAGGTTCATTTTAAAGAGATTAGTTCTATTTTACGCAAACAGCCCACTTGACAGTTGAGAAGACAATAATAACTGTAGTCCACTTATTGAGTTAGAAGATTCTAAATGGCTGGACTTACGCAGTACGTTTCGTGTCCCATCTGCAAATTTGATGGGAAGAATAATTTTCAAGTATGGATAGTTCAAATGCGATTTTTCTCTAAAAACTTTGGGTATTTGCGAGATTGGTGAGAATGGAGTTCCTAAACCTGCAGATATTGAAAATTTGACGGAGGCACAAAGGTGAGAATTGACTCGTGCTCGCAATAAAAATGATCAGGCTACCCACGTATTTTTCAAAGTGTTGATTTATCTGTGGTTTAGAAAATTATTAATGTAACATCGTCAAAGGAGACTTGGGATATTTTATTTCAATCCTACCAAGGTGTCGAACCAGTTCAAAAGATACGACTGCAGACATACAGAAGACAATTTGAGTTGTTTCAGGTCTGGTCAGAGACAAGGTGGAAGAGGTAATATTAATCAAAGGCGTGATACATCTAATGTTCAGTGTTTCAAGTGCAAAAAGTATGGACATTATCAGTTAGATTACAGGTCTTACATTCAATGCCATAATTACAAGAAGTGTGGTCATTTCAGTAGAGATTGTCGTTTGAGGAGACTAGAAAATAGAGATTGTCATGCGAAAGTTGCAGCAAATGGTAATGATAACACAGAAACTTTGTTGATTGCTAGTTCTGATAGTGGAGGAGAATATAACAGTTAGTGGTTATTAGATACAGAGTGTAGTAATAATCTTAGTCGAAATAAACTTTGTTTTCTAACTTTGATGATTCGTTTCACATATCAGTGAAACTTGGAGATAATCGGTATATTTCAGTTTATGGAAAAGGCAAGATTGGAATTAGATTGAAGAACAATAACCTTAATTATATTTCGGAAGTATTTTACTCTCTAAATATTAGCCAAAATCCTTTGAGTGTGGGGAAATTGGCAAAGAAAGATTATGATTTGCACTTCAATAAGCATGTATGCAATTATTTGTGATGCGGAGCACCGAATGATAGCAAAGGTACACATGTCAAGAAACCATTTGTTCCCTTTGTAAATTAATTATGAGGGATCTTTCTACCATGTTTTTATAGTTAGTGATGATAATTGGCTATGACATATGCGACTTGGACATTTGAATTTTGGAAGTCTTGATTTGCTTTCTAAAACGAAATGGGTATTTGGCCTACCAGCTATAAGTGTTCCTGAAAAAAGTCTGTGAGACTTGTGTTTTGGGGAAGAAATACAGGGAAGCTTTTCTCAAAGGTAAATCCTGGAGAGCAAGTAGACCACTTGAACTTGTTCATTCACATTTGTGCTCTGTGGAGATTCCTTTTAATGGTGGTAGCAGGTCTTTTATTACTATTATTGATGATTATAATAAAAAGGCCTGGGTTTATTTTTTGAAGCATAAATATGAAGCATGTGATACTTTTAAGAGTTTTGTGGCTTATGTTGAAAAACAAAATGGGCGTACTTTTAAAGTTTTGAGAATCGATAGGGGTACTGAATATACTGTTTGTGACAATTTCTTGCGAAAGCATCACATTAAGCATCAGTTAACTGCTAGATACACTACTCAACAAAACGGGGTAGCAGAAAGAAATTTATGGATATGGTGAGATGCATATTGCTTAGTAAAAATTTGCCTAAAAATTTTTGGGCAAAAGTAGTTGCATATACTGTGTATGTTTTGAACCGGTGTCCTACAAGGAGTGTTCGTGCAAATCTCCACAGGAAGCTTGGACTAGTAGAAAACAATATTGGGCATCTCAAGGTGTTGGTTGTATTGCTTATGCCTATATACCTGATGAGTTAAGGAAGAAGCTAAATGAAAAAGTATAATAATGTATTTTCATTGGCTACGGTCCTGAGACAAAAGGGTACAAATTATACAATCCAGAGACTAAGAAGATTGTTGTTAGCAAGGACGTCACTTTTAATAAAGATGGTATTTGGGATTTGTCAAGTGAAGAAAAAAGTTCACTACAAAGTCCTCCAATTGTGGTTAGAAAAATTGATGATGATCCTGAGGAGGAGCCAATTCCTGCAAAGACTTCTAGACATCTTCAGAGATAGCGATGCATGCCTACTCATCTACAAGATTATGTTGTTGGCATTGCTTGTGATTCTTTTGATGATAGTGATGATATTGTTCACTATGCCTTATTTGCAGAGAGGATGTTGCTTATGATGATTGTTAGGTGAAAGCCATGGATGATGAGATTTATGCTATTGAACATAATAGTACTTGGGAGTTTACTACACTTCCCAAGGAAAAGAAACCAATTGGTGTTAAATTGGTGTACAAGACTAAGTATAAACCCAGTGGAGAGGTGGATCGCTTTAAAGCTCGCTTGGTAGCTAAAAGTTACAAGCAAAAGCTAGGTATTGATTATTTTGAAGTGTTTGCTCCTGTTGCTAGATTTGATACTATGAGGATGTTACTTTCACTAACTGCCCAAAATAGATGCAAAATATTTCAAATGGATGTAAAGTCTACATTTTTTAATGGTGCTCTTGAAGAGGAGGTGTATGTTGAACAACCTCCAGGTTATGTTAAGAAGGGGAAAGAAGACAAGGTTTATAGGTTGAGTAAGGCCTTGTATGAATTAAAACAAGCGATTAAGGCATGGTATACTCGCATTGACTCTTGTATTGTTAATCATTGCTTCAGAGGAGTCCTTATGAGCGTACTTTGTATATTAATCAAATCCACATGGTGATCTTATCATTGTATTCTTGTATATGGATGATTTAATTTTCACTGGCAATAATCCAAAATTGCTAGTGAGTTCCAAGGAGGCTATGATTTCTCAGTTTGAGATACCACTATGGCTTTGATGTCTTACTTCCTTAGTATCGAGGTGAATCAAACAGATGTAGGGATTTTTATTTCCCAGAAAAAGTAAGCAGGAGATAGTTTTAAGAAATTCAGGATGGATTCGTGCAACCCTAATTTGACTCATGCTGAAGACAGGTTGAAGCTTATGAAAGATGGCAGTGGTGATTTAGTTGATGCAATTGATTACAAGAAAATATTTGGGAGTTTGTGATACTTGATAGCTATAAGGCCAGATATCATGTATGGTGTTAGGATAATTAACAGATTTATGGAGAGTCCTCGTCAATCTCATTTGCAGGCAACTAAGCGTATCTTAAGATACATTAAAGGTACAATTAGTTATGGTATTTTCTATTCTTGTAGTAATGATGTGAAGCTTGTTGGATATACAGACAACAATTAGGCAGGTGATGTTGAGATGAGGTAAAGTACTTCTGGCTTTGTTTTTCATCTTGCGAATGAAGTGTTTTCATGGTTATCTAAAAAGCAACAGGTGGTTGCTCTCTCTTCTACAGAAGCAGAGTATATTGCAGCAGCAAGTTGTGCTTCTCAAGCAGTTTGGTTGCGAAGAATGCTTAGTGAGTTGAAGCATCAATAAGTCAAACCTACAAAGATTTTTGTTGAAAACAAGTCGACGATTGCAATGATAAAGAATCGTGTGTTCTATGGTTGCAACAAACATATTGACATCAAGTATCACTACATTTGATACTTGTGAAAGACAATGAAATTATGGCCGAGTTTTGCTCATCTAAAGACTAAGTTGCAGATATCTTTACAAAGCCATTGAAGGTAGATGTGTTTTTGAAGCTCAAAAGGATGCTTGGCATGGTGAAGTTTGAAGGCTTGGTTTAAGGGAGACTATGTTAGGAATTAAACCAAGTAGTTTAGGTGTTATTTACTTATTGATGTGAGTGTTTACATAGAATCATATCTTATTTAACCTAGGTATACACACATATATATGTTAAGTCAGTATACAAAATGAAGAAGGAGAAAAGAGTGAATTAAAACAAAAACAGAGGAAGTTATCGATGTTGTTCATGTAAACCGAGATACAGCTTTATGTTATTGATTTGTTAAATCAAAACTGAGATTACTGGTTGTTTACGTTTTCTACAAATTATGTAAAAGTTATACTTTATGAGTAGCTAGATCAATAAATAATTAGATTATGACAACTTTCACAATAAGAGAAAAACTATCAAAATCAGTATTCTTAATTTGATTGTATTTTTTGACAACTAACTTAGCCTTAAGTTTGTTAATAGTACTATTAAGCTTTAACTTGACTTTGTAAACCCACTAAGACCAATAGGTTTCTTTTCCATAAGTAAGGAGGTTAACTCCCAAGTTTGTTTCTGTTCAAAAGCATTGGATTCATTTTAAATAGCCTAAATCCATTCAGAATGAGTTTTGGCTTGCTTATAAGAAATATGTTCTTAGACTTTTTTTACATTGGCTAAGAATGACATATAAATAGATGTAAAATTATGTGAGTGAATTTAAGGAAACGTGTTTGGTTTGTGACGTAAAAATTGTGGAGTATAATAAACTATTAATAAAGTTTATAAAGAATGTAATGCATTAGATACAAAATCATCTAACCATGCACGCCTCTTATGTTCTCTTATACTCTTTCGTATAATAATAAAGGGCAAAGAAATGTGGGATAAAGAGGATGAAGATGAAGTAAAAGGTGTAGGAGCAAAGGATACGAGATGTTCAATATTTTATAAAGTAACATTATCAATAAGTGAGATGTTTTTGTCAATGAAAGTATCAACAGGTAAAAGAACTTCAAAATTTTCAGAAATACATTCTTTGCAAAGAAAATATTGTTTATGAAAAACTAAATATCTGGATAAAATAATTGATTTAAATGCAATATCATAAAACTTGTAAGCTTTTTGTCTACTATTGTACCCAATGAAAAGAAATTAAAAGCTTTTGGATAAATTTATCTTTAGTTGGATAAAACTTGTACCAAAATATAAGTAACTAAAAGCTCATTAGAAAATCATAGTTTGGTTTCTTTTGAAATAGAATTTTGTATGGGGGCTTCTAATTAATAATTGAAGAAAGTAAATAATAAGAATCAAGCATATACTCAAGTTGTACAAGCTTCAAGTGAGGGAGCCATAAAGAGGAGTTTGGAATAATTGCAAAGGATTCATATGAAGCGTCAAAAGTTGCTAGAGATCCATTGAAGAACATTAGAGGACCATTAATAAGTAGTAGAGCAAAGAAGTCTAAAGAAGTTCTTAATGATCTAATAGTGAATCTTTATGCAAGGTATGAAGCTTTACTACTTTAAGAGAAGAAAGTTTGATTTAAGTGAAGGAGGAAACTTTGAAAAAAGGTTACAAAATATGACCAGTGTCAGTCATGTATTAACTTTTAGCAATTTGAGAAATAAAACATAATTAGTCTCAAAGCCATACTAGTGTTGGGTGCTAGATTTTTACTGGATTTGCGAACTAAAAAATAAAAGAAAATTGATGCTGGAGTGGATTTGTAACTAATAGGCTTTATACTCATATTTTAGTTGTTTAGAATTTTAAATTTTCATATAGTTATTTCCTTTTTGGACTCTAGTTCATAGGGTTTTATGCTCTGAAGGTTTTATGTCTATAAGATTATCTTATGGATATAATACGAATAACATCATTACCATAGATTAATGAGAAATACTTAGAGAGACTTTTCTTCTTTCTTGATTAAGGAAACTCTTTCTTTAGTTTCTATCTAATAACTTATGATCTTATCTAACTTGCTAGTGGTTATCAACTCTATAATTTTATCACTCTCATCCTAACTTTTTTATAAGTAAAATGATTTATACCATTCATTTATATTGCAAGTTTTATATTATTGAATCAAACTTATACTGCTAATATAATCTTTGGTCCTTGCTCATATTGGTATTGATTCTCACTAGTCTTATTAGTGAGGTTCATATCAAAATTTTGGTGTCAAATTGATCTTCTATTGTCAAATTTGTTCTTAAATTTTTTTGTTATCATTTTAATATTTTTATGTCTTCTTATAACACATTCAATTTCTTTTTGTTCGTAAGATGCTTTAAAAACATATTATTCTTGACTTCTTATTTCTTGTGTTTAAATTTTACAAGTTAATACAAAAAGTAAAGAAAAGAAATAAGAGAAAAGAGAAAAAATTTAGCAAAATTTTATGAGGACAAGTTCCTAAAAAGTCTCATCTAAAGGATACATAAAAGGTTGACAATTGCATTATCCTTTATAAGTAAAGATTATTATTCCTTTTCTAAAGAATAAGGTACTCCATACATTAAAATCATTTTTTTTCTTATTCTTATTCTTTTTCACCATCATCACCATTATCATCATCATCACCATTCAGTCTAATTAGATTTTGTAGAGCTCAATTTCTTAATTTTGATTTTTCTATTTTCTTAGCTTATAGTTTCAATTTAATTGTTTATTTTATCTAATTTTTTCTTTAAGAGTTATTTGATAAAGGGAAAGGTTAAAACTAGTCTTCTTGATAAATTAGCAAGTATGTATAGAACATTTACTTAATAGTTTATATTATGAAGTAGAGTGAATTTTTAGAGAAAAACATGAGGGAGTGATTTTACTACTAAAATTTTCTTAGAGGTTCATTATGATTTAAAGCTAAAAAAAAAACTCTTCCAAAGAAAAAGTAAGAATCAATAAAGATAGAGTATAGCAAAAGTTTATCATGAATGTAATACAAGGTTAATATGAGCATCTTATTAGGAAATTTGCTGAAGTTGGAGAAATGTAAAGCTGTCTTAGTTAGTTTACAACATAACTCACCTTTGCTTATTATAGTGAATGATTTTAAAGTTTATGATAAGATAAAGAGTTCTGCCAATTATTTTGGTAGAGCTAAACGTAAAGGGAAGAAGAGAAGACAAAATAATGAAAAAATAAAGAGCATATTTGGTTTAGCTTATAATAGAGGGTATAAAGAAAGGGTGAATAATAAAATGAGTAGTATTAAGATGATGTTATCATCTTTTTAAGGAAAGACCCAAATACTTATTTAGAGTGGAAAAAGCATGTAGAGTTTGGATAAGAAAATACTAAATTGGAAGTTCTGGAGTTCAATGATTATGATATGGATTAGTAGGATCAATAATTTCTCATTAGAAAAAGGAATAGGGAGTCTTCTATCAAAACTTAAGAGGAGATGAAACTGATGATGTAAAATATTTTATGCCAAGTTACTAATATAGGGATCTATATTATAGGCTGCAAAATTTAGCTTAAGATTCCAAGAGTGTGGACAAATACCATAAGGTGATGGAGGTTGCCATAGTTAGGGTAAATATGGAGAGGATAAGGAAGCTATAATGACTTATTTCATTTGTGGACTAAATTTAAAAATTGTCAATGTTATATAGAGCTAAATCATAGTGTGGAGTTAGAAGATATGATTCATATGGTCATGAAGGTGGAAGATAACTCAAAAAGAGGCCTATTAACTATTTCATTTTTCCAATACAGATTCTTCATTATGGAATAAACCATAGAGTAAAAAAGATGACAAACCTCCAAAGCCTAAGAATGAAACCATCAAGTTGAAAGTGTAAACATCAAGTGAAGAGAAAACTAAACCCAATTCCTTTTCGACAACTAGGAATCCAGATGTCAAGTGCTTAGGGAGAGTGTATATACCTTTACAATATCCTATTAAGAGCATGATGATGTTAAGGGAGGATGGAGAGCATGTATCCGAAAGTAAAGAGGAGCGAATGAAGATATGCCTTATATAGAGAATTTTAGTAATAATGAGTGTATTAAGGGGCCTGAAAAGGGAAAAATATTGGTCACAAAGAGGCCATTGAGCATGTATGTAGGTAGGACGATGTAAATAAATAGTGAGATAATCTCTTTCATACACAGTGTTCCATCGTGCATCGAGTTTGTAGTACGATCATATATAGAAGGACTTGTTCAAATATTACTAGCGTGGAGTTAGTGGAAAAGTTAGGACTACCAATTATAAAACACGCTAAACTACACAATTTATGATGGTTGAATAAGAGTGAAAAGATTAGAATAGTAAAGTAAATATTTCTTTTTTTTCTCAATTGGGAGGTATAAAGATAAGGTGTAATTTAATGTGGTGTCTATGTAGGAGGTTACGTTCGTTTAAGGCATCCTGAGCAACTTGATAGGGGATTCATGCATAATGAGTACAAGAATCCTTACTTCTTTATCATAAATGGTAAACTGATTGTCGTTGCTCCATCATCACCAAATCAAGTTTATAAAGAATAACTCAAGATATATGCGAGTGAGTAAGAAAGATTAAGGAGAAAGAAATAGGAACAAACATATAGGGATAGTTTAAACAATTTGGATAAAGCAAAATTGAGAGATACCAATAAGGGAAAATGAGTGAGCTTGGTAGTGAAAGTGGGGGATGTGAGAAATACATTATTGGTCAAGTGCTAAATAATTTTTTCTTATTTAGAAATAATTTTTCCTACCTCTTGATGTTAATGCTGATAACACTTTACCTATTGTTATTATTTCTCAAATACAAAAATTTGATGATCTTTTTCAATAGGAAATTCTAAGTGGCTTATCACCTATAAGAGGGATAGCTCACCAAATTAATTTCTTTTTTAGATCTCAAATTCTATGATAACTAGCATATAGAACAAAATATAGAAGAGTCAAACGAGATACAAAAATAAGAAGAGGAACTCGTATATATGGGAGAGAGCTTGAGCCTTTGTGTCATGCCATTTTACTAGCAGCAAAGATTGATGGATCTTAGAGAATATGTGTGAATTATTATGCCATCAATAAAATCATTGTAAATTATAGATATCCTATCCCTCGGTTAGGTGATTTATTTTATGAGTTGTATGGTATATGTTTATTCTCTAAATTTGATTTTAAATATTGTTACTATTAAATTAGGATTAGAGAAGGTGATGAATGAAAATCTATCTTTAAAAATAAATATGGTTTGTATGAGTGGTTAGTAATAATTTTTGTTTAATTAGTTCACCTAACACTTTCATGAGATTAATAAACTATGTTTTGCGTAAGTTTTTAGGCAAGTTTATTGTTGATGATTTTTAGAAATCATCACCAAATGATTGATAATTTCATAAATTATTAAACTATCATTTTATAATCTATCATAGTTAAGATATGTTTTATTTGAGATTCTTTTTGAATTTTTATGACGTATTATTCAAAAAAAATCACAATTAAATTTTAAGTGTTAAACAAGTAGTATTAATTAATCATTAGTATTTACTAACATTGCAAAATTTAGTTATAAAAATTTTAAATAATTTTATCAATA
>JAOTAY010000006.1:26406092-26435705 GCA_025629805.1 Erythroxylum baracoense | reverse complement strand
TTTTTGAAATCTATTGATGCATCTGGCCTTATTAGAAATACTGAGACTTTGTTTGGGATATTTGATGAAGTTGTGAATGAAGTAGGGCCAGAAAATATTATTCATTTTATTACTGACAATGATTCCGCTTATAAAGCTGTAGGGAAAAGGTTGCAAAATACTTATAATTCTTTTTTTTGGACACCTTGTGTTGCACATTGCATTGACCTAATGCTAGAGAATATAGGGGATCCTAGGTATTTTCCTTTTGTTGATGAGACTATGCAGAAAGCTAAAAAGGTGACAAAGTTCATTTATAATCATGCATGGGTGTCGAATTTGATAAGAAAGGAATTTATCAATGGTAGGAATTTGTGTCGTCCTGCTGTGACAATATTTGCAACAAATTTCTTATCACTTCAGTCTTTTGTTTCGTTGAAGAAAGAGTTAAGACAAATGTTTATAAGTGATAAGTGGATTGCATCTCAGCATGCTAGGTCTAATGCTAGAGTGGAGGTTTGTAATATTATATTAGAAGATAGAGAATTTTGGTCTCAATGTTAATTTGTTATCCGAGTTTGTGAGCCTTTGATGAGGGTGCTTCGCTTAGCTGATAGTGAAGAAAAGCCAACAATGGGTTATATTTTTGATGCCATGGATAGAGCGACGGAAGCAATCAAGGCTAACATGAAACATAGGTCTTCTTTGTACAAACCATATCTTTCAATCATTAACGAGAGAAGGGAAAGATAACTTTCTTCTCCGTTGCTTGCAACTGGGGCATTTTTGAATCTTAGTGTTTATTTTAGACTGGATCTTAGTAAGCAAGCTGAAGTTAATAGAGGAATGCTTTTAACTATTACAACAATAGTTAACATTAACATAATGCAAGTTCTCTTAAGCTCACGAATGGAGCTTTATAAGTTATCTTATAGGGATTTTGGAACGTCGATTGCTATTCGACAAAAAGAAAAACTTTATCCAGGTATTAGTTATTTCCTTTTTCTTATTTGTTGAAAATTAATTATCACTTTATTTTGTTTAAAACGTTATTTTTGTTATCTTATAACTTACAATTTCTTGGTGGGATCAATTCAAAAATGGCGTTCCAGAATTGAAAAGATTTACAATTCGGATTTTAAGTCAATGTGTGAGTGCAACAGGCTGTAAACGAAACTGAAGCACATTTGAATTTATCCACTCCAAAAAAGGAATAGATTGGAGCATAAGAGGTTAAATGACTTGATTTTTGTTCCATACAATTTAAAGCTTAGGGAAATGTATATTATTATCATTATTCATTTCGATATAATTTCTTATAATTTTTAATAATTAAATTATATCTCTTTTTTGTGATTTTTGGAAATGTGAATTATTGGGAATTGTTGGAATTGAAAACTGTTTTATGAATGTTTTGTGATTGTTGGAAATGAAAATTGTTGGGAATTGAAAATTGTGTTATGAATGTTTTGTGATTATTGGAAATGTTAATTATTGGGAATTGGAAATTATTTTATGAATGTTTTATGATTGTTGTAAATGGAAATTGTTGGGAATTGTTGAAATTGAGAATTGTTTTATGCATGTTTTGTGATTGATAGAAATGTGAATTGTTGGGAATTGGAAATTGTTTTATGAATATTTTGTGATTGTTGGAAATACTAATTGTTGGGAATTGTTGGAATTGGAAATTGTTTTATGCATGTTTTGTGATTGTTGGAAATGTAAATTGTTGGGAATTACTGGAATTGAAAATTATTTTATGAATGTTTTGTGATTGTTGAAAATGGAAAATGGAAATTATTTTATGCATGTTTGGAAATGTGAATTGTTGGGAATTATTGGAATTAAAAATTGTTTTATAAATGTTTTGTGATTATTGGAAATGAGAATTGTTGAGAATTGTTGAAAATGGAAATTATTTTATGAATGTTTTATGATTGTTGAAAATATGAATTGTTAGGAATTGTTGGAATTGAAAATTGTTTAATGCATGTTTTGTGATTGTTGGAAATTTGAATTTTGGAAATTATTAGAATTGTAAATTATTTTATGCATGTTTTGTGATTATTAGAAATTTTCGAGAAAGATATGTTATTATCATTATTAATTTCAATATAATTTCTTATAATTTCCTAATAATTAAATTTTATTGTTTACTAGGAGTCTTAATAGTACAAATGATTCAACTAATCTAATTTCCATTGATGACATTGATCTTTTGACATATTGGGTTTCTGAAGAACTAAATTTGGTAGATGTCAATGACTTGGAAGGTAATCTTGGATAGGAAAGCATTGATATGTCATTTAGTGTATTAAATTTGAATGATAATGATGATGAAGCTCTTCTCAATGATGAGAATTTTGTACCAAATGATAACTGGAGTCAGTGTAGTTATAGCGGGTATCTTCCCGTTGACGATTGAATTTCGTTCTAGGTTATTTTTTCCTCTTCTCTTAATTTTACTTATATTTGATGTTTATCAGTTTAAGTTAAATTCTTCATATGTGATGTAATTGTAAATATTTTTGTTTCAGGTTTAACTTCAACTTCATTGTTTCCTCATCATGATGAAATTGTAATAATTAAGGATATTTATTGTTCTTTTTATTGGATATTTTGATGTGATTATTATTTATTAAAAATAAAATGATGAAATTGTATTATTTTAATATTTTTAATACTTTGTATTATTCTTATTTTATATTTGTATTATGATAATTATCTTTTTTCATATTAATTGTGATTATTATTTATATGTGAAATATTTAAAAATATTATTATTTCATATTAAATTGTTAATTGTGATTATTATTTATTATTATGATTTTTAGAAATAGGTTTGATGTAAACTTATAAAGTAACAGTATATAACTGTATAATATACTAATGCACTATTTTGTAAAATTTATAAAATTGCAGGAACTATTTCATAAATTTAAAAAATTACCCGAAACGGTACCCGGTATTGATCGATACCGGTACAGTACTGTACCAGAACCTAATCCGGTACCAAGTCCGGTATGATATTAGCAACTTTGCTTGAAATAAGAAAATTCAAATTTAGCCATACATGGCTATATTTGCACACTAAAAATAGATGAAAGAAGAATAAAAAACAAAAGAAAGATGAAACTTAATAATGGAGAGAGTGTCTGTAACGTTCTCCTCTCATTTTCCTATACAAAAAAGTTCGTTCAATATTCTAGAGATTATCTTTTAAACAAATCAAAATCCTTACATAATAGAGCTAGAAATAAGCCTCTTAATTGAACTGAACTTCTGAGTGAACTCTAAGAGTGATCTCTTCTTATTCACTTTAGCAATATATCATCTTTTTCCAAAATTCATGACTTTAACAAATAGTGCTCCAATTTGATACTTAAATTTGATCTAATTTCCACTTGTCACATCTTTAAAAAAATAAATATTAATTTTACCAATTAAGAACTAAAAGTCAACTAAAAACTAAAGAAAGGATTCCAATTAATATAATCAAATCACACCTTATCAAATTTTCCCACATTGGAATCATGTTTGTCCTCAAGCATACATCAATCATCCTTTTAACAACCTTCATTCTTTTTCATATCATCTAAAAAATCCTAAAATTTAATATACATTAAAGGTTTAAGATAAAATAGCAAACAAAAGAGAACAAGCACTGTTAGGATAAATTTTTATAATAAAAACATAAAATCTCATCAATTCCATCTAAATCAAATGAAATAATATTAGACACCCTTTCATGGGTTTTACTCTATACACTCAAAGTGTTTAGGATTTCTTAAGCTCATAAATCAAAGCATAGTTATTTCTATAAGTTTGCTCATGAATCATATCTCCATTAGTAACAAATGTGATATAATGCATAAATCAAAGGGACATGATAAGGAAAAGGTATAAAAAACAAAGAAATTTTAAAGTTAATAAATCAAAGGAAGCATATAAACTTATCCACACAGGTTTTAACTCAATTCAGTAAATTCATTTAAATAAAATTGCATACTTTTAATCATATCCTCATCATTTTTTTACATTTTATTTTTCTTTTTATTTATTTTTTCTTTTTAAATTTACTTCTCCCTTATTCTACAAAAACTGTGGAATATGGAGCAATATTTTGCATTTGCTAAGGTTCCTGATGAGAAAAAGGTGAACGTTTTGGCAATATATCTTGATGGAGATGCAAAATTATGGTGGAGAACTCAAACCTATACAGAAATCAATGTCGCTCAACCTCCTGTTGATTAATGGAAGAGGATGAACAAGGATCAATTCCTTCCTAACAATACTACTTAGCTAGCAAGGGACACCTTGAAACGGTCAACGTATGATAGGTTAGTAAGGGACTATGTTAAGAAATTTAGTTTCTTAATGTTTGATATTGAGAATATGTCAGATAATCACAAGTTATTCAACTTTATGTCGAGTTTACAACCTCAAGCATAAATAGAGTTATGGAGGAAAAATGTTAAGGATTTGGTGGGTACTATTGTGGATGCTTTGGTAGATTTCAGAGTGCCAAAGGAAACCAAGGCCTCTTCCTCTTCTCAAAAATATAAAGGAACTTACCAAGAGAAGTGTGAAGGAAAAAAGAAGAAAGACCAAGGCGAGAGAAGGGATAATGATCACAAAGGGAAGTCCAAGCGAACAGGGCAACCTAAACAAGGTGAGAATCCTTCCAAGAAAAGTCATGGTTGTTTCTTATGCAATGGCCCTCATTACGCCTGTGATTAAACAAGAAAGGAGAAGTTGAATGCCTTTATAACTGATGCAGATGGTAAAACAATCACTCAGAAGCAGGGCTTAATCCAATATGCTTACTCAATGCGGTCAGTATAGAAGTGAGTCCCTTTGAACTCCCTATATACATAAAGATAAAAGTCAATGGGAAGGAGCTCACAGCAATGATGGATACGAGTTTCACTCATTCCTTTGTTTTGAACAAATGGCGTGAAAATTGGGGTTAAAGGTTAACAAGATCCTTACAAAGATGAAAACTCCTATGAAAAAAGCACAAGTTGTGGTAGGAGTTACATACAATGTTCCTTTGAGTATAGGAAGTTGGTGTGGCAAGTGTAACATGATGGTGATACCTCTCGAAGATTTTGACTTGATTTTGGGCATCGACTTTCTCAAGATGGAAAAGGTAGTGTTATATCCACATCTTGGAGGTATTATGTTTATGAATGATCAAAGTTTATGTTACATAAATTGTTGTAGGTCTAGCGATGAAACAACAAACCAAACAGTAATTGTAGCTCATATTTCTACCATGAGTATTGAAAAAGGCCTTAAAAAGGCATATAGACTTACCTTGCGGCTATGTGGGAAATTACGAAAGACCTTGTGGTAGAAGTCCCGGATGTAGTTGAAAAAGTATTGAGAGAATTCAAAGATGTAATGCCTAAGGAGCTACTAAAAATTGTCCCTCCTTGTTGAGGAGTTAATCATAAGATCGAATCAGTGCCACGTACAATTCCTCTAGCTTGTGCCCTTTATAGGATGTTACCATTAGAGTTGGTGGAACTATGGAAGCAGCTTGGTGAGTTGTTGGAAGTGGGATACATCCAACCGTCTAAAGGCCCTTATGGAGCTCTAGTTTTGTTACAAAAAAAGCAAGATAGAGCTTTGCGAATGTACGTAGACTATCGAGATTTGAACAACGTGACTATCAAAAATAAATATCATTTTCCTTTAGTTTAAGACATAATAGAGATAGATTACCAAGGGCTATGGTGTTCACGAAGCCAGACTTGTAGAGTGGGTATTGACAAGTACGGATTGCTGACGATGACAAGTAAAAGACGATATGTGTAACTCAATATAGCTTATATGAATTTTTGATCATGTCATTTAATTTGACTAATACCGCTGTTACTTTTTGTAATTTGATGAATCACGTGTTGTATGACTTTTTGCACAACTTTATGGTTGTTTACTTGGATCGTATTATGGTCTATAACACTAATATGGCAGAACATATACAATACTTAAAAAAGGTGTTTGAGCGATTGCGGCAACATAAACTTTTGTGAAGATGGAGAAGTGTGATTTAGGACACTTGGTGAGTAAAGGCCAAGTGTGATTGGATTTAAAAAGATATAAGCAATTATTGATTGGCAGGTTCCTAAAACGGTGAAGAACTAATTTTCTTGGCTTGGCGAACTATTATCATTGATTTATTGTAGGGTATTAAAAGAAAGGCACACCTTTGACCGACTTATTAAAGAAGAAACAAAAGTGGTGTTGGTCAAAGACGTGCCAAAAAGCCTTTGAAAAGTTGAAGGTTATCATTTCAATAAAACTTGTGTTGAAGTTATCCGACTTTGATCTCCCTTTCGAGGTACACACGGATGCTTAAGAAAAACTATTGGCAGAGTCTTGGTATAAGAAGGACATCCAGTTGCATTTGAAAGTTATAACCTTAATGGTGTCGAACAATGATACTTGACACATGAAAAGGAGATGTTGGCAGTAGTACATTACCTTGAAGTTTGGCAAGTTTACTTACAGGGAACCAAGTTTGTTGTTTGTATGGTTAATGTGGCTAACAACTTTTTCAGGATCCAAAAGAATTATCTATAAGGCAAGCCTGGTAGCAAGAGTTTCTTGTCGAATATGACTTTGTATGAAAGCATAAATCCGAGAGACAAAACGACATGGTTTATGCATTGAGCCGAAAAGAAGTCTTTACAACCTCGTAAGCTATCACTCGAATCGAATCTGACCTATTGGAGCAAATTAAACCAGTAGCTCCACTCGACAACACTTATGGTTGAATTTTAAAGCAAGTGACGGATGGTGTTTTCCGATAATTTTGGCCTCATACTGAAATGGTTGCTCATGAAAAAGAACAATCAATTAAATGTGTCAAGTATTGATGCCTTGCGGAAACAAATAGTGAGGAAGACATATGATTCACAATAAGTTGGTCACTCAAAAGTCCAACAGATGTTCGTGCTCCTTTCTTGATATTACTGTCAACCAAAGATGGAGAATGAAATTCAGATATATGTCAAAACTTGTCTTGTTTGTCAATTGGATAAACCTGAAAGAAAGAAGGCAGCAAGTTTGTTGCAGCCCTTGCCTATTCTAGAAAAATTATGGACATCGATTTTGATGGACTTTATTGGCTGGTTCCCAAAGGTGGATACCATGGCTTAAATCACGGTGGTTGTTGATAAGTTTTCCAAATATGCGATCTTTGTGCCAACTCCAACTACGTGTCCCTCGGATGTTATTACGAAGCTTTTCTACAAAAATGTGGTGAAGTACTTTAGGGTTCCAACGAACATTGTAAATGATCGAGATGCCCAATTTACTAGCCGGTTTTAGACGTCTCTTTTCGATATGATGGGTGTTAATCACCTATAAACAGATGGCAACGTAGAAAGGGTCAATGACTAATTGGAGGAATACTTACAGCATTATGCAAGTGCAAGTCAACAAAATTGGCTAAGTTTACTTGATATTACATAGTTTTGTTATAACTTACATAGATCCTCAGTGACGGAGAAAATTCCTTTCAAGATTGTTTTTAGGATAGCAACCACTTACTCCTCTCGAGATAGCCCAACAGATGTCAGGAGGAAAGTATCCAACTTCTTACTGATTTATGAATGAAAAATAGGAATTATTAAATGAAGCAAGAGATAGTCTTTGCAAAGCTTCAAAACGGATGAAGAAATATATGAATCAAAGAAGAAGACCACTTGACTTTGACATCAGGGATAAGGTACTACTCAAACTTAGTCCCTAAATTTGGAAGAAGATTAGTTGTAAGTAGGTGCATTGAGGGTTGGTGCCAAAGTAAGATGAGCCATTTAATATCCTTATAAAGGTAGGAAATGTAGCTTATCGTCTTAAGTTACCCGAGTGTTTAAAGATACATCCTATTTTTCATGTAAGTTTCCTTAAATCATATCATGAGGATTTAATAAATCCTGAAAGGAGTCAAGTAAAGAGAGCTTCGCTAGTTGTAAGGAAACAATTTGACTGTTAATTGAGAAGATTTTGGACTATCAAATATTGGGGAAACATAAGAAAAATAGGAGGACGGAGTTTCTGATTTAGTGGAAAAATAAACCAATCTCAGAGGCTGCTTGGGAGAAAGACACTACCTTATGGCAGTTCGAAGATTAGGTGAATTACTACTTTCAATTTTTTATGATGAGGGCATCGGGTTCATCTGGTGGGGGTAGTTTGTTAACTCCTTAACATTGCAAGACCCTTTTTGCGTCTTGGCCAACGTCTAGCATGGATTAGGTATGAGAAAAGCATGCCAAAGGAACCAAGATAACTTAATCAAGTAAGATCAAGCATGGTTTAACCTGCGGTTAGCTTTGATGGACCGTGGGGATGTTGATTGGCTTGGCTAGGACAAGTTGGACTTGTCTAAGACATCTTTGGTGGAACTAGGGACAAAATGGTGCTCAAATGGTGGATCACGGACGAACATACTAGACCATAGGTGCGCATTGATCGGTCCATGCGTGAATTGGCTCGAAACTTGGCTAACCTTCAACTTTGGATAAAGATCATGAGTGATGTGAAAAATTTAGTGAGATAACTCATCAAAGAAGTAGGAGGACATGCCAAAGAGCATGAATGATGTATCTTGTAGGCATTTGACACATGTTGCTTTTACTTAGAAATGTGATAATGGTAAGTTATGTAAACTAAATTATGTAAACTACCTATAAAGTAGTGTTTAAAATAGTTAAGGATGTCAACTACCAACTAAGTTAATGGTTTAATAGCCTTGAAACCACTTTCTTGTATGCTTGCCCAATAAGTCTCCAAAAGTCTATAAATAGCTTATTTAAGTAAAGGCTTCATTCTTTAGAGAGAATTGGAACTTTGTATTCTTTGTATTAATTGTAAGAAATATAAAAGTTGACAATTTTACTGTCAAGCTTTGTGTATCTTTCTCTTCTTATTGTTGTCCATTCTATTGTATTAGTTTGGTGAATTTTGTGAGTTTAAATACAAAGAATGTGGTAAGATTGAATTGAATTGCAAAAATTCAACTATCCTATTTAGACTTTAGGCCATTTTGTGTACGAAATTGGAGTTCCTAACAAAGTCTTTGCAACAGTATGAAACAAGTACTTGAATTCGTACAGATCTCGATGAAAATGATGGAACAAAGTATTTCATGGAAAGATGAACAGGTTCTGATTAATTTTCGTGATGGATTGAGTCTATAAGTTAAAATATTACTTTAATGGCTAATAACGACGGTCACGAGAAGCTAGAAACATTACTCAATAATTACAACCTTAATTGCTCCTAATGGCTAATAACAACGGTGCCACTCGGGACTTGATCTTCAAAACAGTCACTGACTTTGTTTGAGGCTGCGCATTTCAGATCTGGATTTTGCAACCTCCACAAATATCACCCTGCCATCCAAAAACTGAAAAGAAATGGTTCAATAATCCTGTTTTACTTTAAGCCACCTTATTTTTTAGGATTACATAAAACAAACCCACTGCTCAATCCACAACTGCTTGAACTGTTGAAGTTTATAGTCTTTGGGGTATTGTGATAGCCCTCAAGGATTCCAATAAAGGATTAATTCCTCACTCTCCCCTTTCTCAACTGGTTTCAGAAATTCCAGACATGCAAAAGCAAAAATTTTCAACTAACATGCCGCCCAGAAACAGCCACAAAAATTTGAAGAGTGCATTCCTAACAATCTAGCCATTTGTTCAGGTAAAGATGGGGGTGGAAAGATATTTGATAAATCCAGGATTATCAATAAGAAATTTCCTGCAAATTGAGAACTTGTTCATGAAAGCATATTCTGAAAAAAGCAGACAAGAAGTTACTAGTAGCCGGCACAACGCAAGCTTGATATTTTTGGAAAACATGGCAAATTTGAACAAACATTTGAGAAAAGCATTGGCAGCATATTCTGTTACATTATTGGTAATATTCTTTGCTAAGTTAATTTTGCATTCACTCACTAAATACCTTGATCTTTTATTAACATCTCTTTCCTATCTCACAATGCTCTTTTTCCGCTTAGTATTTGTACTAAATTTACATCGGTCATTAGGGTCACGTGCTAAGCAGTTACAATGAAAGTAAATCACTGAGTATCTAATAGTACGGCTGTCAACTCTGCATATGCAAATATGAACAACCTCAGGATGCAAGGACATAGGTTGCCTAGAAAATGAAACCTGGAGCATACCTTCCCATGCATCCCGTTTATTGCCTTTTGAGATTCCTCCTCAGTTGCATAACGGATGAAGGCAAAACCTCTAGACCTATTCGCTATTTTGTCCATCACCAAATTGACTGTGAGATTAAAAAACGAAAAAAAGCCTTTTAAGAATCCAGTGCATAAAAAGCTGAGACTAAACATCTTATCGTAAATAGGCACCTTACTAGACGCAACAAAGCATATAGTATTCTGACCTTCAAGAAGCTGGCCAAAATTTTGAAAAGCATTTCGCAAACTTTCTTCAGAGGTACGAAATGATAGCCCTGCATTGGGAGCATACAATTAAAACATAATTGTGTATGCAATGCAAACTTCAAGCTACCTGTATTGCTCTTCGACAAGATATTATTGCTCAAACTCAAATGCCAGAAAAATGGAAGAAAGCAGGATTTTATGATGAAAGGATTATTTCTGAGTTTCTCTCTCCCAACCTGAGATTCCGTATGCTTTTTCCATAAAAACATTAAGTAAAGTTCACTCAGTGAAATTTCTTTTTGGTACTTGTATCTTGGTGCTTGGAGATTGTTAATACCGTTAATAAACTGAAATCATATTTACAACTTCCAGATAGCACAGTATTTGAAATGTAATATATTCATAAACATAATGCTTAATTTCTGAGAAGATATTATAAGAAGAAAACTCAAAGGACTCATTCTATTCAGATTAGATCATACATCCACTACCACATTGAAGGCCAAAAGACAGATCTAAAAGAGCTAGCTCAGAAGGCTGACCATCTAAATATATGCATGGACGTGTCTACTCTGTTTCTTATCAATATTCTCCAAGTATCTTTAACCTCTGCTTTTGAAACCTCAATGAAGAATGGTCATATTATTTTCAAACTAATATTTCATGTGGCATAAAGTTTCAGTTCAATTAGTCATTAGTGTGTAAAATGTATCCTCAAAGTCTAACATCTCATTACGTCAACGTAAATGGTAATACATTTCTTATTTTTAGTGAATTAGTGAATGCTTCACTAAGGTGCTAATTAAGCAAGGATGAGAAAACAAAGGATACTGTTGGGAAATATCCAGCTGGATATCTCCTAGATATTATTGACTCCTAAAAGTTAGCAAATCAGATCAATTAAGATATAATGTACAGATATTAGTTTCCTAGAATAGCTCTCTTTATTTATATATATACTTGTACCTATGAATTGATTGAGTAATATAGAGAATAAAATACATCTGTTCAGAATTTCTGCATGGTATCAGAGGCATACCTAAACAGTCCTAAACCCTAGCTGCTACCGACTGTCACTAATTCTACCCATCTATGTCAACCATGTCCGACATTGCTGAATCCTCTAACCCATCTGTTCAAACACCTGCTCCTCATAATCCTACCTCAGATTCTCATTCCATTCAGATCACTACCATACGACTGAATGGAGAGAATTTTCTTCGCTGATCCCATTCGGTTAGAACGTACATCCATGGTAGAGGCAAGATTGGATATTTGACTGGTGATAAGAAGGAACCTACGACTGATGATCCTACACACGAAATATGGGATTCTGAAAAATCTATAGTTATGACATGGTTGGTAAATTCTATGGAGGAGGATATTAGCTCCAACTATATGTGTTACTACACAGCTAAGGAGCTATAGGACAACATGAATAAGAAGTATTCTGATTTGGGAAACCAGTCCCAAGTGTATGAACTAACTCTCAAATTGGGTGAGATCCACTAAGGTGAGGACAGTATTACTAAGTACTTTAATTCTCTGAAACGTTTGTGGCAAGACTTAGATTTATTTAATGACTATGAATGGAAATCCCCTGATGACTGTAACTATTTTCGAAAAACAGTTCTTAATTGGACTTAATGTTGAGTTTGATGTGGTTGGAGGCAAGATTATTAGAAGACAACCACTTCCATCCATTGGGCAAGTCTTTGCAGAAGTCCGTCGTGAAGAGAGTAGACGGTTTGTGATGCTTGGCAAACGAAATCCTACACCTACTATTGAAAACACAGCCTGGAATGCTGCTGGCTGTACTAAGAAGATTGAGGAAAAGTCACGAGTTTAGTGTGACTATTGCAATAAAGCTTGTCATACCCGTGAAACATGTTGGAAACTCCATGGAAAGCCTGCAAATTGGAAGGGATGGCATGAAGGAAAATTCAATAAAACTCCTTCAGCTCACTATGAATCAAGTAAAACTCCATCAACTCATAAGGTAGAGACAGTTCTCTTAATAGTAGATTAATTACATCCTAAAGCTACTGAAACCCCTAATATGAATCCTCAAGTGCCCCTAATGCTTCTGTTGCGCAAACTAGTAATGCCTTATCATGTTCCTTTCCATACAATTTCGCTCCTTGGATCATTGATTCAGGAGCATCTGACCATATGACCAGTTCTTCTAATTTATTTCATACTTATGAGTTCTGGCCATGAAAAAATCCGTATAGCAAATGGATCATTTTTTGTTGTAGCTGGAAAAGGTTCAATAACTCTATCCTCTAATATCTGCCTTAAATTTGTCCTTCATGTTCCAAAACTAGCTTGTAATTTGCTATATGTGAGCAAACTAGCCCGTGACCCTAATTGCACCATTACATTTTTTGACTCGTATTGTGTTTTTTCAGGAACTAACTTCGAGGAAGATGATTGGCAGTGCTAAGTTGATAGATAGTCTCTACTACTTTGTTGATGACAACTTGAAGAATAAAGAAGCTCATGGCTTAAGTAGTATTTATTCTACCCCTGCTAAAGAACAGATTTTGCTTTGGCATAATAGAATAGGACATCCTAATTTCTCATATCTCAAAAGACTATTGCCTCATTTGTTTAAAGTTGTGGATTGTTCAAAACTTCATTGCGAGCATAGCATTTTATCCAAAAGTCATAAGGATTTTACCCTACAAAACCATATCAACCCTCCAAACCATTTTATTTAATTCATAGTGATGTTTGGGGTTCATCCTGTGTTAAAACCCTTTCGGGTAAAAAATGGTTTGTAACTTTTATCGATGATCATACTCGATTATGTTGGGTCTATTTGATGCATGAAAAATCTGAAGTTGCTCAAATCTTTCAAAATTTTTATACCATGATTGAAACTCAATTTCACACACATTGGTATACTTCACTATGACAATGGTACAGAGTATTTTAATGAAGTCCTTGGAAAATTTCTTAAGTTTAAAGGCATTGTTCACCAATCTACATGTGTTAACACTCCTCAACAAAATCGCATTGCCGAGAGGAAAAATAAACTTTTACTGGAAGTCTCTCGAGCCATTATGTTTGCAATGAATGTGCCAAAATACCTTTGGGAGGAGGCTGTTTTAACTGCATCATACTTAATTAATCGAATGCCCAGCCATTTTTTGCATTATGCTACACCCTTAGATGTGATGAAACAATGCTTTCCTGAAAATCGGCTTTACTCTACTCTTCCCCTTTGGGTCTTTGGGTGTACGGAGAAACTCAAAACTAGACCCAAGAGCTGAAAAATCTGTCTTTATTGGGTATGCTCCTAGCCAACGAGGTTATAAGTGCTACAACCTTTTAACACAAAAAATTGTTGTCTCCATGGATGTTACATTCCTGGAACATCAAAAAAATTTCCTTCACGGAGATAACTCTAATGAAGCAGAAAATTTTTGGGAAGCTACTATTACTCCCAACCCGCTACCTACTGTCATTATTGATAATAATATAATTCCTGATAATGAAGCCACAGATAATACTCCTCCCGGTTCAACCACAGGGGAGAAATACTACCTTCCGTTCCTAAGGAACGGAATACTGAGCTTCTTGTTTATACTAAGAGAACAGCCTACTTTAACAATGCACAACCTCTCAAAACCCTCGAAGAATGAACCTGGGAACAATTAAGGTAATCCATCTGCTACTTTACCACTTATTGTGCGTGGTAATGATCAATCTATACCTACTGAGCCACAAATTACCAGTGATATTTCTACTGATCTCTCTGCTGATAATTACCTACCCATAGCATTTAGAAAGAGAAAACGGTCTTGTACCAACCATCCCATATCAAAGTACCTATCTTATGGGAAACTATCTCAGAGACATAAAACCTTTATCTCTAAAATCACTAATCTGTTTGTACCAAGGAACATTCAAGAAGCACTTCAAGATCCAGATTGGAGATCAGCTGTTATGGGAGAAGTAAATGCACTTGAGAAGAATAGAACTTGGGAACATGTGAATTCCCCTAGAGATGAAAAACTAATAGGCTACAAATGGCTATTCACTGTTAAGTTTAAGGCTGATGGCAGTGTTGAAAGGCTAAAGACAATATTAGTTGCTAAGGGGTTCACTCAGACCTATGGTATTGACTACCAAGAGCAAAGGTAAATACTATTCGGGTATTGTTATCCTTGGCTGTAAATTTTGCGTGGACTTTACATCAACTAGAAGTAAAAAATGCATTCCTTAATGGAGACTTAGAAGAAGAAGTCTTTATGAGCCTACCTCCAGGATTTGAGGATACCTATGGGAGAAATAAGATGTGCAAGCGAAAGAAGTCATTATATAGCCTAAAACAGTCCCCTAGAGCATGGTTTGATAGATTTGGAAGGGCTGTGAAGAGCTACAGCTACTGTCAAAGTCAAGTTGATCATAAATTGTTCTATAAGCGGTCCAAGGAAGGAATGCTATCTATTCTTATTGTTTACGTAGATGACATCATCATAATATGAGATTATGTATCCAAAATAGTACAGTTGAAGAAGAGATTAGCCAAAGAATTTGAAATTAAAGACCTTGGACCCCTCAAATACTTCCTCGGAGTGGAGTTTGGTAGATCACTGGATGGAATATTTGTGAATCAAAGGAAAAATATTCTGGACCTATTAAATGAGACCGGATGTAAGGCAGTTGATAATCCTGTTGAAACTGGTGTAAATCTTAGACCAGTTTAAAATATTATTAATAAGGAGAGATACCATCAACTAGTTGGGAGATTAATATATTTGTCACACACACCAGACTTGATATCGCTTTTGCCGTGAGCTTAATGAGTCCATTCATGCATTCTCCAGGCCAAGAACATTTGGATGCTGTATACAGAATACTACGATATCTAAAAGGAACTCCCAGACAAGGTTTAATGTTTCGAAAGCGGAACAATCTTCAAGTCGAAGTTTATACTGATGCTGATTGGGGAGGGAATGCAACTGATAGAAGATCAATTTCAGGTTATTGCACATTTGTTGGTGGTAACTTGGTAACTTGGCCGAGTAAGAAACAAAGTGTTGTAAGAAGCAGTGCCAAAGTTGAGTTTCGTTCAATGGCACATGAAATTTGTAAAGTTTTATGGATTAAAAGGGTACTGGAGGAACTGCAAATTCCTATTTCAGTTCCTGTGAAAGTGTATTGTGACAACAAAGCTGCAATTTCAATCGCTCGCAGCCATGTTCTTCATGATAGAACAAAACATGTTGAGGTTGACAAGCATTTAATCAAGAAGAAGATTGAAAAGGATTAATTTGTGTTCCCTATATTCCAACATCACAACAGGTAGCTGATATTCTCACTAAGGGATTACACAAGAAGCAGTTTATAGTTCTGGTTACCAAGCTAGCTATGGATGACATATACAAGCCAGCTGGAGGGGGAGTGTTGGGAAATATCCAGCTGGATATCTCCTAGATATTATTAACCCCTAAAAGTTAGCAAGTCAAATCAATTAGGATATTATGTACAGATATTAGTTTCCTAGAATAGCCCTCTTTATTTCTATATATACTTGTACCTATGTATTGACTGAGTAATATAGAGAATAAAATACATTTGCTCAGAATTTCTGCAGATACCAACTTCACAAATACGTTATCAGGCTTTAAGTAGAACTTAAGATTGAATTTATTATGCCAAAGGAAGCATTTGTCAAAGAAAGCAGAAGGTAGATTTAATACTAAGACATAACTTAATTGTGAAATTAAATCATTTCACATCTAGCAGAGGATATGTTATCCACAATTGTCCACTAGAGCCAAAACCCGAACTTTAACCAAACAAATTTTCTTAGGCTATTTTGCTACGTATAGTACACTAGAACATGCTCATGATGGAGCCCAAGAAATGCAATTTTAACGGCATCCACTTATCAACATAATGATATCAATCAAAAGGAGGCCAATATGTGAAGTACGACAAATAGAAGAAACATAACTAATAGCTAAAACTCACAAAAACTACGAAAGATGGGCTGTTTAGTGTTGTTAGGCTGCTAAAAATTCAGATTTCAGGTTTAGAATTCAGCTTGGAATGTTGAAATTTAATTACTAGAAATTTATGCTAGGATTTTAGGGTTTTAGAGTTTGATATGGCTGGAATTTAGGTTTGATATAGCTGGAATTTAGAGTTTTGGTTGCTGGAATTTTAGCGAGGTAAACAAGTAATGGATGCGAGGGAACTAGGAATCGCTCCTACTTTCTAGGAATTACTCTCAAAAGAAAGCATCACACTTTCTAATTGAAAACTCAAATTTGTAACCAAAAAAAATTAGGATATCTTGTAATTGAAGAACTGAGTAACATATATAGGCTTAGCAATGGGTAAAAAAGAAATTAAACAGGCTTGAATGGGGCCTAATTAATTTTTTTAATTTAAAATTTAGAAAGACATTGTTTAACTTGATAATTTTGGGCTCCAGGCTCGGGCACGGTCCAGGTTGGGCAAAAATTACCATCTCTACACATATATTTATAAAAATATTCTTAAACACTTATTCTAGTATGAAAGAGTTCCTAACAAATTCAAATCCTATTCTGATAAAAATTCTATAAGTTAAGTCCTAAATAAATAGGATAACATATCTACAACTAGAATAACATATCTAACTTATTACTAGTTCCTATCTAGTAAGGAATTTTAACATAATCTAAATTTCAGTCCTTATTGTCTTTGCTATCAACTCAATTCGCACCCTTCATCCTAGCATATTAAAGCTTGTGGTTAATTAATCTCTCGTTTATTTCTTTTATAGACTTTAAGCTCTTTTATATAAATTCTTCCTGACTTTTTTGAAGTTGCCCTCAACATAGAATGTGAATAATACTGATCATATAAGTCTAGATTCAACGTTATAAATTCAAATTATAAAATCCAAGTAATGTCAGAAATTGATCTTCCTTTCCACTTGACAAGAAATTGTCAATATCCACCAAATCTTGTAACTACAATTTGTTCATTAAGAACATCCTATATCTCCTCTTTAAGATGAGGAGTAGCTAGAATTCTTACATCTGCATTAGGATGTTGCTTACCATCATATCCATGAAAATAGTTAAATCTGCAACATTAAAAATATGACTAATTCTCATGTCACTTTGTAATTCTAAAACATAAGCATCAATACTTATCTTCTTGAAGATCTTATAGAATCCAACACTTAGTGAAAAAAATTTCTTATATTTTTCTTTTGGAAATTAGTGAATAAAATTTCTTATAATTTTCTTTTGGAAAACGATATGGATGAATCCGTACCATCACTATATTCCCTTCATTGAATTTCGCCAATCAACAATGTTGATCAGCCTATTCTTAATAAGTCAACTTGTTGATTGTTATTTTTTGTTGTACTTCATCAAAGATATCCCTCATGTATTGTGCAAAACCTTCAATTTCAACACTAAATTGTGTTGTTTATGGTAAAGGAGTCAGATCATACGCTTTCTTGGTTTAACTCCCAAAACTATCTCAAAAGGAATCTTACTAATCGACCAATTTATAGAGATGTTGCATGAAAATTCTGCTATAAGAAGAATTATGTCACAATTATTCGCGTTGTCCTTAACCAAGTATCTTAACAAGTCCTCCAAGCTTCTATTTACCACTTCTGTTTGTTCATCAATTTGGTGATGAAAAGAATTTGAAAATTGAAGCTTAATATTTAATGTTTTCTATAAAATTCTCTAAAAATAACTTACAATCTTCACACATCACAATAAGAAACAATGGTTAAAGGTCATCTATGGAGACGTACAACCTCTTTGAGGAAGAGTTTAGCAAAATATGGATAGCATCATAGGTCTTAGAATATGGAAGGGAATGACTCATCTTCGAAAACTTATCCACCATCACAAAAACAGAATCATAACCTCTTATGGATTTAGGAAATCTCAAGACAAAATCCACACTTATGTGTTACTATAATTTATAAGGCACAAGTAGTGGTGTGTATAATCCAAATTTTTATTGTTTTCCTTTAACAGGTCATATGACCTTAGACATGTCTCGCTTTAAAGAAATCCAATAAAAGCAATCTTTAATCATTACTATGGTTTAATATCTACCAAAATGTCATGCTACCCCTCCTCCGTGTAATTCCCAAATCAAATACTCCCTTATAGAAGTATTGCGTAGGCAAAGTAGATGTCCTTTAAAAAGGTAGTTGTCGTGGAGCACAAAAGGGAAGTGGCTATCCCTTTGTCTAGTTGCAATTTCTAAATAAATCATTCCAAATTTTTGATTTGAAATATATTCTTTTTTTAGTTGTTTAGATCCCACAACTTTTACCACCAAAATGTTAAGCAAATGGTTATTTTTACTCAATGTATCTGCTACCTTATTCTCAACTCTTGCTCGATGTTTAATAACAAAGTTAAATTACTTCAAAAATTCACTCTATAAGGCGTGCCTATTGTTTAAGTTCTTATGGGACTTATTCCCAGGCTTGAGGAGGTGGCAATTCTAGAGAGATAATAGCTTCAAGCAAGTTTCCAATTGATTGAGCAAAGAGAGGAGCAAGCGCACTAGGCCCCGTCTCTCTCTTATAACTCAGTGAAAACTGTAGCTTGGAGTAGTCCCAATCTCTACTTCATGAAATTCATAATCAACAATGTCGAATCTTTGTTTAACCGAATTTCAAATTCCCTCACGAGGACCCATGCCAAGTGATCAAAATGCCCTCTTTCTAGCTACCGGTTCAAAGAGAAAATCAGTCAAAATCCAATATCTCGGTAAGTCATAGCGCTTGTTGGATCTAGCTCGATAAGTTTTTATGAGAGTCGTGATCTGAAGATAGAATAAACTTCTTATATGAGAGATGATAATGCTAATTGTAAAGAGAATGCACCATTGTGTAAAATTCCTTGTCATTATTTTTCTTTACTTAACTTCTCATTGAAGTAAGTAATTGGGAGTCTTTTTTGGCTGAGTATGTCACTAATTCTCACATGAGATGCATCACAAGCAACTTCAAATACCTTAGAGAAATTTGGAAGTTGCAAAACAGGATATTCAATCATCTTTTTTCTTGATTTCTTCAAATATTTTAGTTGCTACTTTTGGACAAGTAAATTGTCCTTTCTTCGTATGATCAATTATGGTTGTTATTATGGTGCTAAAATTAAGAATAAATGGCCTATAGAGTGTTGTTAGGCCATAGAAATTTCGTGTCTCATGCACATCTTTTGAAATAGGACAATCAAGGTTGCCCTTAATATGTTTAAGGTCTATCTCCACCCCTCGATGGGATACAATAAAACTAAAAAATATAACACATGATTGCTTGAAATAACACTTCAAAGTTTCGCTTGCTTCAAAAATCTCAAAACTCGTTATAGATGTAATAGGTGGTCTTCCCTGTCTTACTGCATATTAGTCTATCATCAAAATATACCACCAATTATCAGATCATAAATAGTCGAAACACTTGATTCATCACTCTCATAAAAGTGCTAATTACATTTTAGAGTCCTAATAGCATCACCAACCATTCATAAAGCTCCTCTTTAATCTTAAAAGTAGTTTTCCATTCATCCCCAAGCATGATTCTAATTTAATGGTACTCACTTCATAATTTTATCTTGATAAAGATAGTAACTCCAATTAAAATGTCTAACATGTCATCAAGGTAAGGGATAGGAAACCTATACCTTATTATGATCTTGTTTATCGCCTGACAATCAATGCACTTTTGCTAACCTCTATCCTTTTTAGGATTCAATAATGCTACAACTCCACATAGACTAGAATTTTTTAGAATAAATCCTTTTTTCAGCAAATCCTTTACTTGTCTCTTAAATTGTTCATTCTCAATAGGATTTCAGCGATAGGTCGAAAGATTTGGTAGAGTAAATCCAGTTAACAAGTCAATAGCATGTTAAATATCATAGGGAGTAATTCACTTGATAAATTATTTGATATAAAGTCTAAAAATCAGTTAATAGTTCAACCACTTCTTTTGATAAGATAAGGGATGTTTCCAGTGTTGTTTCTATTACTTCCCTCACTACCATTACAAACATAATTCCCTTCTCCTTACTAACAGCTTCAAATTCTCTTTCCTCAAGAATATTAAAAGGCTTTTCTTTGGCATTTATAGCTGTCTTGTTATTTTTGCTTTGCTTTCCTACTTTGTCCACCTTCATAGGTTTCGAAATTATCTTCGTTCCATAAAACATAAATTTATAGGTGTTAGCTTTTCCAAAATGTTACAAATCTCGATCATAAAACCGTGATTGACCAAGTAAAATATGAAACACTTTCTTGAGAATAACATCACACCAAATAGAATATTCATATATTCCTAATTTCAAAGGCACTAAGCACCTTCAAACAACCTGTATAGTACTATTATCCACCCATGCAACTTTGTAAGGATGTGGATGTTTCTCCGTTACTAAATTCAATCGCGTCACCATGTTCTTCGATACCACATTTATACTACTTCCATCAACGATAAGTTTACATGCTTTATCTTTACATCTAACTTGAGTAAAGAAAATGACAATACGAAGCCACTCTTCTTGTTATTCTGCCTTAGGGTTCGTTAGTATGCATCTCACTACATTAGGATTCATAGGACCAGCTTTTTCATCACTAGAGTCTACTTCCAACACATCTCCAACTTCAAGTTCACCCACATATTTATCAAATTCTTCCTCCTCTTCTTCTCCCATCATGTGCAAACCTTTGTTAGTGCATTCATAAGCAGAGTGACCCTTCCATTGCATCGAAAACACTTCTTGTTAGCATTGCCTCCTCTTGTCCCAATTTTAGCTATGGCTTTGCCTTTAGGTTCAGCTCCTTTTGAAGCTTTGTAGTTGTTTTGTGATGCAAATTTTAATGCGTTAGGTTCTGGCCTACAATTTTGCACTGTCATAATTGTCTTCATGTCGAACTCCCTGATTTGACCTTGAAACTTTTTAGTTACTTATTGTCTTAGGTATTGTTCCACTCTTAAAGCTAAGTGATACACATCATCAACGTTGAAAACCCTTTGCATTGTTAGTTCCTAGTGCATATATGCCCTTAGCCATTTTTTTAGTGAGATATAAGTTACTGTTTCAACTCTATTTCTTCACATCAGATAGAAAGTTCATCAAATATTTATGTGCACTCAACTACGGACATAATCCCTTATCTAACGGTTGTGAGTTGATCTTGGAGATCTTCTAAATAACAAAATAGTGATTATTTTTCCGATAACTTCAGCTTCATCTCTTCCCAATCAGCAATTGGTGATTGACCTATTTTTCGAAGTCTATCCTCTATCCATCTCCACCAGATTTTAGGATGTCCAACTGGCTTCATCTTTGCAAATTGGACTTTTCAATCTTTTGAAATGAGGTACTAATCTAAAAAATCTTTCATTGTTGTTTAGTCCAAGAACAGGTGTGAATCCATCTTTCCTACAAAATCAAGAGCTTCAACATGAACTTTCTTAATAATATCATCAAGTATGTTATGTTTTTTCAACTTTATCATGGCCTCTAAAGTTTCACATACGCTCTCCAAGTGTTGCTAGTTGGTTTCCTTGTTTTGGATCTCTTGGTAGGCGTTGATTTCCTAATCCTACTCACCGTTGACTAGTTTCAGCCTCTTCATCTTGGATTTCACTTTCTCCACTCAATATCCAATGTAGTTTGTTGTTTGATGTTGTTTTCTGGAATAGTTCCTAGAGCATCTTGTGATCGAGAATCATTAAGGCCCAATCTTTCTATAACTCCCAAAAGTATTTCATTTCGCTCTTGGTCAACGAAAATTCTTCTAAAAGCCCTTTCGCTATATATCGTCATTTCTAACTGTTGATATTATAGAAATAATCTGGATATTATATAAATAAGATAATTAGCTGATTCTCTATAAATAATTAGTTGACTCTCTATAGATAATTAGCTGATATTTTATTAATTAGTTGAGATTTTATTACTTAAAGAATAAATAGATTCTTCTTTTAAGGAGGTGATCTAGGACTGTATTGTCCTATATATTCCTTACACAAAAAAATTAAGGAGAATTACTATGTCTTCTTTCTTCATGATATCAAAGCCACGGCTCTTATACAAATTTTTTCCCTTCATTCATTCAGTCCTAAATGGACTATCACTTAGCGACGACTGGCCAACGGAGAAACTCCTCATCCTCCAACGTTGATTTCAACAGTTCAAATGTGACTAATCCCATTGTTATGATGGGAAACGTACAACATAACTGATTTGAATGGCCAGAATTACCTAGAATGGTCGCACTAATAAAGTTAGCGATCGACGGTAGAGGAAAACGCAAGTATTTGATTGGAGACACAACAAGGTCGACTATGAATGATTCAAATATAGCAATATGGAGGTTCGAAAATTCATTGATCACAACTTAATTAATTCCATGGAACTTGCAATCGAAAAACCTCATATGTTTCTGCCAGCAATTAAAGATGTATGGGATGCGGCTCGAGAGATGTATTCTAATATAACTAAAAACGAAGTTATGGAAGGCCAAGCAAGGAGATCGTGACGTTACATTGTTTTATAACAAACTTGTAACCTTGTGGCAGAAATTAGACCTATGTTAGAAGATGATTGAGATTGTCCAAATGACAATGTTCGACATAAAAAAAAGGGAAGAAAACGATAGAGTTTATGTTTTTCTTCCAGGATTGAATCAAGAATTAGATGACGTTAGAGGCCACATTTTAGGTAGAAAACCTTTACCCTCTATCAAAGAGGTTCTCTCAGAAGTAAGGAGAGATGAGATGAGGCGAAAGTGATGATTGGCAACTCCAATTAGAGGCTGAAGCTTCTGCACTCATGCCGAGAGGAATCAATGCTGAGGGAGAGAGAGAAAACAACAAAAAGATGTGGTGTGATCACTATAAATGTGATTCACACACCCAGAAAACATGCGGGAAAATTCATGGGAAGCCGAAAAATTGGAGGGAAAAAAACAACTTGGAGACAGTCATACCTCTCAAGCCAATACTATTGAATCTGAGCCTGAAACATCTTCTAGCACACAGATTTCCACAAAGGAACAAATAGAGCAAATATGTAAAATTCTTCAGTCTCAAAATTTCTCTAGTCCATATCCTACCTATTATTTAGTTCAAAAAGGTAATTATCTAGTTGCCTCTTGTTTCAGTGTCAATTCAGATCATTATTGGATAATTAATTCTACGGCAACAAATCATATGACTTGGTCCTCTAAATTGTTTTCTTCCTATAGTCCTTGTGCAGGAAATCAAAGAGTAAAAATAGCAAATGGTTCCTACTAACTAATAGCTGGGAAAGGATCAATTGTTCTTTCCCCTGATCTTACACTCCACAACATTCCTCATATTCGCCAATTGTCCTGCAACTTATTGTCAGTCAATAATATAACTATTGACCAAAATTGTTGAGTTAATTTTTCTTCATATGACTGTCAATTCTAGGATTTGAACACGAGGAAGATGATTGACTATGTTAAACAAGTTGGAGGTTTCTATTTCTTTGAAAATGGATATGACTCAAAAAGGCAATCCTAGAGAAATTGTCTTAATTCTATTTCAATACTTCGTGAGAATAAAATTATGTTATGACATTTTAGATTTGGGCATCCAAGTTTTCATTATATGAGACATTTGTTTCCAAAGTTTTTTACAAATAAAGATCTATCTTCATTTCGGTGTGAAATTTGTCAAATTGCTAAACATCATCGAACATCTTTCCTAACACAACCTTACAAGGCTACAAAACCCTTTGCTATAATCCATAGTGATGTTTGTAGACCTTCTAGAATAAAAACAATAACTAGAAAAAAGATGGTTCATAACTTTTATTAATGACACTAGAATTAGTTGGTTATTTTTACTCAATGAGAAGTTAGATGTTGAGATGGTGTTTCAAAACTTTTATAACATGATCCAAACACAATTTCAAACTAGAATTCAAGTTTCTATAATGGAAAAGAATAATTCAACAAGGTTATAAGGAATTTTTTTGTTGAAAAAGATATTATTCGCCAAAGTTTATGTACTGACACCCCACAGCAAAATGGAATAACAAAAAGAAAAAATAAACATCTTTTAGAAATTGTAAAATCTCTAATGTTTTCAACTAATACTTCTAAGTACGTATGAGGTGAGGCTATCTTAACAGCTACATATTTGATCAATAGGATGCCTTCAAAAGCTTAAAAATTTCAAACAGCTCATAATTGTTTTAATACATGTTTTCTTTCATCTCGATTATCACATGATCTCCTGCTTAAAGTGTTTGGCTGTACTGCATTTGTTCATATTAATGACAACAATAAGAGAAAATTTGATCCTAAAGCATGAAAATGTGTTTTTATTGGTTATCCTTCCACTCAAAAAGGGTACAAGTGCTTTGATCCAATAACCTATGGTTTTTTATTTCCATGGTTGTCACCTTTTTTAAAGATAAACCCTCTTCTCTCTCGCCTCATCTTCAGGGGGAGAACCATAATGAAGATTTGTTTTTTGATATTTATGACAATGATGTAGATATTTTCTATAATTCTTATTCAAACATTGATGGTGCCTCAAATAATGAAAATAATGATTCATCTTCAATGCCTTTACAAAGTCAATCTTAAGAAAAGAATGAAATGTGTGCAAGACAAGATGGAAATCGTTTTAAAGGAAAAGTCTTTTGAGAAAAAATCCAGAACGACAGAAAAGTCCAGACAACTTGCAGCATGGTCAAAAGTCTAACCCAAAAACAAATCCAGAGATTGGAGACCAACCAAGTAAATATCAGTTTGAGTCTATTTTTATTGAGTTAGTGTCACCTGAACCAACATCTATTCCACAGTCGGATGAACTTTAGATTTACATATTGCTCTTAGGAAAGGTTATATAACTTGTACCAAATATCCTTTATATAACTTCTTATCATATCAAAGTCTATCTCCTTCACTTCAAGCATTTACTTCTAAGTTATCCAATGTTTCCATTCTTAAGAATATACAGGAGGCTCTAAATATTCCTGGGTGGAGGGATGCAGTCATGGAGGAGATGATAGCTTTGGAGACAAATAGAACGTGGGAGGAAGTTGATCTTCCGAGAAGGAAAACACTGATCAAATGTAGAAGTAAAATTCTGATGAATCATTTGAAAGATATAAGGTTCACCTCGTTGCCAAGGGTTTACTCAAACCTGTGGCATGGATTATTCATAAACTTTTCTCCCTTGTTGCTAAGTTAAATACTGTGAGAATGTTGCTTTCTATTGCAGTTAATCTAGATTGAACTCTACATCATTGGATGTAAAAAATGTCTTCCCTCCCCTAGGATTTCGTGAACGCTTTGGTAAAAGGATATGCAAACTAAAAAAATCTTTATATGCGCTGATACAATCACCAAGGGCCTAGCTTAAAAGATTCACGAAATTCGTGAAGTCTCAAAGTTTCTTACAGGAATAGTCTGATCATACTCTATTCATAAAAACTTTTGTAGAGGGGAGGATTGAGAATCTAATTGTGTATATAGACAACATTATCCTCACTGACGATGATTTTAGGGATATTGAAATTCTTAAAAAATCCTTCAAAGGAGTTTGAAATCAAAGACCTAGGGGATCTTAGATACTTCCTAAGGATGGAAATTGCTAGATCTAAGAAGGGAGTAGTAGTCACCCAACGGAAGTATATCTTAGACCTTCTAAAAGAAACTGGGATGAGTGGATGTAAACCATCAGATACTCCAACAGAATTCAACTCCAAGTTGGGTGAAGTTAAGGAAGAAATTCCAGTAGATACAGGTCAATATCAACGACTGGTAGGAAAGCTAATATATTTATCACACACCAAACCAGATATTCCCTTTTTTTTTTTAAATTAATAGATTTCATTATAAATATATATATATACAATCTAGAGGACAAAATTAGTATAAAATCCATAGCATCTAGATTACAGAGATTTATGGTTCCTAGTAATCATCTACATCTTGAGATTGAGGGAAACTTGCGAGACCACTTAATCCAGTATTACTCCAATCCCCATCTGCTCTTCATGCCGCTTGTCATATTTGCAGCTATTCCTCTGGCTAACATGGCCAATCTGCAGTATAGGAAGATGACCTGAAAAACCATCTCAATGCTTT
The DNA here is from genome assembly GCA_025629805.1 of Erythroxylum baracoense. NCBI lineage: Eukaryota > Viridiplantae > Streptophyta > Magnoliopsida > Malpighiales > Erythroxylaceae > Erythroxylum > Erythroxylum baracoense. The sequence continues at coordinate 26,409,157 of JAOTAY010000006.1, read as the reverse complement.
TACTTTCTTGTTTGAATACTCTGCAATTGTGCTGTTTCCAACACATATTTCCTTTGTTCTTAGTTTGGTAAGCCAATTTATTCATACTCCCTATGAAGAACACTTGGAAGCAGTATACAGAATCTTGAGATACTTAAAGGGAACTCCATGGAAAGGATTTTCTTCAAGAAAAGCGATCAAAAGAGAGTTGAAATCTACACTAAAGCAAACTGGGCAGGGCCTCTTACTGACAGAAGATCAACTTCTGGGTATTGCACATATTTGCGGAGAAATCCAATAACCTGGAGGAGTAAAAAACAAAATTTGGTAGCTAGAAGTAGTGTGAAGGCAAAATATAGGGCAATATCAATATTGCCAACAATCCAGTTCAACATAATCGAACAAAACATGTGAAAATTGACAGACATTTTATAAAAGAAAAAGTTGAAAGTGGACTCATTTGCATACCATTTGTACCTACAACAAAACAAGTTGTTAATGTCTTCACTAAAGGGCTACTATGATAGAATTTTGAGTTCTTTGTATGTAAATTGGGCATGATCAATATCTATGCACCAATTTGAAGGGGAGTGTTGATATTATAGAAATAATCAGCGAAATATCTCTAGAGATAATTAGTTGATTCTCTATAGATAAGTAGTTGACATTTTATTAATTAGTTGAGATTTTATTACTTAGAGAATAAATAGATTCTTCTTATTTTAAGGAGGTGATTTAGGGTTGTATTGTCCTATATATTCCTTATACTATTCACAAAACATTACGGAAGAATTACTTTGTCTTCGTTCTTCAATAACCAAAACCCTAATATCAAATTGATGTAGAATAAATAGAAGAAAGATTAACTAGTAGCTAAAACTCACGGAAACTACGAAACATGGGCTGTCTAGTGTTGTTAGGCTGCTAAAAATTCAGATTTTAAGTCTGGAATTCGGCTTGGAATGCTAAAACTTCATATTTGGTATAGCTGGGGTTCTTGGGGGTTTGATTGCAAGAAATTTAGGTTAGAATTTCAGGGCTTGAGATGGTTAGAATTTAGGTTTGATATGGCTAGAGTTTAAGGTTTTGGTTGTTGGAATTTAGATGAGGCAAACTAGTAATAGATAGTAGGGAACTAGGAATCACCCCTAAGATCTAACAATCATTCTTAGAAGAAAGCATCACACCTGCTAACTGAAAAATTTGTAAAAAATTCAGGATATCTTGTTATTGAAGGGCTAAGTACACACATATTCATAGAGAAGTTCCTAGAACTCTTGTTTTATTACAAAATGGTTCCAAAGAAATTGAAATCTCTATAAGTACTAGACAATTAGGATAACATATCTACAAATTACTACTACTTCCTATCTAATAAGGAATCCTGACATAATCTAAATTTCAGCTCTTATTGTCTTTGCTGTCAATTCAATACCCTTCACCCACCAAATTAAAGTTTTTAATTGACTAATTTTTCCATATTTATTTCTTTTATAGACCTTAAGTTCTTTTGCATTAATATGGACAATTAATATGAGCATAGATAGATAAACCCACATGCATAAGTGCATATACGATGAATCACAAACTGTTTCGGGATCAACTGATAATTTCTTGTGTCAAGAAATTAAAGCAGAACTGAAAATAAGATAGCTAAATGACCTTGGGCATTGGATGAGATGCAGGAGTTTAATAGATAGTCAAAGACTGTTGAGATAATAAACCCAAATTTAATAGGATATGTAATCGTAAAAGTGAAGATGTACTTAAGCCCTGTTCTATGATTCAGCAGAAAATCTTGTTCAGAAGTTTATGTTAGTTAATCCAAGGAGCGCTATGAGTCGTTTGAACACATTTCTTAGCTCTAGTCCATGTCTCTCATGACCTGATTGCTCCCTAAAGACTTTGATTGTGACACTTGGAACTTATTGAAGATTTAATAGCAAATCACAGCCGTATAATCTAATTTGAAAATCATTCTTTATCCTGAAACATAACAAGAATTATATGTGATGATTCTTTACTTTCCTATAGCATTTCCCCCTTTTTTGGCGCTAGTTTAACATAATGGAGTCTTATAATACGGGATATCAGAACGATTTACAAAAGTATCATGACAGCTAGAAAGAAAGTAAAGCTGACGCCACACCCACAATCTAATTAAGCAAGTTAAAATCCTCCAATTCAAGAAAAACAATCCCTTTAAACGCTTCACTCCCTTTAAAATTCTGTAACTCGTTTATCAATCTACACAAATTGAAAAGATAATCACCAGAAATGAAGCACAAACAAGCAAATACAAAACCACCCATATGGAAAGCAATAAAGAAATGGAGACAAGGAAACAGACCACTGACGAAGAGCTTAGTTTTGGACAAGGATGGTGGTGAAGTAGAAGCCACGACTAGTAAGCCACTGCTATGGCCTCCTCTTCTTTGCTGGATGCATAAATGGCTCCAGCCACTCCAATACATTGAAAAGCAACGAGTTTGCGTTGGGCATGAGGCAATTCGCCCCTTAGTTTCCATATGACCATGATTTCGGATTCTAAAGATGGGTGAAACAGCCCCAGAAACGGTGCTTGCCGCCATTGTTCTTGATGATTAAAACGAACCAAGATTCAGGAGAGAACAATCTAGTCCGTTGTCAGTGTCCCTCAGTCACTGCGCCGTTTAAGTTACATGCAGGAGTTGCTTCAAAATTACGAGTGTTTGACTGTAAATTTCAAAAGTACTTTTAGAGTAGAAATAATTTTTTTAAAAACTAAAATACAACTTTTTTAAAAGTTTAAATTTGGAGCTTTTCAAAAAAGTACTTTTTTAGGTAGATTTTTTATATCAATTAATGAGTCTATTTTTTTGTCTCTTTTACCCGTATGCTTTACACATAATCTTAACATTATTCACAAACACATTTTCAAGTTTATTTTGATATTTATATAATATTATTTGAATTTTTTATATGTTTTAATATTTATTTTTAAAATTAGTTTTTACTTATGTTATAATTTATACAAAAAATTTGGTTAGATATATTTTCATTTATGTTTCATATGGTTTAAAATTATATAATAATTAATATATTTT
>JAOTAY010000006.1:26386521-26405992 GCA_025629805.1 Erythroxylum baracoense | reverse complement strand
CTTACCGCTACTACATTAATTTGTTTTAACGGAAGTGATTTCTTTTATATTTGGTTGCAGGCGACAGCATCACCAAGAAGTGCAAAGAGATATGTTCTATTAGGTGTTTGAACATTTCGTAGGATGCGACGCAAACATAATCTCGATATGGGGCTTCCAGTTTCCAGTTTTTTTAATATTGTCGTGGTCTTAGGTTGAACTCATCTTAACAGGATAAGTACGTATGAAACATTAACAAAACATTTCCAGTTTTTCAGCTTTTTCTTTCATTTTTCTCTCTTCACTAAAAGATCGAATTACAAATATCAACAAAACCTAATTCTTCACCCAATCGAAACAAAACACAAAAATAACTCCATCATTAAAACCCCTCACCCAATCAAAACCCATCAACAAAAACTCATCACCCAATCGAAACAACAGGAATAACTTACCTAGAAGAGAAGACAAATGGTAGAAGGCTGGGTTGACTTCAATAGAGAGTGAATCTAGAGAAGAGAATTAAGAACTTGAAGAAGTGGAAGAAGTTTTGTGAGGGAGGCTCGAAGAAGTGAAAGATGTGGAAGAAGTTTCGGGAGGCTTAAACGTGAGAAGGATAAAATTGTGTTTAATAAGAATAGTTATTCTTAGAATAGATAAAGATAGGTAGAGATCGTTTTTACCGATTCTCCAAAGTTAAAGAATGTATATTCTTGATGATTACTTATTTTGAGAATTGTTTCTAACCAGGTTTAATAATATGCTAGGAATAGAATAGCTATTATATTGAACCAAACATCTCGTAATAGTTGACCAACATAGTTTAAAGTTGTTAAATTTGATATATTGAGTTTTTATAGTAACATTGGTTAGTATATTAGTGTCTCAACGATTGGTGACTGTGCAATTAATGCACATTGTTCGACCAATATGCTAAACTAATTGACCAACGATTTACAACTAGTTATTTTAATGTCTGTTTTTTGGTTCCAACAGCCAGTAAGAATCTTAACATTCTTATAGATATATATTTTCTCATTGTTTGTAGCATAAAAAAGCATTTAAGTGCCTTTCACACATATTGCTAAGTATTTTTCAATCATTTGAGAATTCATGGCCTTATTTGCAGTGAATAAGCTTTTTTTTTATATGATCAAAGTGATAAAGTGAGTTATTTGGGTTGTAAGCTTCAATTAGGGCCCTTATTTGTATTTGCGTGTGTTCAAAGTAGTTTTGAGATTCCTATTCACCTTATAGAAAGATTGTAAAAGTGTTATGTTTGCCAAACAAAGACTGTACAAGGTAAAAAATTTTGAGTACCTAATTCATCTCCTCCCTCCCTCAATTTTAGGTGCCATTAGGGAATAATAGAACTTTTAGCAAACTATCAAGCTTAACTCAATTTAGAGAAGAGTTTCTTGCTAATAGTTACAGCTACAAGCTCAATGGGACAGAAACTCTCACAGCTCAACTCATCTTGATTGAAGAAAGCCTCAAAAATAGCCAGATGCTAGATTATTGTGACCCTCTTTGGACGTGAGAAGATTAGATAGCAAGCTAGTTAAACACAGCCTCATATACGAATGTGTATCAGGCGGCATTTCTCTTAAAAGATGATCTCTTGCTCAAGCTAGAGATAAACCGTACTCATAATTTAACAGAACCATGAAAAAGACGGTATTCTTATAATTTAGAAGTCTTAAGATCTAGCAATAAAAAGACCATCATGTAAAAGACGGTGTGCCCGTAATTTAGAGGACTCGGAAAACTTCTGTGAGCTTTTGAATACGAATTCTAAAAAGGCAATACGAGCATAACATCCTTTATGCCGCCCATTAAACCAAACGCTGATCTAGTAACTAGAAGGTAAGATCTAATACCATCATGTACCATTTCATCTATTGCAACAAATGATTTTTCAGTTATGTTGATTAAGTCAATTTTAAAAAAACCTATAAAGTTTGGGTGGGTGCTTTTTTATTTATAAGATGTCTAAAAGATAATATACAAGCATTTATATTTTATACAGAGACATAGGGACCCCTAATGATCCATTAAATCTATCATAAAAAGTATGGTGTTTTAAAAATAAATAAAAATGCTTTAGTATTATCATAATATTTCTTTGATAACTTTAAACTTTACATAAGAACACATCTTAGTAACTAGGAATAGATAAAAATGAGCAAAAATATGAAAACTGTAAATATGACCAATGTTATGAATACTGTACTAATATTAGTATCGAATTTGATTTTACTATTGTAGCGACATCAACCAATATCAGGTACCGTTTTAAACTTTTATAGGTTTTAGACTTTTAATTTTAAAAAATTATTTAAAAAAATTGATGAGGGTGACCTATGGGCTGGCCCATTGCCATCCATATTTAATATATTGTACTATATATTTTATAATTTTACATCAATTCTATCTCCAAAAATCATAATAATAGAAATTTAAAATAAAAATTGTTTATTTATATTTATTAATATTATTTTCATATATTTCAAGTATAGTAGAATTTGAGAAGTTTATTTTATTATTAGTTTTAAAATACCTCATAAATTTCGTTGCTTATTGAACAATAATTAAATAACACACATTAAATTAATTAATATTATAATTAAACATAATGACATCTTTTTCTACTGATAAAAAGTTTTAGAAATTTTTACAATTTAAATTTAAGAATATTAAAACAATTAAAAGTCCTTCTAAAAAGCACTCCGTGAATATTAATATTATGTTTCATCTTTTTTTAAAGAAAAATGATAGGTTTTAATCTTTTAACTTATTATCAAATTTTAATTTTTATTTTTATTTTTTAATCAATTTTTAATGTATTAAGTTTAATTAAATTTGTTATATTTTTTGACGAAAGATCTATAAACAAATCTACTAATCATAGTTAAAATTTCATTAACTTAAATTTATTTGATAATTTATTTTAATTTGATGGTGTATCTTATGTCAATGTCACAACTAAAATAACTCTCGAAACCGTATATGCTTCCATCTAAGAGCAGTAAAGCATATAGGGATTGAAGGAAGCAATTTGACTGTATATTCGTGGTAAAAAAAAATACATTAAAAAGAAAAATTAAAAAATAAACATCTAAAAATTAAATAAAATGATATTTATAATATGAAAGTTTGTATTTTAAAATATGTATTATTAACATTATTTTAAAACTTTGATTAAAATTTTCTTACTTTCAAAATATACCACACGTGTTTTCGAAAATTAGTAAACATTTTGTTAAACACTACCTAACTTTTGAGACCTGAGAAAAAGTGTTAAGAGGGTAAGAATCTTTAGGAGGAGTTGGTAGGAGCGAGGGTTAAGTTTTGGTTCGGTTTTAGCCAACGGAGTTAATGACGGCTGATACTGCAGGAAACTCTAAACGTTGATTATGAATCTTCCCTAAACTTGGCTTGGAAAGCACGGTTACATTTAATGTCATGGCATTAATGTCATGTTTAAGTCATAACTGTTTATGTTAGCTTATACGTTCAAAACCAAACACTTATATCCACCGCACCGGGATGGGTTGATGCTTGTAGCGCGTTTCGAACTATTGTAGCTATACCCCTATTCCCATGAAGGCCCGTATGTTTCTGAAATCGGAATTCACAGAGACATGCAAATCTATCGACGTGAAAAGCAGGAAGAAAAACCTCGGTAGACAGATTAACATGAAAGAAATTAACATTAAAAAAGCGCAAGAAAATGATGCATTAACTCAGTTAAACAGTTTTGCATTTGCTCAACCAAAGAGGAAGTACTGACTAAAATAACTCGGACAAAAGCTACAGTACTTGGGTAACCAATTTCCGTTTACAGTTTTGTCCAACTTAGTAGCGAAGAACCTATAAAAAGATTTCGGCTTGTTACGGTATGGGAAGGAAATAAGTTATTCCACTTCAGCCAAGTAATCATCAACTTCAGCAGGCGTTAGAACCCTGTCAAAGGAAAAGTACCATTAGCTATAATCTTTCTTACATATTATTTTCAGCTTATGACTATAACAGAAGAGATCAACTGTATCAATATGCCCTGAACATTTGGACCAGCAGAAAGAATACATATAATATGATTGACTCGGGATTCAACTCAAGCTCAGATTACAGGTGCATGAAGCCAAAATTACATATGTCGGGAACTTTCCCTCCCCATTCTTCACCGGGAATAAAGGACCAGCAAAACAGAAAATGCTGGCAGTATTTATAGACAAAACCCTGAAGCAACTTTCACTCCAACCCAGTTAAGTTTAGCCATCGACAACTAGTTCACTTTAGTCTGTAAATATTTACAAACTCATGAGACACATGTTCCACAAATTGCCCTTTCATCCTTTTCAGCCGAAATTGTTCAATTGTAAATTGGACCAATAATAGCATGCAATCATAGAGAAAAGGACCAGACCTATATAACTAATTTCATTCTAAAGCATGCTTTGTGTGGAAAATAAGACCACTTGCCTGAACTTTTTGTCAGCACCAATTATGCCAATCTCAATGTTCTTTCCTGAAATTTGTCCTTCAAACCTGCCCAAGAAAAATGTCTTATCTTAGTACAAAACTCAAATCTTAAAACAATTAGCAACCTGAATAGCACAAAAGTTGAACCAATAAAACGAAAATTCGTCCCAAAAAAAAAAGATTACAGAGACTGCATCCAATATGTTAAGAGGGGCTATAAAAATCATAAAGAAATATGCTGTCATGAATGACACCAAGGAGTGAAGTTAAGCTCGATAGCAAAGTGACCATGAAAAATGAGATATTAACTGCTTACCCTTCCTTCAACGTCAATATGGCTGTGTGCACAGCATCATCAAGCTCCATATCATCCGTATACCTTAAAAAGAACCCAATCACCTTCCGTTATTAAAAGTTCAAATTTAGGCCAAGATGAAGAGGACCAACAAAGAATTATAACTTGAGAATTTTTGAGAAAATGAGGCCCACAGAACGCGTGCACAATTGGAGAAAAAAAAACATAACTACATTTGCCATCACAGGTAAGCCAAATGCTCAAGAAGGTACGAGTACCTCCCCATACCAAGGTTTAATTTAAGTGTGTGGGGTGAGGGATTTTATAAATTTTTTCAACTTCTGGGGTATCCAACATAATATTAACATAATTGATGCACACAAAACCAACAAGTAATAACTAAATTTACTTGCAGAAACATTGTCAGTAAGGGGTAAGAAAATAACACTTCTTAAAGACAACCATTATTCTCGTCATGGTCCTTGGAGGTACAAAAGAAAGATGGATAGAGCATTAGAATCCCACATCAAACAAGAGGACAAGAATAAGGTAGGCTAATTATGAAGTTTGAATAAGTCAATGCAGAAAAACAGTAAGGCAATTTAGTATGTCATAATTACGTTGATGCTCCATCTGGACTTTCCAAATACATTTCCTACTATCACATATTCATAAGCAAACATCTGAAGTTGAACAGGAAAAGTTGTACATTGACATGAATTTGTGAAAGAAAACAGTGTAAAAGTTATTAAAGAAGGATAAAATGCATACCATGGAAATAAGTAGTTAAGGATAAAATCCCCTATTGATCTTAAAATTTGCCAAAAAGCATACTGAAAAGCACTGATCTAAAGTCAGCTGAAGGGGTAACAAGTATGATTGGATGGGATCTAATTAGGCTTACCTCTTCTCCAGGAAAGTCTTTGCATTCGAAACATTTTTACCCATGGCTGACGCTTTCCATGAAAAATAAGAACCAGAAGGGTCCACCTGAAAACAGCATTCAACATAGTGAACTGAAGTTTTTATCATTTAAGGATTTAAAAACTTTAACAGCAAAGAGCACAGAATGACACAAAACTTGGGGAATTGTAGTCTGCAGCCACTCTCAGCTTCAACTATATATGAATACTTTGATTTTAGAGAAAACTACTAATACAATCCCATTCTACAGTTGAAAAGCACAATGCAAAAATGCAATTCCACTCAAAAGAATAGGTTTACTAGCTTGAGAACTCCTCACACAATTAATCAGAGAAAATTTACAGGATAATGAATAAAAGTTGAGAACTATCACCTGATGCATCATTTGAGAAAAAAATTCCCAAATAATTCAGTTTGAAGATGCAAATAGAAAGAATTATGTTTCCACTATGCTTGGGAGAAAGTCAAACACAAAACCAACAAATCAAATAGCAGCTTGGTCTGATGAGGATACCTGATATAGTTGAGGACCTTTGTCATCAAATCCAGCAACCAATAGTGATACTCCAAAAGGCCTAACACCACTGTCACAAAAAGGAAACTAATCAACATTTAAAAGAAAAGCTTTGTTAATTATCCAAGATAAAAATATATTCCATCAGCTGCATAGGGTCATCAAAATCAGAAGCCAAGAATTATAATCAAGTTTTCATGCAAATTCATAAAAACTGTTGGGGGACTAGAACAAACAGAACAGTAATGGAAGCAAGGAAGGAAACATATCCTTGTTGCCATATTTCAAGTTCCCCTGTGACCATGAGTCTGAAATGGTCTGGTAAAAGGAGTGAGATTTCCCATGATTTTGGATATCATCATAAACTACTTTGTTTTAATGAAATGGTGAACAGGATAAAAATTGAAGTATAATACACTATCCTTTGATTTAAGAAGAATGAAATTCATTAGCAAATATCATACATAAATATCTATCCCATAAGATCGAGTAAAATAAGATCAAGTGAAGAGCTATTACCCAGACTGAGTGAACTCTTGCATAACAGCAGCTATTTCTCTTACAAGCTGTGTAACAGGGATCGGTTCCTGTAGAAGTTCATCAAATCACATAGAATAGCAGACAGATTACTGAGAAGGCAAAAGAGCACAAGGGCTGCATAACTGTAATATTAATAGATAACAAACATGAGGTTATCCTTCAACCATGCAAATAAAAACGTCAGTCCAAAAACAGTAAAAGGCTGTCACAATGATTAAAATAAAGTTCTGCAACTCATTCCAAGAAACTTGATGTCACCCTGTCTTCATATTGTACTGTTGATCATTTTTCAACAATACCAAAAGCAATTATCAACTTGTTATGAAGACCCGTTGTCTTCCTCCCTTTTCAAATAATAAGTTGCAAAAATTAGTTATACTCTTCTAGTTTAACAAATTGATCTATATAATAATTTAATGGATAAACCCACAACATGAAACAACCAAGTCATAAAGTTACACTGCAGAAAACAAAGTATAAAGTAGAGAAATTCCTAAATCCAGGAAGAAGATTGTCAGGCTGAAAAAATATTATGAAAGAAAAGGAAGTGGATAGTACCTTGTACAATCGATGGTATTGTTCGGCCTGTTTCCTGCTTTTTCTAACCAGAACTCGAAAATCAGGACCCATGCCACTGATAAAATAAGTGAAAGAGTGAATTTAGACAATAAAAAAGAGAAAGGTAAGGAAGAAGAATATAGGCACTGAAAGCCATACTTCACAAGATACCCTGGCCAACTTTTGCAGACCAATGCAACTATGCAATAAGAAAATGTCAAAAAAGGTGTAAAACAATTGATCTACTTCGGCAATCATCAAAGTAGGAGTAGAAAAGTTCTCCACCATAGTATTGAGATCAAATTTGCAAAAGCCTAAAATTCAGCTAAAAGAGTTGGAGTAACTCTGTCCTTAATTTCATATCAGTCTTCAGGAGAACTAGAAACAGCCAAAAGACATCTACAGATTATCTGTGGAGGGTAGCAAATCAAATTCAAACACAAACGTCCTCTTCAATTTGAAAGAATTAGGTTTCAGACCAAAATCACCTCTTTAGAAGCTAGCACCCTCTCATTATCTTTCATAGCACATTACTATCAAAGACCCATGAGCCTACTTATAATTCTAACACATCTTCAAAGCTCAAATCGGTCGCTAATATAGATATCCCACTGCCACAAAACGGCATGATTTTGTTCCAGAAAACCCTAATTATCATCGTACAGCTAAAAAGAAAGTAACAGCATTCAGACGACCGTAGTCGGGTATGGGCAATATCTACGAAAGAAGTGCATAACAAAAAAAACCTGTAGACAACACCGATATTTGGAGTCAATAACTGAATCTTCTGAACCTGTAAAATATTGTCACACAAAAAGACGAGTTACAAAATAAAGTAAAAAGATTTCACACTCAATTTCATGAATAAAAAAAGCAAAATATGGAAACGAACAGAGGTTTCGTCGACTAAAATCGAAGGCAACTTCTTCTCGGTAGCTATAACAACGCCATTAGCAGCTGCAAATAGGGGGAAAAAAAAAGCTGTTAAGGTTACCAAAAACTCAGCCACATAATTTAGATTAGCAGTCGCACCTTTGATTCCCAAAGAAGTTTGTCCAGATCCGACGGCTGTCAAGGCATGTTCGATCTGAACAAGCTTCCCTGAAGGGCTGTGATTGCAGCGAATACGAATCAATATTTAAAAATTTTGCTTAAACAAAAATCAGCAAGAAGAAAAGCAAGAGGATGACATATCTTACCTGAAAGTAGTAAGAGAAAAAGAATACTGGCTATCACCCATTTCGTTACGATCTAGCTATGGAAAATTTTTGAGAGATTAAAAGAAGTGTGTTTCTTGCACTGGGGGACAGTGGTGAGGACTAATTTTTTTATGCGGAAAGAAACCCTGGACGATGTCGTACTACATAACTTAAATTCAATGGAACAGCTCAACGCCGTCGTATTCCGTCACTTATTTTTCTCTTTTTTTGTTTTTTTGGTTATGCTCTTTCCTTTTATTATGACTAATGGCAAAAAGCCTCCCAACATTTGACAAAACCTTCTTAAAAGACCCTCGTCGTTATCCATCATAACAATTCACCCCTAATGTGTCTAAAATAAAACAGTTAGCCTAAAAATATTCAATCCGTTACATTTCCATCAACTAAATGTTATGTCCATTAGATACCAGCAAGGCCACTGAGTGTAGTATAACTAATTAACTATCAATTTTAGGTAATTTTAAAGAATTAACTTATTTATTATTTTAAAATAAAACACAAAAACTCCCTTAACTAACCCCAATTTCGTCATATCGCCAAATTTCATCAAATACCTACTCCCCAAACACTTTATTTATTATTCATATGTGATCTACGATTATTTCTTCACGCTTCTTCCTCTGTCTTTGTTACATTCCACTATTCTTCTTGCTTCTTCATCCTTCGGTCTTGATATGTTCACATTAATCCCATATTTCATTTTATTTATATAGCATTTGTTGTTCTTGCCTATGAAGCAAGCATTTTGTTTGGCTTGTAAGTTATTGTCTAATGAAGAGTTAGAGGATGTTGATAGTATTCTCTGCTGTGGTCAGAGGATGTTGATAGTATTCTCTACTGTGGTCTGATGGAAGGGAGTTAGGTTTAGATGGGATGTTCGAGTAAACTTATCAGTGTATTTATGTAATTTTTAGTGTTAACTTTACCTGTCTCTTCTCCTTGTTTTAACTTTGATAGAAGTATGTGAATCACATAATGCTAGTAGAATAAATAAAATGGAGTCATTAAGTATCATATGTATTTGAATTTGGTGTTTAGAGTCAACTGTAATTTTCACTAGTAATTTTCATATACAATTAAGTGTTCTCCCAACTTTTTTTCGTTTCTTATCACAAAGGCTTCGTTGTTAATTATCAAGTGCATGTGCATTAATTCTTTAAGTGTCCGTTATGTTTCTTGCGAGAATTAGATATATATTTCTTAGTGATTGATGGTTATTTAAATGCCATTAATTGATGGCTATGTTCATTTGGAAATGTTTAGAAGCAAAGAACATTACTCGTACCTATGTCAGGGCTATAAAGGATATGTACGAGGCCGCTAGAACTTGTGTGCGCGGGCCAGTGGGAGATACAAAGTATTTTCCGGTAGATATAGGGTTGCATCAAGGTTCAGCTTTAAGCCCGTTTCTTTTTTATCTTAAAATAGATTTCATCACGTAGGACATACAAGATGCGGTGCTGTGGTGTATGTTATTGGCAGATGACATTGTATTGGTCGGAGAGACGAAAGAAGAAGTTAATAGGAAGCTAGAGATGTGGAGACAGACTTTGGAGTCAAACAGTCTGCGGTTAAGTAGATCGAAGACTGAGTACATGGCATGTACTTTTGCATAGAGTTCAGAGGACAACGAACCAGAAGTTCGAATTGGAGCTCACGCGCTAACCCAAACGGATAGTTTTAAATATCTAGGTTCTATCATACGAGAGGATGGAGATGTTGAGAGCGATGTCATTCATCGCATCCAAGCTGGATGGGTGAAATGGAGAGCGGCAACTGGAGTCCTATGTGATCGAAAATTTCCACTAAGGCTTAAAGGAAAATTCTATAGGATGGCAATACGACTGGCTATGCTTTATGGCTCTGAATGTTAGCCTATGAGGGTGGCGCAAGTGCGAAAGTTTGAAGTAGCGGAGATGAGAATGTTAAGATGGTTATGTAGTTATACGATGTTAGCTAGAATACAAAATAGGGTGTACAGAGAGAAGTTAGGCATCGCGACTATTGGAGACAAGCTGAGGGAGTGGAGATTGCGATGGTTCGGACACGTGCGCAAAAGAAGTGTGACGGAACCAGTCAGGCGAGTTGAAGGGATTCATGTAGAAGGAACGCGAGGTCGAGGGAAGCCAAGGAGGACATGGGAGGAGCATATCAGACTGGACCTATAGGCGTTAAATCTATATGAGGATATGACATCCGATAGAAACAGTTGGCGCTGCAGAATTTTGATATTAGATGTATAGGGCGCGCAGGGGCGTGAGGGGTAAAGCGGGCTTTAGACTGCTCTGAGCACATGACCTGTGATCTAAAGTGTGGGAGACAATGATATAAAGGTAGACACTTAGCGTGGTCTAAAGTAGTAAAGGTCATCCGTGTGTATTTTGTGTATTGTTTTGACCTGTCATTCCTATATGTAGCCCTTCACGGAGTCAAAGGGCTATAAATTGGCTGTAGACACCTAGTTCGGCAGATATTTCCATCGACTGTACTTCTGTACGACCGCTTGCCCTCCTCTTGAAGCCCCATGAGGATACAACCTCCGCCTAGGATAAGTAGAAAACGTTTAAGGTAGAATTAGAGTCTCCTATAAAAGATGATTAGGTTATACCTCTGCTGTAATAGATCGCCGACGTTCGATTACGAATATGCCATATAGGAAGTGTATGTGTATATAAATATGTATGTAATTATATATATTATGTACCTAGTGTATTTTTATTTTATTGGTCTTTATTTTATTTTATTGGTATTTTTATTACGTCACATTCTTCATTTCAATTTTTATTTATCTCTGCCTATGCCGGCTCACATATTTACATATTCATGTATGTATATATTTTCAATTTCATGTCCATTCTATAGGTTATAGTACCCATGCATATACCTATATTGTTACTCTTATACAGTGATATACTCGCATTGGTCTGATCTGTTTGTTTTTTGTTTGTTGGGTTTGTTCCTGTGTTTGTTTTTGTTGCTTGTGGGTGTTTGTTTGTGTTGATTTGTTTGCTGTTATTTGTTTCTACTCTTACCTTAGCCGCGGGTCTATCAGGAAACAGTCTCTGTATTTCTATTGGAGATGCGGGCATGACTGCGTACATCTTACCCTCCTTATACCCTACTTAGGTAGAAATTTGGGTATGTTTGGTTTGATTTTAATAAGAATAATAAATTTAATAATAATTAGAAGAAGATTAATAATAATAATAAATTTAATAATAATAATAAATATAATTAATAAAAAAATAATAAGTAAAAATTAATAATAATAATAATAATAATAATAAGGATATTTTGATATTTTTCTAAGTAATTCCTTTGTCATTTTAATTTTATATTTTCAAACTAAATACTAGTATAGAAATTCTTTATCTATTCCATTCCTTGAACTAAAAAAAATAATACCTATTTTATTTTATTCTTCATCTTTTTTATTCCTAAAAATAATTATTCTATTCCTATTTCATGAAAATTTTGTGACAAAAATACAATGATAAGGCAAAGGAAGTCAATTCTGGGCTGTGCTTTATATTTTCGCAAATCAGAGGCACGTGGTTGCTTCGATATTTTTTTCATGGGAAGAATACAAACTTGCCCCCAGTTTTCTTGCTTGTATTATTAAATCCAATAACATAAAGACGGAACATGTAGTACGAGATAATTGTGCTAGTGAAATGGAAGGAACAAAATCCTATTCACCCAATTTTGATTACTTATTACCATGAATGAACGAGGTTAATTTTAGGACAGAAGATCTATTTCCGAATGAAGTCTTAAAAGAAAATTTGTACCACTAAATTAATTATTTAATAATTAAATAAATATTTTATATCTTTAAATAAGTTTAGAGCCTGATTATTTTTATTTTATTTTTAGTTTTTTATTTTTATTTTTAAATTTAGTAAAATAACTTGTTTATTTAAGTTTTTAGTTTTAATATCTTTCCGTTTTCAAAATTTACAAAATTATAAAAAACAGTTTTTGTTTTTTAATCTAATTTATTATCAACTTAATATATATTTTTTAATTATATATTTTAATATTAAATATTTAACTATTGAAATTAATTATTGATAAATTTTGAATAATTTAATTTAATTTAATAAGTGTATTTAAATTAAATTAAATAAATTTAATAGTTATTAGTAAATATAATTAAATTTAAAATAAAATTTGATTTAATAATCAAAATTTATTTAAAAATAAATATTAATTTATCAATTATTTATTTTAATAAAATAAAATAATTTATTGATGAAATAAATTTAATTAATTAAAATATTATCTTTAAGTTTTATTAATACATAATTTTATTAGTAATAAGAATATAATTATATTAATATTAATTTTGTAGTTATTTGAAAAAATATAAATTAAAAGTAGAAAATAGAATTTAAAAGTCACGTCTAGTTTTTACCCTACTTTTTTAAAGAAAGAAACATGTTAAAAAGAATAGTGCCGACAACGGGACGCAAGTTGAGGGGACGCAACGCAAACGTATGAAGTTGGAACACGGCTTTGTTCTTTGGGGAAAAGCACGTCGGCCTGGTTCCTCTTCTCTCATCCTCGAAGCAGAGACCGGCTTTGCTAGGCAGTAGAGTGGAAGACTAAGACGATGGCGGCATCAGTGAGATTGAGCAGTGTTCGATTACGAAAATTGAATGATAAAACAGTGAAAAAAACAGCGGTGCTGTACCATTATCCATGTCCAGACGGTGCATTCGCTGCATTGGCCGCCCATCTGTACTTCTCCGCCGCTTCCATTCCTGCACTCTTTTTTCCCAACCCCGTCTACCGTCCCATCACTCTTGACCAACTTCCACTTCACGAACTCTCTCATGTTTATCTTCTTGATTTCGTTGGTCCCACTGGTTTTTTGCACCAACTCTCCTCCAAACTTCACAGGTTTCTAACATTCCTTTCTTTCCTACTCTTGTTTTTTTCCCTCTTTTTATCTTTACTGTTATTGATATTGCCCGTTTCTGTGATTTTGTTGTATAAATTTGGTTTCTTTTTTGATGTATGTGTAGGGTGGTTGTACTGGATCACCACAAAACGGCGCTGGAGATGTTCCAAACTTCGTTTGGTGATAACGTTAGTAGAATCATAGACATGGATCGAAGTGGGGCTACTATTGCTTATGATTATTTCAAGCAAAAGCTCTCCAGGTTTGCTGATGTTGATCATAGTCGTCGTGTTATCAGTGAATTCGTGCGTGTTAGGCCTCTTTTTGACTACATTGAAGATGGGGATCTTTGGAGGTGGAGACTTGAAGACAGCAAAGCTTTTAGTAGTGGATTGAAAGATTTGAATATTGAATTTAGCGTTCACTTAAACCCTTCCTTGTTTGATCAGGTAATGCCTTTATTTACCTTCTTCAATGTTTTCTCACAATCTTCTTGGTTGTGGCCTATACTGTTTTAGCATTTAGAAATATGAATTTTGTTTCCACTACAGCAGAAAACAAGCAAAAATAGATGTTTCACTCTGAATAAGTTTTTACCTTTATAGTTTAATAACCACTCACGCTTTTGACAGTATGCAAGCGAATAAAAAGAACTCTGTTAGAATTATCAAGTGATTTTAGTTTGTCATTCATGAATTTTATAGAACATCAACGTCAAGGTCTAACTTCATCCAAATGACTAAAAATAATTACATTGGCTCTGGGGGATATTAACAGTTATTTAGATCACGGAAAAGCTGTCGAAAGAGCATAATGCAGAACTGTCTATTTCACTTGAGTACTGTCTATTTCGCTTGATCTTTGTAATTTTGAAGGAGTATACTTTTGCTTTGCAAATAAGCATTATTAGCTCTGTTTGATTCTTTTTCTGTCTTCTACTATCCATGGTCTCTATTAGCGGGCATGTGGTAGGTATCTCTGTCACATACACAAAGTGGATACAACTTGCTCCTTTATAACAAGTTCTTATATTTCTAAAAAACTCTATTGTTTGTGTTTCTGCTTGTGAACAACTTATTATTTTCAATTTTGATGGTTCTTGTTATGTAAACTGCTAGTAATCTAAGTCTGACTTTTCTTTCAGTTACTATCTTTGGACTTGAAGTCTATTATTGATCAAGGAATGTTGAGCTTATCAACCAAACAGAAGCTGATAGATGAAGCCCTTGATCAGTCATTTGAAATTGCACTTGGTGGGGGAGCTTTTGGAAACTGTCTGGTATTGTGCATGCTCTTTCTTTATGTTTTTTAACTTAAAATGGAACAGACCAACATGCATAATTACATTAAAGAGGGAGGAGATATAGAAGCATAAATTGAAAATATATTGTAGTCTACAGAGGTTTGTCTCGGAAGAGGAGCCTAAGTTCTCTTCCAATGAAGATAGATTTTTGGTTCAATTCAAGACTTAGGTGAGGAACAATCCAGTTGACAAAAGCCCTTGGTCTTATTTTGGTAAATAAGAATCAAAGAGAAGAAATTGGAATTGATCTGTTAGATACTGTTTGAGAATTTCGTTTACCCACCATGCACATGAAATCAAGTATCAAAGGGATCTTTATCCTTGATGCTCTATATATATTCTGTTGATTACCATGTACCTAAAATTTTAAGGAATGAGAACTAATTCTGCTTCTGTAATAAAGAAAAGCCGCTGTGTCAACACCAGAATTGACAAATATAAGGACTGAGTAAAGTTGAATGCCAGCTTTCATGTGTTTATAACCTCAAAATAACACTTGTAAAAGCAACTTATTCTACTGAAAATCAATGGTTCAAATCATCCTTATCTCAATATGGTGAACATGCTAATTGCTAGTCAATGTCATAAATATATGACATTTTGCAGTTGCTCTCTAGCATTAATGGATGGAAGAATGTAGAAATTTAGGTGAAAAGCAGCTAGGAATTGGTTTTTTGACACAATATTCATCAGTCTGTCAATTAATAACATCTCATAGTTCGATCTTACTCTTAGACAATGTTGGACTGGATTTGGAAATTTGGTCAACTATGTGTCTGTCAAATAATTTCTTGCTTTTGTATTTCCACTCTAATCAAAGTCTGCAAAATGAAAGCTGCAAAGGGTTTCTAATTTTTGTAGTTGGATCAATACTCATCGTTTATTCTAAATAAGTATCCAATGATGAAAGAAAACGATCTTAGCACTTATAGTTTTCTTATGTTGATGTGCCTTTTGCAATATGTCTCCAAATATTCCTATTTTCTCTTATGTCATTCAGGAATAAGTTCATTTTGTTTTTCTCCACTAAGCTCTTATTGTAGATATCTAAACATAAACAAGCACGACCAAGCTTATGGGTGCAGTAAACTGTGTTTGGTCTCATTAGATACTTTCAGGTTCTCGAGATGTGGAACCTTGTAGTTAACATTATGTTGATGACATAATGTCCTTGTGGTGTTGTTTTGAGCTTCTGCTGTAAATTGTTGTGTAATTATTCTTCCTTCAAGAAGGCTGTGCTTTTAGTCAGGTGATTTTTGACTGTAAAGCCAGGACGGAGAAGCTTTCAAAGCTTATACTTGATCCTGTTAATTGTAGGCTGCCAATGCAGATTCAATCTTAGAGTTGAGGAGTGAACTAGGACACCAATTAGCTGCAAAAAGCTGTAATCTAAACTTGAGGTTTGTCATTTTCACATCTCTAATTAGATCCCCTTTTATTTCTTGATTTATTTTGCTTATTTCATTTTCACTTTGTTGTTAAATGTATCTGTAACTCTTATATTTCCAACTATTTGTTCTTTCCATGGTTTGGTTCTAGCATTCTTGATAGCATGCATGAACGTGCTACATATAATAAGTTATTATTGAAATCTTATTCCAAAATGGAACAAAGATGAATGAATTTTATAAAGTACTAGAGTTACCGTACTTCAGGCATCATGCTTTCATCATTGAGGATATCTCTGATATGAAGCTACGAAAAACAGGGCAGAAAATTTTGAAAATTCAAGGTAGGCCTTGTGTTGCGATTCTGACCTCCAAACGGAACACAAAAGATGCAATAAAATCCTTGAATTTCATGTACAATTGCTCCTTGATAAGATGAAGATGTAGGACAAAGCTGTTTGTAGAACTTGAATTTGATTTTGATGTGGTTTTGGCTTGCAGCTTGAATATTTTAGGAGAAATTTGGCTGAATATGGGAATGGCTTGAAGCCTGGATTTTTGGTCTTAAATTAAGCTACTCTTGTTCCAATAAGATGTTTCTGTTCTGATTAAGAGGTCCGTGTAATACAAAATTGAAGTTAGTTGTGGGACGAATTCTATTTGTTGCCTGCAGTTTTCCCTATGGTGACTGAGTCATGTTTTATGTTCCTAGTTCTACTTCAACTTTGTTTCCTGAAGCACGAAAAAGGAAAATTTTCCATCTAGGCATTGTTCACCATATGTTTTCCTTGTTTTATTATCGTAGGGGAATTGGAGCCGTTGTATATAGTGTTCCAGAGCTTGAAAATGATCAATTACTGAAAATTAGTCTAAGGAGTTTGGATGATGAAGACACGATACCGATTTCACAGGTTTGATTTTTGAACTTGACATTTCTAATTTGTTATCATGCATAACATTTATATGTTTTTATGGTTTACTTAGGAATTTGGAGGTGGTGGACATCAAAATGCCAGTTCCTTCATCATAAGCACCGAAGAGTTTCATCGTTGGAAAGTCAACAGAAACACTTTGCTATAGGTAATTTGTGCATATTGGTAGTGAAATTGGTCCCAATCAGAATTAGAGGCTTAGGTGTCTATGAGAATGTGTGGTCTTAATTGTTTGTTGACGGTTTCTTGTCAGCCATTTCCAGTCCTTGTTCTCAATTGTTACATCTTCGTTTATTAGGCCCAACCAAATGTCCTGGTGCCTTATTCCCACCATTAATCTTTTGTTTGTTAGTGATGAACTTCGACACTAGACATATTTGTTCTTATACCCTCCTTTTTTTTTTTTCTTTCTGTATTGAGGAGAATAGGGGGATGTAATATTGAATTCTCTGTTATTTATACCAAGTATTTGAGAATTCTGTTGCAGGGGCCAAAAGCCATAAAACTGTGGAGAAGCTTGACAATTTTCTTGTGGAAGTTCTGATCTTCGTGGAGGGGGATGACAGGAAATTATGGACTGAGACATGGGAAAAGAAAGCAATAGTAAGGGAGATGAAAAGCAATGTTTTAAAAGCCGGATCGGTCATTGAACCGGTTAAAAAAAAGATTTAAGCTTTAAAGGTTCAATCGGTATTGAACCATTATAAAATTAGTATATAATAAATAAGAAATAAAAATTATAAAAATAAATAAAAATAAAATATTTATTAAAACCTACTAATATATATTATTATATAATAAATTAATAATAACTCTAATTTAATTATTTGAAAATCTCAAAATTAAACTATCGATGTGCTCTCGCGTTATTACTTAATCTCAAATGTTTATTCAATAAATATTTAGTAAATAAGAAATAAAAATTATAAAAAAATAAAAACAAAATATTTATTAAAATCCACTAATATATTTATTATATAATAAATTAATAATAACTCTAATTTAATTATTCGAAAATCTCAAAATTAAAATATCGATGTGTTCTCACATTATTACTTAATCTGAAATGTTTATTCAATAAATTTAGTATAGAAAAAGAAATATACATTCAAGTTGTTGATTTAACAAAATTAAAAATACTAACATTATCTGTTGGTAATGGAAAATGAAATAACGTGGTGTATTAGACAGATAACAAGTTGGTACATGGAAAGACTCTCTTCTCCGTCTACAATCCATCTCTCTTTAAAGTTTGAATCTTTCACTACTCCATTTTCTTGCCTTCTTAATTTTCATGCTTTTCTTTTGTATTAAATCTCCGTATATAAGCCGTCTCTCTTTGAAGTTTGAACCTTTCACTTCTCAATTTTCGAGCCTTCTCAATTTCATACTTTTCTTTCGTATATTTTTCTCCGTCTACAAGAATATAGGCAATTAATTTAATATTTGGTTCTTCACTTTTGAACTCTTCTTTCTCTTCCATTAAATTTCACAACTTTATCTGGATAGTTTTTATAGCCAATTTAAAATCTTAATCATTCAAGACTTTGGAGGGAGTTATGGGCAATTGGGTGTGTGTTTATTCTTTGGCCTCCTTTTGTTTCTTGGTTCTTAGGCCTAAATTTATGTTTTTGTTTTCTAGTTTATGAATCTTTATGATTTGGTTGGTTTGGGCATCGAAAAAGAAGAGGAAGAATGTGATTCTTCACGGTTCAAAAGAAACCGGCAAGTTTATTATTTAACCAACTAATTTTTATTCACAAAGGTTAGAAATAAAAATCGGACCGAAAATGTAACTTCCTGTTATCATATGATAAGGGTTAAAACCCTAGAATACTGTACATGAGAGATTATTGAGAAGTTAGAAAGTGCATTTATGCTCATGCATAATATAACATACACACACATGTGAATATGAATGTTTGCACACATTAAAATAATTGTATATGCATTCATTGACATTTTTCGGATATAATTGATTTATAAATGTGATTTTGATATGAATTGTGATTAATATGTATTGAAAATTGCACTGGTGTGTATTAGTATTGATTTGGAATTTTTGGTGAAAATTAGAAAATTTTTAAAATTTAGGTATTTTTGGACTAGAAAAAATTTCAAGTGACAGGTTAATTGATAAATGGTAATAGAAATAAGAGTCAAATGACAATAGAAAGTTTGATAAATGACTTTAGGAATTATTGACAAGTGTTATTGAAATTTGGGAGACAATTAAGTTAGAAATTGGAATTGAGTGGACTAGTTTAATAAAAGAACCAATTGTAAACTTATAGAGATTGGACATGTGGCAAGTGACAAATGTCACTTGCCAAACCATGTGTAACACCCCACTCCCGCCGGACCCGAACCTGATATCGACAGTGATACCCGAATTCGTGCCCCGCGAGGGTGGCGTGTCACATCACT
>JAOTAY010000006.1:26363912-26386421 GCA_025629805.1 Erythroxylum baracoense | reverse complement strand
GGTTATTCAACTGTGAATCAATTAATTTAGATTCTAATAATATACATGTTTCCCATACATCTCTATGTATATGTATACTACTTACAAAAGAATCTCAGTATCTTTATGACTAGACATATAATGCTCATAAAAACTAAACTCTTTTGTTTTATTAATAATAAATATTTTCATTACAAAAGTAACTGGAAGAAAATTAAGCTATAAGTAAATATACTTGCTTTCTAGGGGGCTATATTTACATAACTCCAACACATCTTACATTTCATGTTTTTGTTTTTGTATATCTATATGCCTGAGTAGATCTGGTTTTTAAGGTTCCGTTTTATTTCTGCTGCGTATATTTAATATATATTATGTATGAGAAGCATGATTAGAACCTAACAGCATTCATATTAACCTGAGATATACCTAATGTGAGGAGCTTGAGAATCTTGAGTGCACTACTCAAGGAATTGATTGTGCTAAAGAAGTGAAGAAGAGGCTCGAAGTAAGAACGGATATAATTTTTAGCTCGGAGGTAAATACTGAGTTCTAATTTGTTGTTAAAACTGACTCTTTACTTTTACTTATCAGTTTAGAGAAATTGAACGAGAATGAACAAGGTGAATAGTCATTCAAGAAATTTCCTGAGAGCATGGACTCAGTAAAGATTGAGAGTTTAAAAATAAGGCATCTGCTGAATATGACAGAATATCAACCAAGCCCCTATTCTAAACTACCTCTTGTGGAAGTGGCTCAAACTATAACACTTGAAGATTAAATTTTTTTCACGTGAGGGAAGTGTGGAGTTGAGCTAGCAACTCTAAACAAAGACACATCTTGGGAGGCAACCTAAGGGAAGTAAATTTTTTTTCCTTTATATTTATGCAATAGTTTTTATATGCATGTGTGCTTTTAGTTGTTTGTTTTTATTTGTTTTAGGTTTTCAATCAAAATGAGAGAAAGAATAAAACAAACAACATTTGCTCATTTTATATTGCTTCTAAGACTATACAGTCATGAGTAGAGAATGAATTGACAAGAGAATTTTCATGAAAACTTGAGCACGTACGTTTACTTTTATGATTGATCAATGTGCATTATCATTAAAAGAGTAGTGACTAATAGTAGACAAAGTCGGTGAGATTTTAAGCCTACTTAGATTGACACATCCACATCAGTCTCATTTTGTTTGTTTATGTGTGACTTTCATAACATGTACATCCTAACTTTGCCTTGATTTTCTATTCGAGACCACATTTTTATCACATGCATTAATATGGAAATGATTAGATATTCTTTGCCTTTCCGAACTACATTAGCCAAATAGCCTACCCTATTAACATGATTTCTTCCTTCTTAAGCCCCTTTAAGTTTTATTTGCCACCTTTTCTTTATGTATTAACTACATTTCATGCTTTAACCCTAACTAATTGTATTTCCCAAGCCTTAAAGCTAGTGGAATATTTGTTGATTATTGAGTTTGTGGATATACAAAGTATAAGTGTGGGGGTGTACATATGTGTGGGTTGGTTATAATGTAGGGATGCTATCTTATGTCATATCATTGAAATTCCCATGTAAATGTAGTGTCTTTTAATTTATGAAAAAGAATGTTTGAATAAATGTAGCAAGGAGGAAGTGCATATGTGTTGAAAATTTATTTATGATTAGTCTTTCCTCCTAAAGTTGTATTGAATGGGTTACTTAAGTATGTTAAATATGAGGTGGATGTTGCTTTCAATGGTCACTAGTTATGGTTACCAAATCTTATTTATGATCAATTTTTGTGAGTGATAAATGCTTCATGTGGTTTGTGTGTGAGAACTTGAGTTTGAGGAGTGAAACATCACTTTTGCATTCATCATAGTTGATGTACATAATTATGAGAGAATGTTAGTTTTTACACTTGATGTCATATTAGTGTTTAGTTTTTACACTTGATGTCATATTAGTGTTTAGTTTTTACACTTGATGTCACATTAGTGTTGCTTTGTTTCACTAGCTCTATTGGCTTTCATACTACTAGACCCAAATACATCTCACCTTACCTTTTCCATATTACAACCTTGAAAAGTCCTTTAATCCATGATTTGACATGTGAACCTTAGTTGTGGAGAAATGAAATGATATACAAAGTTGTAGAATGTCTTGATTATGAATGATAATTGAGTGTACCTGAACATATCGACCATAAGATTGCTCAGTTTCTAAAGATGATGAATGTTGATTGATTATAAGTAAAAGCTTGAAATGTTGATTTCTTGCTATGATTTTTAAAATTCATTCATCTTTGCTTGCGATTATATATTCTTGGAAAAAATGGAAATTGAGTAAATATTTTTGAGTCTTTGAGCTTAATTTTGATGTTTTCCCCGAGGATGATCAAAAGCTAAGTGTGGCAAACATTGATAGGTGCTTAATTGATTATGAATTTATTCCACAACACTTAATGATTATTGTTATAAAATTGCTTAAGATACTCACTTTGACTCATATATGATTTTAGGCACAATTTAGAAGCAAAAAAGTTAAAGTGAGTCAAAAGATAATATTTGGTCATTTTTCAAAGATTAATTTTCACTTATCTTCAAGGAGTAAGAAGAAGAAAATTAGAGCAATAAGGAAACAAATTCAATCCAAAAGAAGACAACCAAGAAGCTGTTAGGAAAGGACCAAATCGATAAAAACACATAAAGCTAAATGGTAGTAGAATAGCAAAAGGCATCATGAAATGGCAGCACAGTAAGGAGCAAAACGTAGAAGAAGAAAACATGCAAACAATGTGTCCATTTCATGCAACAAATGGACCAAAAAGTAGGATAGTCAAAGGAAAACGACGTGCAGTGTAGCAGGTAGTACCAAGGAGTAGCAATCCACGCCAAATGCAGTCCATGCCAAATGAAACGCAGATGCGCAGTAACGTCCAAGGAGCAGCCCAAATTGTAGTCTTTTAGCAATGGAAAAAAACGCAAACGTTGGGAAAAAAAGAAACGCAGACGTTTGGGCAAGAGTAGTAAGAACAAAAGTGATCGGTTTTTAATAGAAGAAGAGAAGCATGGGTTTGAAAAAAACACAAAAAAGAGGGTTATGCATAGCCTTGCATAGACAAACACAACCACGCATAGAGATGTCACACCCGTGACACACCAAGTCATGGGTGTGACCATTGATAGCTCACCAAATCCTATTTTTTGGTATAAAATCTCTTTTTATGTGACGGCTGAAAGATATGAAAGAATAAGGGTGCTTCGGTTGAGAGAAAAGAGGAAAAGGCATTTTCGGCTGGGACAAATCATGAGGGAGCTTCGGGGGAGCACAAAGAGGGAGGTAAGCTCTCCACCATGAGAAAACCCATAGAAGGGTAGCTTCCCAATGCCGGTTCGGAGGAGACATCGACATCGACATCGACAACCTGGTTAAGCATTCCTTCCATTATTTTTGTTGTTTCTTTCTCTCTTTAAAAATTGTTTGTCTTCCAATGTGTATAAATTTGGTTATTGTGAAAAGATAATTTTAATCCATTCATTGGATCATTTTCTTACAAACCCATTGCTAAAATAATTAATGTAATCTGTAATTGTTATGTTAAAATTTATTTGTAGCAACTAATAGTTCGTAATCATTAAGGATAACACAAGCTAGGTTGAATGACGCATCGTATGTCGTTATTGCCTTGATTAGTCAGCTTTCCTAATTCTTGATGCTACTACCTAATTAAATCTAGATATCGTATCCTAGGTTATTCAGTGGTTAGGTTTAGTTAACGATCGTATCTTGATTAAACACTACCTAAAGGAAAACTTGGGTTAATTATTAAATGATGATTAATAGTTGCTATGAGAGGTTTGAGAATAATAAATTATTGAAATATGTTTAATTAGGATATAGGTCGAGATTCAACCAAAAAGTTCGGGTGTTAGAGAAGTGCTCTAAAGGCAATCACCTTTAGCACTTATTGTACAAATCATTTTTTGATTAATAAAGGTATTTTTCATTTTTTTCGATGTTCATACATTTTTAGATTTGATGTTGATCTTAAATTGATTTAACAAAGTCCCTGATACAAAACATAGAATGGAGGAACTCATCATGAGATCATGATAATGAAATTCCTATCAAGTGTAATTATATTAGTATCTAAACTTTCCATAGTCATAGGATTAATGAGATGGGATATCATTAATTTGGATAGACTAGTGCATGTTATACTCTTTGATTAGATCAAGCAGTAGATCTCATAAGCTGTAGGCATGAGTTGTTTAGAGTTACCATGTGGATGCTTACTAAGGGTAGTAAGTACATTGGATTAACCTACTATGAGACAATCATATGGATATTCTATTCCAGTGTCAATGATAGTCTCATCATAACAGTAGTGTAAGTATTCTTTAACTTGAGATGCTCAAGGATATCTCAGATACTGATAATGTGCTTTGACTCTATTCATCGATGTCTTTCAAAGGTTACTCATAGGATGGTGATTGGGCACAGATTGAGGTATTCAGAGGTAATTAAGTAGCCAATAAAGAATTCACCACACTTGATTTAAGGAGATGATAGCCATGGCCTCTTGTCGGTGTCATTACTTACAAGTCTCGGGCTAGAGCAGATATGTGTCATGAAAAGAGTCTTCAATGATATATAGAGTAATAAGATCCTCATGACAAGATCTAATATCACTTGGACTAGATGTGACGTAGTTAGTATAATGGGAGTTGACGCTTTAATCATACTCTGAGCCAAATAGGCTATAGATGGATAAAGGACTTATTGCTTGGCAACATAGCATATAGAAGGGCGTAGTTAGACCACAGACTTTTCGATCAATTTGGGGTTATGACGTGCTACTAGATACCGCTTTTGGCTAACTTGAATTAAGTATTAATTCAAGTGGCCAACATAACTAGGAACCTAATGGGTCACACACATAGGACATCCAAAGGATGAGTAAAATGGTCTCAAATGGTGATTCAAGATATGAGAGAGTGTTTTGCGATTCGATTACGATGTGATTGTGGTAGAAAACGTTGCATGGAATGGATTAAAAACAAGTGTTGTTGGCCTCTATTAATGCATGTTATTCATGGTCATTAACTTCCCATAACTTACATTAATGCATGCTATTCATAACCATTAACTTCCCATAACTTTCAATTAGTGATGGGGGTTATGGAAGACCAAATGGTACAGAAAATTGAGATGATTTTCGTGCATCTTGTGTAAGACACAAATGAAAAAAAAAGTTCTTTTTCTTACGCACACACTTTTTCTCTCTAACTCTCTCAAGAGTTCTTGTCTTTGCTAGCACAAAGAAAGAATTCTAGCCATCTCCTAGTGAGGTTTCATCCTTCTATCTTCATATGGAATTTCATTAGAGACAGTCTACATTGATCTTTGTGGTTTACAACAACCCAACGCAAAGAAGATTAAGAACAACGGAGATCATCAGAAAGGTATGTAAACATCTTACATTTCATGTTTTTTTTTCTACATCTATATGCATGAGTAGATCTAGTTTTTTAGGTTCTATTTTATTTCCTCTACATATATTTGATACTTATTATGTATTATATGAATCATCGGAACCTAATAGTGCTATCAGAGCCATCTTGTTCCTTGTTAGATGTAGAATACATGACATGTGAAAACTGTTTTCATAGTTATGACAGCTTAGGATCCTATAATGTTTTGCTCCAAATTCATTATAGAAAAATGGTTTTCACGATTTTCTTTCACCAATATATTCATAAGATGTAGGTGAATGATTTAGTGCGATTGAAAATATTTTTAATGGGATTAAAATATTTAATTTCAACTTTACAAGAACATGCATGAAATCTATCTTTCAGCTGGGCATGTGATGTCTATTGGCTAAACTGATGAGGTTACACATGATTTTCATGGAATTTCTTTCTAGAAAAATTATTTGAATATATTTTGGATGTTTTTACGCCTTTTTAATTTTTTAAGAATTATTAAAAACGTTTTAATAATTTTATCAAACAAGTTTCCAGATCTGGACAATTTTCCAAAAATTGTAGATTTGTTTTGTTTGATGTTTTTGTATGTTTATATTTTGGTTCCAGAACCTTAAAAATATTTTTATGTGATAAAAAGGTGTTAGTTCGATGTTTGATGCATGCCTAAATGATTTTTCTCGAAATTTGATTTCTAGAAAATTTTAGAAGTCATATATGTCATTTTTGGTGTCTTATTAGTGTTTCGGTGATCATGATAATTTTTGGGTGATTCCTAAATTATTTTGACCATCATGAAATAACCTAGAGATGCTTGAAATGATTATTTGATGTTTTGGAAATTTTGGGAAATTATAGAAATTAGTAGAGCAATAGATTTTCTAGTAAGACTAGAAAATTTGACATGTATGACAAAATTTTGTTTAATTTTATACATCAAATAATTATTTTAAGGTAAATAAATTATGAATTAATTTCTAGAATTAGGAATTAATGTTAATTATATTAATATTAATTATAATCAAAATAACATACAATAGTAATTTTAGCCAAGTCAGTAAAAGGAAGATAGTAAATCTACTTATTGGATTGGGCTTATATCTAAGTGTTGAATTAGGTTTCCATATTAGGACCTATAAGATGTCATAACCAAAATGATGTGTTTACATATATGCATTAGAGAATGCATGGTTAGGAGAATGTCTGGGCTTACAAGATGGATGGTTATGGGCTTAGGCCCAATTTGATTAGGTAGTCTATGTATATAGATGAGACCTTAGTCAAAACCCTCACTTAGAATATTAAAACTAACACCTTCCTTTAATATGGTAAGAACCAGAGTCCTTTTAAAGTTAGAGTTGTTGGGCAAACCCAAGCCTGCTCTACTAAGATATGTTCGAACTATGAAAATAGGATTTTCAGATTAATGGGTCTGTTTTAACCGGAAGCGTTGGTTTGTTGGGCAAAACTAAGATTAACATGGATAGACACAAAGTTGGGTAGTGTATATTAGATGTACACGTGTCAAGAGTTGATAGCCCAATGAGTGTGTACATATCAACAGTTGATAGCACTAGATTCGATAGTTCCATTGGAGATGCAATTGGTATGATCGATACCTACTAGCTGAACTAAGATGGCTTGTTAGGCAAACCCAAGGTCATTCTTAGGGATATTGGATATCGACCAATAAGGAGAATTTCTCTACAAGCTCTTTCGTATGTATATTGAGGGTTATGAATTTGTCAAAATAGTGGGAACCAAATGTGTGTTATTAAAGTCCTTATAGATATGCATTTAAGTACATTCTAATTTTTCTCTATTTGACGATAGGTTGTTATTGCCCAAGTCAACACCATGAGTACTAGTGTGAATTTAGGATCATTGATGGAAGCTAACAAGTTGACTAGACCAAACTTCCTTGACTGGCAAGAAGCTTGGTTATGTCTTAGAAGAACCACTTCTTGATCCCCTTGCTACCGATGCTTCTGATGATGATCAAAGGGCATATAAGAAGCATCTTGATGATAGCAAGATGGCTAGTTGTATTATGTTGGCCACCATGTCACTGGAGCTGCAAAAGCAGCATAAGGCTGTGGATGTTCATACCATAGTCTATCATCTTAGGAAGCTCTTTAATGAGTAAGCAAGGCCCAAAAGGTTTGAGACTTCACGATTGCTTTTCCACTCTAAGATGGTTGAGGGGACATCTTCAGTGCAGTACACACTGAAGATGAATGGCTATATTGAGTGGTTGGCCTCCTTGGGTCTTCTTTTTTGGATCATAAATTAAGTATTGGCTGCATTAGCTATAGGCACATATGTGTTGATGCTCTCTAGTGGGCTTGTACTAGAATTGAACTATTGTTTTTATGTACCTACTTTGACTAAAAAAGTAACGCTTATTTTTAGTCTTAATAAAGCTGGATTTCATTTAAATTTTAAGAACAATGGTTGTTCAATTTATTTGAATGAAATGTTATATGCTTTGGATACATTGTGTAATGGTATTTACATATAGGATATGCCTATTCTGGTTCTAAATATCAATCATAACAAAAGAATAAAATGAGATAATGTGAAATTGTCTTACTTATGGAATTGTCACCTTGGCCATAAAAGTGAGAGACGCATGTCTAAACTACACAAGTCTAGTAGTTTAGGGTTATTTGTTTATGAATCATATGACGTATGCGAATCTTGCTTATTAGGCAAGATGACTAAGTTA
The DNA here is from genome assembly GCA_025629805.1 of Erythroxylum baracoense. Taxonomy (NCBI): domain Eukaryota; kingdom Viridiplantae; phylum Streptophyta; class Magnoliopsida; order Malpighiales; family Erythroxylaceae; genus Erythroxylum; species Erythroxylum baracoense. The sequence continues at coordinate 26,378,234 of JAOTAY010000006.1, read as the reverse complement.
CCTTTTAAAGGAAAGGGTGAACGAACTAGTGGACTTTTAGACCTAATACATACTGATGTATATGGTATGATGTCTATACATGCCAAAGGTGGTTTTGTATACTTCATTACCTTTATTGATGATCATTCTCGATATGGGTATATGTATCTTATGAAATAGAAGTCTGAAACCTTTGAAACATGCTGTATTTTTAGAGAAAGAATTTCTTCTAAGAGAAGGCAGTGGTACCAAAATTGAATTTGTGTAAGTTCAAGATGCTCAAACAGACACAGATCAACTCCCTGGACCCGAGACTATTATTTATGAAGATGAAACAATAGTTTAACCTTCTGACACACAAGAAATTCATAGGTCAGGTAGGACACGTCATGTTCTTGAGAGATACAGATTTCTCATACGTGAACTCAACGACGTATTGCTCGTAGAAGATGATGAGCCTATTACCTATGAAGAGGTTCTGAAAAGTTGAGAATTTGACAAATAGCTTCAAGCTATGAAATTCGAAATGCATTCCATATATGAAAATCAAGTATGGAATTTAGTTGACCGGCTCGAAGGAATAAAACCCATAGGGTGCAAATGGGTTTTCAACAAGAAAACTAACATGGAGGGTAATGTAGTTACCTATAAAGCTACGCTTATAGCTAAAGGTTATCGTCAAAGGCAAGGTGTTGACTGTGATGAAATGTTTAGCCCAATAGCTATGCTTAAATCCATTAGGATGTTCCTAGCCATTGTCACTCATGGATGTGAAGACAACCTTCCTTATTGGAAACCTAACAGAGAATGTGTATATAACACAACCTAATGGTTTCATAACCATCTTCACATCCATTAGGTTGTTTCATATACACATCCACAGTTATGGATTGAAGCAGGCATCCAGGAGATAGAATATCCAATTTGATGAGAAAATTAAAGAGTTTGGTTTCTCATAAAATCTAGATGAGTCATGTGTGTATAAGAAGGTTAGTGGGAGTGCAATCATGCCCCTTATACTATATGTAAATAATATATTGCTAATAGGAAACGATGTCTCAACTTTGCAATCAGTAAAAATTTGGATAGCTAAGAACTTCTTTATAAAAGACCCTGGAGAAGCAACTTATATTTTGGGGATAAGGATCTGCAGAGATAGATATAAGAGGTTGCTTGGTCTTTCTCAATCTGCATACATAGACAAGATGTTAAAAAGGTTTAGTATGGAGCAGTCCAAGAGATGTTATCTTCCTATGGTACATGGGATTACACTCTCTAAATCTATATATCCAAAGACACAAGATGAGAGGACTCGCATGAGTGTGATTCCTTATGCTTCAGCTATAGGATCAATCATGTATGCTATTTTATATACTAGACTCGATAAATTGTATACTCTAAGTGTTACGAGTAGATACCAATCGGACCTAATCATTGGGTGGTTGTGAAGAATATCCTTAAGTACTTGAGGACAATTGAAGAAGTATTCTTGGTATATGGAGAAGGTGATCTTATAGAAAGCAGGTATACTGATGATAGCTTCCATTCCGATAGAGATGACTCTACATCCCAGTCTGGATATGTATTCATATTGAATAGTGGTACAGTCAGTTGGAAAAGTTCGAAGCAAGAGACGACTGGTGATTAGACGACAGAGGTGGAGTACATTGTAACTTTAGAAGTGGCAAAGGAAACGGTTTGGATCAAGAAGTTCATAATAGAACTTGGTGTGGTTCTGAGCATCCCTGACCTAGTACAATTATATTATGACAACAATGGGGCTATAGCGTAGGCAAAGGAGTTGAGGTCTCATCAGAAGTCCAAACATGTACTCAGGCGCTACCATTTGATTATAGAGATTATTGGTAGAAATGATGTCAAGATAGAGTTCCCACCGATCAAAATGTAGTTGATCCGTTGACTAAGCCTTTTCCCCAAAAGAGTTTTGTGTCATATGTACACACCTATAGTATTAGATATCAAGGCAATTGGCCTTAGTACAAGAAGGAGTTTGTTAGAGAAGTGTTCTAAAAGAAATCACCTTTAGCACTTATTGTACAAATCACTTTTTGATTAATAAAGGCATTTTTCATTATTTCGATGTTCATACATTTATGGATTTGATGTTGATCTTAAATTGATTTAATGAAGTCCTTGATACAAAACATAGCATGGAGGAAATCATGATGAGATCATGATAATAAGATTCATATCATATGTAATTATGTTAGTATCTAAACTTTCCCAAGTCGTAGGATTAATAAGAAGGGATATTATTAATTTGGATAGACTAGCACATATTATACTCCTTAATTGGATCAAGCAGTGGATCTCATAAGCTATAGACATGAGTTATTTATAGTTAACATGTGAATGCTTACTATGGGTAGTAAGTACGCTGGATTGACTTATTATGAGACAATCATATGGATATTCTATTTCTATTGTCAATGATAGCCTCATTATAGCAATGGTGCAAGTATCCTTTAACTTGAGGTGCTTAAGGATATCTCAGATACTGATCCTGTGCTTTGACTCCATTCATCGGTGCCTTTCAGGGGTTATTCATAAGGTGGTGATTGGGTACAGCTTGAGGTATTAGGAGGTAATTGAGTAGCCAATAAAGGATTTACCACTCCTGATAGAAGGAGATAATACCCATGGCCTCTTATCGGGCTCATTACTTGGGAGTCTCTGGCTAGAGCGGATATGTATCATGAAGAGAGTCTTCAATGATACATAGAGTAATGAGATCCTCAAGACAAGATCTAATATCACTTAGACTAGATGTAATGTAGTCAGTCTAGTGGGAATTGACACTTTGACCATACTCTGAACCAAGTGGGGTATAGATGGTGAAAGGACAAATTACATGGCAACATTACGTATAGAAGGGTCGTAGTCAAACCACTGACTTTTGGATCAATTGGGATCATGACGTGTTACTAGATACCGTTCTTGACTTACTTGAATTAAGTATTAATTCAAGTGGCCAACATAACTGGGAACCTAATGGGTCACGCACAGAGGAGATCTGAAGGATGAGTAAATTGGTCTTGAATGGTGTGTGAGAACATAAATGTGATCACGGTAGAAAACATTGCATAGAATGGATTAGAAACAAGTGTTGTTGGTTGCTAATTTGGTCATTAACTTCCCAAAACTTCCATTAATATATGTTATTCATGGTCATTAACTTCCCATTAATGACGGGGGTTATGGGAGGCCAAAGAGGGCAAAAAATAATCATCTTTTTCGTGCATTTTGTATAAGACAAAAAGGAATAAAAAAATTTTTCCTACACACACACTCCTTTTCTCTCTAACTCTAACAAAAGTTCTTGTCTTTGCTATCACAAAGAAAGAATTCTAGCCATCTCCTAATAAAGTTTCATCCTTATATCTTTGTGTGGACTTTCATTAGAGATGGTTTACATTGATCATTGTGATTTACGACAACTCAATGTGGAGAAGATTAAAGAACAAAGGAGACTATTGGAAAGGTATGTAAACATCTTACATTTGATGTTTTGTTTTCTATATCTATATGCATCAGTAGATCTGGTTTTTGAGGTTTCGTTTTATTTTTTGCTGCGTATATTTGATATATATTATGTATGAGATGCATGATCGGAACCTTACAAAATGTTCTCACACATCATCACCTTTTTGTCACCTCTCAACTTTCTTTTATTTGTATACAATTCCTTAAGAAATTTTACATACCTAGGAACTTGCTTGATTGCGTCTAGTAAAGGTATGTTCACTTCTATCTTTCAGAAAGTCTTTAATACCTTCTTATCCTTTCCCTCTTTATTTTATTTTGCTAATTTGATAGTAAATATAGAGGATTAGTCTTAAACATATTACGACTTTCAAAGTTTATCTTTGTGCTAGATGAGGCATTTCCTTCATTTCCTAACTGCCTCTCAATCTCTTCTTCATTGGCCATCCTCAATAGGGTCCTCTTAGGAACCTCAAGCTCCTTTCTACTTCTTAAAGTTATCGTGCCAATGTTCTTTAGGTTCACCTTGGGTTGAGATGGTAGCTTCCCTCCGCTTTGCGATTCTAGGCAGTTGATAGCCACTACCATCTGACCCATTTGGCTTTCCAAATTCTCGATGCTCGATTTTGCATCTTGTTGGAATTGTTTCACGTCCTACCAAAATTAGAGAGTGTTAGTAGCAAGAGACTTAACTAAAACTTCCAAAGATGTACCTTAATTGGAAGAGGAGGCTTGTGGCTTTGGTTGGAATTGCTACGCTCCTTGTGGCCTATTCGGGAAGTAATTATGCTACCTAACCTATATTAGGATGATCCTTCTGACTTGGGTTATAAGTTTAGGAATACGGGTAATATTGGTTTAGGAAAATTCCCTCCAATAGCATTTATGTATTCCATAATTCCCTCTTATAATGTTGGTCATTTATGTATTCCATACTTCCCTCTTATAATGTTGGTCACTCATCAGTCAAATGGCTTGTATTTGTACATATTCCATATGCCTTTACTTATGCCTTTCTAACAACAATTTGTCTAACAAAATATGCTAGCTCATCTAAATGATGGTCAATAGATGAAGTATTTACCTCTTTTACATGAAAAACATCATTACAAGTGCCAAAATTTTGAGTATTAGCGACCATGAGTTCAATTAAAATCCTGGCCTCCACTCCATGGGAGTCTTCTTACATAATGCCCCATCGCTTGCTGCATCTACCAAACTCCTTTCCATAGGTAACAATCCTTTGTAGAAATATTGGATAAGAAGTTATTATGATATATTGTTATGGGCACAAATAGAATATAACTTCTTAAAACGCTCTCAATACTCGTAAAAGGACTCTCTGTTGTGTTGCTTTGTCGTGCATATCTCTTTTCTTATGTCGGCTATCTTTGATGCTAAAAAATATTTCTCCAAAAATAGCCTCTTCATCTTAATCCACATTTTCACACTCCCAGTAGCCAAATCAAATAGCCGATCCTTTGCTACACTTTTTAGTGAGAATGGGAAAGCCCTGAATATAATATGCTCATCTGTTACCACTAGTGATTTCATACTTAAACAAAACTCATCAAGTTCTTTGAGATGCTTATGTGCATCCTCAACTGCAAGTCTATGAAAGTTAAAAAAAAGATGAATTAACCCAATAATAGCCTTTGAGTTAAGTCTAGTGCGGCCAACTCCTTTAATGTTCTTGGATTAGCCATTGTTTCTTCAAATTCAAGCTCTTGTTGTACTTCTGAAGTTGTTCTGGTTTCCCTTTATAACCTTTGCAGTGTCCTTTCGATCTCTGGATCAAATTATACAAGTTCTCTATGAGGAGATCTTGTTACTACCATATGCCATCACTAATAAACATGAAAATATTAAGAAATAACTGAAAATGATTATAAACAAAAATATATACAAAACACTAATTGAAATCAAAAGCAAAAACTAAAGCACCACACTTTCTGGTAATGGTGGAAAAATTGTTGATGTATGTCGAATGCACCAAAAAATAAAACCTAGCTCTGCATATTAAGATTCATAATAGCGATGATTAAGGATCATATCCATAGGGAATGTAAGTGTAGCTTTTGTAATGAAATGAATTGATGTTTAGAATATAAAGGGGTGTTTGGATGGATGCAAATAAGGAAATAAAGTAAAATTGAATCAACGAAAGCAGCTTAATTCAAACAGTGAGATACTGATAAAATTAGTTAATGCGTTTAGAATCTAGTTCTTGGTTCAATCCAACCTACACATAATTAAACATACTTGATTGTCTTGTTGTTTTCACACCTCTCTTAGAAACCATAAATCGTAGGTTAACAATAAGCTATATTAACCCTAGTTCTCCCTTAGGTTTTGTTTAATCAAAATAAGCTCTTTAACTAAACCTAGTTATTAAAAAACTTAGAATAAGCTCTTTAGATTAAGTAGAACAGTCGCAATACGAACTAGGAAAATGGATTAATTTAGGCAACAACCACATAGCTTGGTGATAGTTATGATTTGCATTATATTTTAGGGTTTAATTTGTTAAGTATTTAATGTTAATTTGAGTGTTTAGTGAATATTTAGCTTTTAATTGTGTTAGTTTATGTGTTTAAGTGTTTTTATGGGTTAGTATGAGTCTTTGAGCTTAAATGTTATATTTTTGAGGTACTTTGATGTGTTTGTTAGTGTTTCAAGATAAACAGTGAAGAACAAAGAACTTTTAAAGAGTTTTAGGCCAAAACATAGCCCACGATCGTGGCACAACAGGCCACGATCGTGATAGAAAGAGGCGAGTTGACAGGACCCAGGCCACGATCGTGCACTTTGGGCTACAATCGTGATAGAGAGCTCCGTTCCAGGTCACGATCGTGCACTTCGGGCCACGATCGTGACAGAGAGGGTTATGCCTGCCACAATCGTGGCCTGCATCGGGCTAACACAAAAACTTGAGTTTTGCAAGACTTTTCAGACCATTTCAACCCCGAATCAACCCTAGGGCTTCCTAAGTATAAATACAACATTAAGAGATAGATGAAGCAGCCTTGGAAGAGCCTTTTGCATGAGCCAAATTCTGAAACCCTAGAGAGTTTATTAAGAGATTGAGGAAGGAGACGAAGGAAGAGAGACACGGAGAAAAAGCTTGACATGAAGTACTTCCCAGAATAGGAGGTTTCCCGCTGTTGCTACCTTTGCTATTCCGTTCTTGACGTATTTTCTGGTTATTTCAATTTTATTGATGTACAAAGTTGAGATAGTTGTTGAGAATAAGTTGTATTGAATGTTGAGTTTTTGTCTATACTCACCTTTGGGATTTTTATCTTTGATATTAATGAAATTCGATTTATTATGTTTTTTATTGAATTATTTATGATTCAATTTCTATTCTTAATAATTTGATAACAAATTGAGAGGGTGAACCGAGTGAATATTATCAAATTGGGCTAATTAGGTAATTTGATAACTAAAGGATTTGTGTAGCGGGAGATTGTGCATAAGTTTTCGGTAGGTTTTTAGACAATTTCAGAGCTAATTTAGATTTTGGGTCAATTGTGAATTGAGAGATCATAATTCCATAATTTGAATTAGGGATTATAAATTAGGGTTAAAGATTATAACTCGAGAGAGAGTAATCCACCCTAGGATCGTCTAGATGCAGTAATTTGATAATTGCATAATTAATTAGAGTTTCATTAAGGTCGGATAAAACCCCCTTTCTCTCAATTGGTAGTTCCTAGGTTGATTTTTGATTGGGTTGTGCAACTGCTATCCTGTTTATATTTCTGAATTTTAATTCTTGTAATTGATTGTTTGATTGATTAATTTTTTGCATTAGTTATTTATTTTAAATTGTTGCGATTTAGTTCGTCCTTAGATTTTAGGATTAGATTAACCCTCCTCGTGAGATTGATACCTTAGATACTACGCGAACGACTCGTGCATTTGTGGTATTATCGAGGCTAAAAATAATAAAGCTTTTTTATAGCGTAACACCCCGATCAGGAGTCAGCAGTGAAAAAGAGCTTAAAGCTCAAAATGTGGTAAGAGTCTTTGGCTCACTATATAAAATGAGCCCTATATCCCTAACGGATAAGGAACAGTATTAATAAGCCCGGTATCCACAACGGATACGAGATAGTGAAAAAGGCACTCGATTACAACAACATAACAAGCGAATGTGAGTCTTATGAATATTGCATACACACATGATATGTATGATTTGAATGATTGCAATATATTGTTAAATTGAGTTGAATGAAAAATGTGAAAACTTATGAACAAAGTGCTTTGTGATGCTACATGCTAATAATTGTGAATAATGTGAATAATGTGGTTATACAAGTTGTTGTGTCATATGACATGAGTGAACCATTAAGGATGGTTAACTCACTGAGTTCGCAAAACTTACTAAAATTCCAACGTTGACTTTTCAGGTTCGAGAATGATGACTTAGCTTCTATGACAACTTAGAAGAGATCTAGCAATGCTTTTAGATAGAAGACTTGGCTTAAAGGTCGGTTAGTTAGGATTGAAGGAAATAGTTAAACTTTTTGTATAATTCCTCATGTATGTAGCACTTTTTATAACAGAGTTGTAGACTCTGATCGATTGTCGATATTGTATATATATGATGTTTTGTGAAATGCTACATTGTAAATCATGGTTTATGAAATGAAATGAGGAAAATTGGGGTTTTAGACATTGTGATATTTATGTTTTTAATTTATGATACCATGAGATAACAGAAAGTGATATAGTTAGCACGCCATTTTCGTCGGGCATGTGCACGAACGTCTGACTGGTGTACAGGCACGTGTCAAATAGGAGTGGAGCATTACAGAAAACTATTCCGGTTTGTACTTAATATGGTAAAACAAGCCAGTCTGGTCTAGGCTTTAAAACATTGATGAAGAGGATTAGGGTTGACAAATTAAGTTTGGCCTAATTTGAAGTTAAAAGGTTGATATTTTCAAAAGTTTTTATTTTAATTTGTAAATTTAAGAAATTTAAGATTAAACAATATTATTTGGGAGAGGATTGAGATTTATTGTCATCATTAAAGAAGATTTACATGTATTATATACTTCAGATTGTCTATGTTTCTTATAATAACTCTATAAACCTTGTAGGGCCTTAAGATTGTATTGGGAGATAAAAACAAGCTAGGGTTTATATTCACTCAAAAGAGTTTGAGCAATGGTAAATAATAGATTATATGGTGATTTTTTGGTTGTTAAATTCAATTTCTAAAGATTTTGAGGAAGCATTCATGTGTGGCTAATAAGTGTATAAAATGTTATGTTGTTTTTTCAGCTAGTCTTTCACCCTTACTCTTGTGATTGAATATAATCATTATGCATGTATTTCAACTTAAGAGGTCAATGGAGGCATTCAAAATAAAATTAAGATAATTGGACAATTCTAGATAGTTTAGACATTGTTTCTTAAATTGAGCATAACTTTTTTATTTGAATCATAATTAAGATGATTCAAGATGTTATGAAAAGCTTAGAAAGAGATCTAAAACTTTCATGTCTTAAATTTTGAGAGATACTAATTATATGAATATCAAAATTTGGCTTGAATGCTATGAGAATGTTATAGCTCTTATTACTGTTAAGAAAGGTTTATATAAAAACAGTGAATTACATAGCTTAGGAGAGGTTATGTCCAAGCTTATGTTCACTTTAGAAAATAGATGTGTCCTTTATTTTAAAAGTCCAAAAATCATAATTTTGGATTAGTTTTTGAATTGGACTTTGCTAGGTTTTAAGAGAGGCACCTACTTCTCTTCCTCTCTCTTTCTTGTATTCTTCTCTCTTATCAATGGCTATGCATGGTTAAACTTATTCACTTGATTAGACTAATTTGTTCTTATTGCTTGATTTATACATCAAGTATTAACTATTCTTATACATTTATCTTTATAATAATTTCATTCGATTGTTAAGATGTATACTAGTTTATTATTTGATTTATTCTATAACTAGATTTGGATATTAAATTTGTAAAAATTTAATTTCTATAATATATGAAGCAACTATTGTTTAGTGAATTTTTGTGCTAAATTTCTTGAATCTTAGGGCAAAAAATGACTAAATTGCATGTAAGTGGCTACTCAATTGAGTTTTTATAGTGCTTTTGAGGTTGTTTAATAACTAGGGCAATTAGATTATTGTTGTTTCTAATTTACTATGATTAAAGAGAGATAAGAATTACTTCCAATAGTGAATATTCAAGTTATGAATTGATTTATGTTTTTATTAATGATTGACATATAATTCTAAAGGTGGATGTGGACTAGAACAAAGTTTCTTTATATTATTTTCTTCATTATTAGATTAAGTTCTTCTTTAAATATATTGTTAAAATTGTTTATTCATAATCAAAACCACCTTTTTTTATTATTGTTCACATGCACAAAATAAAGTTATATATTACATGTGGAATTGATAAAGTGATTTTAGTTGATTTTGTGTTTTTGTATTCTTTAGTTTTTGTATTGTTTTTCTCATTATTTATTTATCTTTCTTTCCTTATTGTGTATGTCTATCATTCGATCTTAATCAAGATGATTTGTAGTTGACAACAAACATGGTAACTAACTCGTAATAGTTTGCCATTAGGTTTGACCCACTACCTTTTTGAGTTAATGAGGTAAATGTATAGTCCTTTGAATAATACAATGCTAATTTAATCTCTTTTTTTCATCAGATAATTATAGGTTATATTTAAACAACGAGAACCTATAAATTTTTCTCGGTAATAAAGGATCCAACTGATATATGCTCAATTTTCTAAGAGGGGCCCATTAAGCAACTAAATGCAGTAGGTGGATTTTTATACAACTACAAAGAAATTAAAATCCTTATTTAGACCTGCATAATTTAGGATAGATGGATTATCCTAATATCAACTATGGGAATACATAACTCAGTCAGCCCATGACTCACAAATGCCTAAATTTTTAGTAATATAAGCAACCATACCATCATGGACAATAAATGGACCAAAATTTTTATTCTGGTATGCCACTAAAAGATATTTTCAAGTCTTTTTATTTTGATACTTTGCACTTTCAACAATAGATAAGAGCTAGTATTTAAAGTCTAAGAGTGTTAACTATGCTAAATAGTAACCATAATGAGTTAGTTCGAGGCACAAAGTTTAAGGATTTTTCTCTCCAAAATGATTACAAATCTTAAAGAAAATAAAAATCCAAAAATGTAGGTGCAATTATATTGAGGAGTGTTAAAGAGGTTGAGATGCTAGTAGAGATGCCTATTACACTATTAAGGCAAAAAGAGGAGAAAAATATTGCTATAAATGAGAATCTTCCCAATGGTAATAAGGGAGAAGATGAATTGGAAGTTGCTATTTATGAGCATCTTATAGATGAGAAGGATGAAGTGACATTGACTATAAAATTGTGGGAGCCTATTACAACACTAAAAGATTATTAAAAGTTACAATATCTAGGTAGCATTCTAATATTTCGATACCAATTTTTAATAGGAAGTTCTTACCCTTTATTTTGTAGGCTCCCAACTTATCCTTATCTATAAACTACATAGAAGATTAAAATTACCTTGTTGGATACCAATTGAAGAAGAAGGTACTCAGTTGAGTCACTGATAGTAAACAATGACATTACTTGGGAGGAAACCCAATATTTGAGCTACCAGAACCATACTTATAATGGAAGTAGCTTAACTAATTTATTTATTTTGTTTCATTTCAGTTATACATTTTATTTGAGTGTATGTATTATTTTACTTTTGGTTTGTATATTGAGGATAATGTAAGGTTTAAGTGTAGGGAGGAATTGCATTAGGATGTGCTTAACTAGAAAGTTTTCTTTTAATTTGTTATAATTGGATTAAATTGTTATGCATGCTATAGGGGTTAAAACAATTAAGTTTGAAAGTGGCATACACTAGATGACTGAAATAGTTTGAGGTATAAATTTTAGTTAAAAATTAAAAATAATCTAAAAGAGTGGAATTTTTTTAGTAAATTACATAACCTTGTGAGCTTTTATACCATAAAAGATTAAGAAATCTATGTCAATATGTGCTTTTTTTATATGTGATGTTTTTTGTGGACGTTTGATATGAACTCACTTAGGAATATACGCTTAAAGCCAAAAAACATGTATAAAAGAATTGATCGTTGGTTATAAAGAATCGAAAACCAACTTCGTTAAGTGTTTGAATTCCACAAAGAAAGAATTCTTTGACAACTTTGAAGTTTAATGGAGAATGAGTAAAAGAAGTTCTATTAGCTCTTAAATAAAAACTATGTAAAAAGTTTTAATAACTTAAAATGAATATGCCTTAAATACTAAATAATAAAAAATAGGGTTCCAAATGAACATGACTTGGAACCTTTTAGTTATATACTTTTTTGTGTTAATAGGCACAATCTACGCCATGCCCATGTCTGAGACCGTGGATCTCCTTATAACTTTGCAAAGTTGGATATGGTTTAGGACACATCTATAGTTGAGATTGTGGATCCTTTTACAACTTGGTGAAGTTGAGCATGGTTTCAATTACACCCATGGATCCCTTGTAACTTTGTGAAGTTAGAGACAATCTCAAACATGTTCGTGGATAAAACCATAGCTTACAATTAAGTTTCATAAAAAGTTACACAGGTTGATACGGATCGGATTAGAGGTTATGTTTACATCTAAGTCTTCAACCTTAACTTAAATTAAGCTAACTCATATTTTTCCTTTAATTTGGATTATATACATATAGCTGATTGACTGTGTTTATACTTATAAAGATTTATAACTTTCAACTGCAAGTGCATTTTGTAGCTGTAGCTAGCACTAACAAATATGAGTTGATCCCATGAGGATTGTAAGTATTAGTATAAACCTTTTTCCTATTATCTAGCTGTCGAATCAGATTATGGGTTTACTTAAAATTTAAACTAAATAAACAAAACTAAGATTGAAACAATAATAAAATTAGGCAGGTGAAAATACTATGAAAAGTTGATATCAAATAAATAGTACCTTGATGATAAATCATCCTAAGAATTATTAAATATTAACCCTTTATCATCCACTTGAAATATTAATTATTGGATCATGGAAATTCCTATCTTGTGTTAACATCTTTTTCAAGATTATTAATAACTAATCCCTTAGTTGATTAACTAAAATCTTTTTCTAGTTAAACCCTTAAGATTGCATTATTGATTCGTGAATTCACAATTATGTTTAATTCAGAGGATTTACTTGCATGCAACTCTTTCCAATAATGGTAGATCTATTCACACAAAAGGATTTCTCAATCTCAATCACATGAATAAAATCGTGAACTAATATTCCAGATATATTAATTCAAGAATATAACCTATAATTGAATCTCAATAATCAATCCATAAAATTGCATTAAATAAAAAATCAAATCATATTGTCATCATAACTTAGGGTTCATCACACCTAGGCATTAAACAAATTAGTTTCTATTTATAGAAAACAAAACCAATAACAAATATTCAGAAGAAAAATAGAAATAAAAGAAATCATATTCTAAATCGTCCTTTTTTCTTTTCTTGCAATTTGGATTGAATGTAGCTCTTTATCGGATCTTGTGACATAATCTTTGTGTTTTCCTTGTCTTACATTTAGAATTATTGCTTCTTTGTATTTCTTATGACTAAAAAATGCTATAAAACTTGCCTCCTTTCTATTTACCTCTGTTCTCTTACATAGTCGTGTAGGAGATTGTGTATGTCCAAAAATACCTGAATTCTATAAGGGCACAAAGATTTACATAGGCAACATTCATATCGTGTATATCAAAATACATAGGCATGTAACTTCAGATGACCAGAAACAATATTCTTCAACTTACATAGTCACTGTACACAGTTATATAAGTCCTCACTTGCATTAAATCTTCGTTCCATGCCACGATTTCATCCAAATTCTTCTCTTTTTTGTCCAAAAAGGTAATTATCACCTACAAATACACTTGAAGCAAATTAAGTACCAAAAATACTATAAAACTATTAAATAACAAGCAAAACACGTTAAATATGGGTATATAAATATAGTCAAATAATCATTTATCAAATATCCCTATACTTAAGCTTTTGCTTGTCTTCAAGCAAATCATAATCTAAATTATCAATCTTACGAGCATCCATCCCTTATTAATCTCAACCTGTCCCCCCACACTTTAGATCATCATATCATATTAATCAAATTAACATACAATAGGATTCAAGTAAGCCTATAACTAACCTTCATAAGTCAATATCAATGATAATCACATTGATAATCTTTTTTAAATCAAAAGCACAAATTTTTATACCATCGATGAGGTTTCACTCAATGCACTCAAATGTTTAAGGTGAAAAGTATAGGAACTCTCAAATCAATGCATAGAAGGATCCTTAACCATAAGCCCGAAATAAAATCATATCTCCACCACTTATAAGTAAAATAGAAATAAAAATCGAAAGGTCTTGTTACAAGGTTTTAATTGGGCTTAGGTAAGGTATGATAAGGATAATAGAAACAAAGACAAAATTGAAAGAAATTTACAAGAAGCAAAATTACAAGAAATTTATTTCTTCACAATATGGGTCCCTCCTAACATAAATCCATCGATACGATAACTTTAACACTCTTATTTTTAATACTTGCAACATATATTATTTATTTAATAATAATAATAATAATAATAATAATAATAATAATAATTGTTAGCACATGATGATTGTAAAAAAAAAAATTTTAGTACATGATGAATGTAAAAATAAATAATAATAATAATAATAATAATAATAATAATAATAATAATAATAATAATAATAATAATAATAATAATA
>JAOTAY010000006.1:26344148-26363812 GCA_025629805.1 Erythroxylum baracoense | reverse complement strand
AATCAACTGAAAATTAAATAACAAAATACTTGAGACAAAAGAAAGACTTCCCTATGGATTTGTCTCCTCCAAATAATCCGGCAATGAACTTTCTTCACAGAGATTGATCACTGTGTTCCCAAGAAAAACATATATCACTCAGTGTGCTGAGCTTCCAAACCAGAAAATATATAACCCGTGTACCGCAGGCAACACCCATTCAAAAACGATGATAACGTGTGCAGTCTCCAAACCAGAAAAAAACCACATCAATATATGCAGACCACACCTAAAAATAATACGAATGTATGCTCAACTAACTGCCACAGAAAATACGAAAATTCAGAAGTGTGCGCAGCCCATTCTCTCTTTTTTTCAGTTCGTGACTTGCACACACACACCATATAAGCCGTAGGTTTTTCACTTAAAACACAAAACATACACTCTACCAAAAGCACTCACACGCACGTCACTTCCCCAATAAAAAATAGATCTATTTTCTTCACACCCAAAAACAACACCATTGTATCTTGTGCAGAAATCCACTTAATTCACCATGAAATTTACGACAATACCCTTATATATTATCAGCTTCGAAACCTGCACACTTGCTGCTGTTTTTTTTTTTTTTCAATGAACAACTAAGGCACCCCACACTTGTTACCCAGTCACAGAAGATTCACATTAGAGATAGACATCTGAAGTAGATGGGAGATGTGGATAATTATATACCTTGAAGATAGACTTCTATCGTTAGTAGGAGGTTTGCACAAATCCCACTTCAACCAAATAATCACAACTTTAATTCCACCTCACTTAAGATTTTATATGTCCAATTTAAAATGCCAAAACTAAATAAAAGATCTATATATAATATATCTTAACAAATATGAAACTTTTTTTATCTTAATTCTTTTATTCAAATTGCTTTGTGGCAAAAGAGAAATTAGGTTGCAAATTATAAATATTCTTATTCTTATTCATATTACAAATACTATTTTTTATAGTGATCTAATCTAGTTTCTCCTTACAGACTTATTTAACAACAATTTTCATGTATAAAAATTTAATAATTTGTATTGTTTAATATGGCCATCTTTTTCTCTTGTAAAGTCAACCAAAAGATAATATATATATATAACTTAAATGTGTTTGATATTATATCCAATCCACGAACCCGACTATTTATAGGCCGACGTATTGATCGACCCTCACTATATGGCTTGCCCTTGCGCACTTTTCCTGGAATTGCTTGTTATATTTGTCAATGGTTTCAATTTGTCTCAAAGTAACCAAATTGCCCAATGGATTGTTGCAGGCGGGCGATCCGAATCGCAACTTGCAAAAGTACTTGAACTCCCCCCAATCAATTCGAGGTCTTTCCCCTTCTAGTTGATGAAACCATAGTTGTACTTCACCAAGAAGGTGGAAGGAAGCTAGTTCCACTTTGTCTGCGTCAGCTATTCATTGATTTGTAAAAAACTTCTCGTAGCGGTGGAGCCAAATCAAAGGGTATGAGCCGTCGTTTATTAGGAAGTTGAGTTTCGTGTATCAGGATACTATAGCCCTGGTGGCCTGAAAGGGCTGGATGTTATCGCCTTTCGGGATGTGTTGTTGTCGTTGTGGTGTGGGGGCGTTGCTGCCTGATGCCTCCCCTGTGCCTACTGAACTGTTCTGAAGGTGTTGGAGGAGCAAATCCAGTTTTTGATCGAACTTCTGTGACAATCCTTATATCTGGGAGTTTGTTCTCCGTTCTGATTCGGTAATTATGAGGCGTAGTTGATCTGGGTCGAATGGTGAATCGTTCATGGTGATTGGCTCTAATACTAAATTGTTATTGGCTTTGGCCCAGGCTCGAGGCACCGAGTGATGTACTAGAAAATCGATGTCATTAAGGGAAGACTTTCCCTTGTTGTCGTTCTTCTTCCTCCCTATGATGAAGGAGAAAGTAGGCGAAGATCAGCTCGTTGTAAGGATCTGAATACATAGAACCTTGTCAAGAGAGAGAATTTGATCTTGAATAATTTTATGAAAATATTGCTTGCTTTTATTCCTTTGTAAAGCCTCAATATATAGCGTTTGTATCTCCTAACTTAACCCTGCTGTAATAGATTTCCTATCCTAGTTGACAACGAATTTCCTATTATAACCCTACTATAATAGAAGTCCTATCCTAGTTGAAAATGAATTTCCTATTCCTGTTAGACTTCAATTTCCTATTCCTATTTGACTTCAATTTGCTATTTGACTTCTTGCACTGCATTTGTTTCTTGGTTTTGTGCTTGTCTCCGCATACATCTCTTTCTAACTAATTCATCCATAACAAACTCACTTGTGAACTATCTCCAATTTTGGCAACAAATATTCAATCCATGTGTTTGGTGAACAATATACTGTTCAAATCACAATGACATAATTTGTAGGTTTGGAAACTAAAACAAAGGAAGGGAACTATTACATTGAGCACTAAGCGATATTGGAACTCCACTATGAAATTTGCAAAATAATCGCACATGTATGTGCATTATTGTTTTGTTTGATTTGTTTTGAGGCATATATGTATGTCTAAACTTGTTGGCTTTTACGCTGCCTTGATGTGTCTGGTAATGTTGGTTCATATTCTCTGCAGGTTTTAAGAAGTGCTTTGACCGATAGACTGGAAAAAGTACAAGGGTTTTTATTCCGAGCTGTCTTTCTCGGACGTGTACCATTATTTTTTCGGCTTATATCAGAAAATATCTTATTATGTTTTCTTGTATCAACTATTCCTTCTACATCAAAGTACGTTAGCGGGACTTTGAGCATGTGTTTCAGAAAAATATTGACGAAAATTATCCATTCCCAATACTTTAAGGTAATCCTGCTAATATTATCATTTTTGTACAGAACTACAAAAATTCTCATCGATGTATTTTTGCCTGCTTATATTGGATTAGCTTATTTGCAATCAATTTTTTATGTTCTCTGAATTTTTGTTTTGTATAATTCTTTCGTTACGTTTCACCATAATTTTCTTTCACCAGTTGTTTGTAGAATTAACATTTCATGAATCTTTATCCTTTTTACCTTTATCTCAAATTTTTTATGTATTCCCTTTTGGGTAGAATGGTTTCTTAACTTTTTGAGCTCTTTATGCATCATAGTTGCTTTACTCAAGGAATGATCTTCTCACTTCCTTTTATAGAAAAAATGCACGTTAATTGGTGCAACAACAAATCTTGGTTTAGGTTTGTGCTTTTTCAAAAGTAGGTAAGTCAGTTGAACGTCACAATTTGGTTCTAGTTTTTTCATTTGTTGTCAGCCTATATTGGATTTTTTTTGCCTTTTTTCAGTGGAATTTTTTCTTACAAAAGATTTATTATCTTATTTAAGATAATGTCATTACATTTTCTGTGATGTTTTTGCTTATGTATGCATTTTATGCTCTCCCACTAGTTGATGGGAGGGCCTGGAGATATTATATAGAGGTACTAAGAAATTATGCTTCGTCAAAGATCTGGTAGTTGCAAGTTAGTGCCCAATATTCACCATCACAGTCTTCAGTTTAGAACATTGGCCAACATTTCAGCCAAAAGCCTATCTTGATTAGATGTTAATTGAAGAATGTACCGTCTTTGTTTAACCTTGGAATATATGTACTCAGTTTTGTTGATTTTTTCTTTCCAGAACATGGCCTATTATAAGATATCAAACGTTGATGGTCGGGTTACCAATCCTGAACAACAAATTGCTAGTGATGTACCAAGATTCAGTTCAGAGCTTAGTGAGCTTGTGCAGGAAGACTTGACGGCAGTTACCGATTGCCTCGTTTACACTTGGCGCTTGTGTTCTTATACTAGCCCAAAATATTTCTTTTGGATACTGGTATGTGATCTTCATTTCAATATATTTCTGCCCTTGTTGATTATGGAATCCTTTTCATGTGCTATTGGTCTTCAGGGCTATGTACTGGGAGCAGGAGCCATGATTAAAAACTTCTCTCCTGCTTTTGGGAAGCTAATGTCCAAAGAACAGCAACTGGAAGGTGAATATCGGCAGCTTCATTCACGTTTGAGGACCAATTCGGAAAGTGTAGCATTTTATGGCGGAGAACGTAGGGAAGAGTTTCATATTCAGCAAAAGTTTAGGGATCTTGTTAGGCACATGAGAGTAGTTAATCATGACCATTGGTGGTTTGGCATGATTCAGGACTTCTTGGTCAAGTATCTTGGTGCTACAGTTGCTGTCATTTTGATCATTGAACCATTCTTTGCTGGCAATCTTAGACCCGGCACTTCCACTCTGGGAAGGGCAACAATGTTGAGCAATTTAAGATATCACACCAGTGTTGTAATATCTCTTTTTCAGTCACTGGGAACTCTAGCTATCAGCTCAAGACGGCTTAGTCGACTCAGGTATCATTTGTGGATCATTGTTCATAGAAAGTTTGCACTTTATAATTCTCTCCAGAAGCCAGGCGTTTCTGCCTGTATATTGTCTTGGGCCTGCAAATGAATTGCTGAATTATATCGATTGAGCTATTTGGGTAGAGATAAAGTAGGAAGATTTCAGAAACATGATGGAAGCAAAAGCAGTCTCCCTATAAAAGTTAAGTATTTTTCTATTGGGCTTTGATCATCTTTTGTCCTGGTGTTATTACAGTGGTTATGCTGATCGCATTCATGAATTAATAGTCATATCAAGAGAGCTAAGCGGTGATGGCAAAGCATCTCTGCAACGAAGTGGAAGTAGGAACTACTTTAGTGAAGCTGATTTTGTTGAGTTTTCTGGTGTCAAGGTAACAGAAATTAAGGAGTTGTAAAAATATGTTGCTATACTTTCAGTCATTCCAGGCTCTTATGATCCTATTACATGTCCAGGTTGTTACACCTACCGGTAATGTTTTGGTAGAGGATCTAACTCTTAAAGTTAAACCAGGGTCCAATCTGTTGATTACAGGTAGTAATGTTTTGCTTCAATGGCTTCTTAATTTTTCTATCTCTTACGATATCCTCCTTGTTTGGTTTTCTGTTGGTTGTCATTGTGTTATGATTCCCTTTGTTTACTTTTCATGTTTAACTACTATTTATTGCTGGTTACAAGATTCTTGTATAAAGTCAGTGCACCCTTTATCACCCTTTTAAACTTGGCAACACTGTTAGGACAAGCCTTTGGCTGCTGGTTGATAGTTTCTTCAAATTTGGAGTTCTTACTTATGGGAGGTCTTTATCCAGAATAATGCTTTTTCCTTGCTACTCAACTTCAATTCTGTCTGTATAACTTTTTAGTCATTTAGATTTATCAAATACGAACATATCATGGGTGCCTATTGGAATCTTTCTTATTGCTGCAAAATTAGTAGTTGTACTTGTCTCTCGGGATTCTAGAGTCTGAGCATTTAATGTCATCTTTTTTCTCATTAATGTGATATTTGATTCTTTTATTCGTGCTTGGTCTTTCAATAGAAATTGCTTATTTACCATCAATCGGCGCCTAATTATGTTATAATATTGCTTTAGCTTCAGATGTGTAATTCCTTGTTAAATTTATTCACTTCTCCATTTCCTTTTCTGTCAAGGTCCAAATGGCAGTGGCAAAAGCTCACTTTTCAGAGTTCTAGGTGGACTTTGGCCATTGGTATCAGGCCATATTGTAAAACCTGGTGTTGGTTCTGATCTCAACAAGGAGATCTTCTATGTTCCTCAAAGGCCATATACAGCTGTAGGCACTCTCCGTGATCAGTTAATTTATCCTCTCACTGCAGAACAGGAGGTTGAACCCCTCACCCGCAGTGCAATGTTGGAACTGTTAAAAAATGTAATCCTCATCTTTTCCATACATCTTTCCTCAATCTCTTTTGTGCAATATGTGTTAAATTACATAATATTGAAAACATTGTATTCTACACCTAGGTTGATCTTGGGTATCTATTAGATCGTTACCCCCCTGAAAAGGAGGTCAATTGGGGTGAGGAGCTCTCCCTGGGAGAGCAACAAAGGTTGGGGATGGCCAGACTATTCTATCATAAGCCTAAGTTTGCAATCCTTGATGAGTGTACTAGTGCTGTAACTACTGACATGGAAGAACGTTTTTGTGCTAAAGTTCGAGCTATGGGAACATCATGTATAACCATATCTCATCGGCCAGCTCTAGTGGCATTTCATGATGTGGTCTTATCCTTGAATGGAGAAGGGGGTTGGCGTGTTATTTACAAAAGGTGAAATCTTGATTTCTCTATATTTCTGTTTGATTTTACATTCATGATATTCTAACAATAACAGTTTGGTTGAGCCCTTTAAATTTCAGCAATGATCTTCCATCCCAGAATGAGGCTGAAAACAAAGTCATGATTACGTCCGAAACAGATCGTCAAAATGACGCATTGGTAGTTGAACGAGCGTTTACAAAAACCGATGAGGTCTTAATACTCTGTTCTTGTAGTTTCTCTAATTTGTAGATCCTCAAACATAATTTGTTTGTATAAAGCTCATGATGATTGTTATCCAGGGCTTCTCAATTGCAAAGTCACAATCATACATTTCAGAGGTTATAGCAGTATCTCCTGGTGGAGGTTCCAGTCATCCTGAGCCCGTTTTTCCACAACTCCAAGGGACCCCAAGGGCATTACCAATGAGAGTTGCTGCGATGTTGAGAATACTGGTATGACAATTCTCTTGCAATTGGGATCAAACAGAATATTCTACTCAGAAGTTTGTTTGTTTGTTTTGGTAGTTGGGATCAGATAATATTCTAGTTAAGAGGTTTCAGCATGAATGCATTTCTTAAGTGGCTAGGAAGTGGGCTGGGTTATTACTGAATTCAAACTCTCTGGGTTGCTGTTAGGCTTTAGTAATTATCTTTGTCAAAGAATAATTGTTCATTTATGGTCCTTGTGAATACTCATAAGTATACTGCTAGATTATGATCTACCATTTCTCCTTTGTTGAGATTTGGGAGGTCCTTTTGATGGTTGACAGAATAAGAGGAGAAAGAGAGGGATTTTGACTTGATACTACTATATCCAATGGCAGGAGTCTTATTTTCATATTCAGTTAATGATAACAAATCCACTTAAGCAAACATGAATTTGATTTCAAATGCTAGCTGCTAAACTCTTGACCTTCTTTCATTCATTGTTGGGCCTGTTTGTTGATTTCTGGATGTGGTTCATGTTTGTCTTACATTAAACGCATTCATTTATTAGCCACTGAATGACTGTATGACGCACAATGTGTAACGTGTTTCTTTGAGGGTTTTGGTATCTGCCATTCCTTGTTCTTCATTGACATCTTGTTCCTTGTGGCTTAGGTACCATCTATACTTGACAAACAGGGGGCAAAGTTACTGTCAGTAGCTTTTCTTGTTGTCTCCAGAACATGGGTCTCAGATCGGATTGCTTCATTAAATGGTACAAGTATCCATTTTGATTTTATTTGTCCAAAATTCCGAGGGCTAACCATTTTTCTTGCTAACTATCACAGGTACCACTGTGAAGTACGTTTTGGAGCAGGACAAAGCAGCCTTCATTCGGTTGATCGGTGTTAGCATTCTACAAAGCGCTGCATCTTCTTTCATTGCACCTTCGTTAAGGTGAGTTCCTTTCTAATTGACAAAAAATAAATCTCAAACAATGGGTTTCTACTAAATGACCTAATTGGTGTTGTCTCTACTTAACATTGAAGTGGCAATATACGTTTCACACATTCTGCATCTCTGATTCCTATGCTGACCATGAATCTCAAGTAATTTGTATGGTGGTCATTTTCTAACTACTTTCTTGATTGTGGAGGACCTATTGATTTTGGGGACATGTTTTGATTGTTGTAAAGTCAAGATGTGAGATCCTTGTATTTCACTGTGCTTCATTGATTTTAATATTTCCACAAAGTTTATTCTTCCTTTTCCCTAGAAAACACTCTTGTTTTCTCAAACTGCACAGGCTTGTAGTATCCTTCTACCTAAAGAATTGATCTCTTGAGCTACTCAATTTTGTTTAAAACATATACGTTGGAAACTACTGTATTTTAGCTGCTTGGATTTCCAAAAGATAATGCTCAGATTCCATAGCAAAACGTTTCCTCAATCATAACATAAGTGGCTACTATTTGGTTTTCTTTTTATTGTTAAATTTAAGGTGTGAGTTTCTGATATGATCTCCAATTAGTTTTTTTTGTTGAGTTAGCATTTAGAATGAAGTAGGATCTTACTCCTACGGAAATGGTTAAATTGGAAGTTCGTTTAGTGCTTTGTTAAAAACTTGTGTTTATTTTCTTGTTTTTAGCTATTAATGAAATTTCTTTCATGATTGGTAAATGACTTTAATTTTATTAGCTTTTTATGCTGCTGTGAGAAAATGTTCACAATTATTGTTATCTTTTGTGATTTGTTTTTATGTTATTTACTTTTGCGATCTATTTGATGACAAATTTTTGTTGCAGGCACTTGACAGCAACACTAGCGCTTGGATGGAGAATCCGCTTGACTCGTCATCTACTAAAGAACTATTTGAGGAACAATGCATTTTATAAGGTAATACAGTCTAATACTTGTACAGTTTCTTTTGTTGTTTGCGTTTGAGAATAATTTTGTGCTTAAACCGGACTACATAGTATATTTAAGGATGATATTCTCTTTATCCACTGTTGAGTATCTGATAATCCAAGAAATCTTTTGCTCTTATGTTGAACTATGTATTTTTATGGTTGTATTTTTCCGACTTCGGAATATCTTTTTAGTCTTTTACGTTATACCCCTCCACCCTCAGCTTCCTGTTGCTTTTAACAGTTATTCTGACATGTCACAGGTGTTCCACATGTCCAACAGAAATATTGATGCAGATCAGAGAATCACTCAGGATCTTGAAAAGTTAACCAGCGAACTATCTGGATTGGTAACTGGAATGGTAAAGCCATGTGTTGACATCCTATGGTGAGTAGCTGAGTCACAGGCTACTACTGTTTGTATAATTCCTTCACTAAGTATTCATAATGAATATTTGGCAACTCCTGTGACAAACCTCACACCCCTTCCCTCTTTATTCACCCCCAAGCCATCCATCCACACCCACAAAAAGATAAAAGAAAAGAAAAAGAAAAAAGAGGGAGAGACAGAAAAATAGTTGATTGACCTTTCTCTTATTCTAAATACTTGTTACCATACTTGCTGTGTAGGTTTACCTGGAGAATGAAGCTTCTAACAGGTCGAAGGGGTGTAGCCATATTGTATGCATATATGTTGCTTGGTTTGGGTTTTCTGAGGACAGTAACTCCTGATTTTGGTGATCTGGTTGGTCAAGAGCAACAGCTTGAGGGGACCTTCAGGTAATCAGATTATAGCTACAGGTTCAATGCTTCTGTATCTTTAATAAGTAGACATGCATACTCACACATAGAGGCACGGAGAGAACAGTATTTGGTTCTAGATTTCTGTAAAATCTTCTGAAACAAGCCATTTATAATTAGGTTCATGCATGAAAGACTGAGGACTCATGCTGAATCTGTTGCTTTCTTTGGAGGTGGTGCAAGAGAAAAAGCTGTAAGTTACTTTTAGTTTGCAGCATTAGTCTTTCTACTGGTTGGTGCTCTTCCTATATTTCATTCCTTAGCACTGCATGTATGTTGCTCTTTACTCTTTTATTCATGACATCTCAATTATGACTTTCTTTGTTGAGCAGATGATTGAGTCAAGGTTCAGGGAACTTCTTGAGCACTCAATGATACTTTTAAAGAAGAAATGGTTATATGGTATCCTGGATGATTTTGTCACAAAACAACTGCCTCACAATGTTACATGGGGTTTGAGTTTGTTGTATGCCCTTGAACACACAGGGAATCGAGCTATGACTTCAACTCAAGGTGGAATAATATATGATTATTTGAGCTGCTCTATCTCTGTATGTGTCCTCCTTTTTCTTGCCCTCTTAAAAGAATCAAATTTATGCAGGTGAGCTGGCACATGCTTTGCGGTTCTTGGCTTCTGTTGTGTCCCAAAGCTTTTTGGCATTTGGGGACATCCTTGAGCTGCACAAGAAGTTTCTTGAGTTATCAGGCGGTATAAATAGAATTTTTGAGCTTGAAGAACTCCTGGATGCTGCACAATCCGGTAAAATTTTCTACTTCTCCAACTCAATACTGTTTGCAAAAATAATTTAAGGTTGGTTTCATTTTATGGGCAAATTGGTTGACAAATGTATCCAAAGTTCTATGACCCTGGTACCTAGCTAGGAAGAGACAGTTACCCTTTGTTCCTCGGAAGCTTTTGTTCTTTATTGTAACTCAATCTTACTTGCATCGGCTGTGGGTATGTTAACACAAAGATATATGAACACAAAGATATATGTTGGGCATTGACATTATGGACAGGGAAGCAGTATAGAACCAACGGTAGTGCAGAAAAAATGCGGGTGTGGTTGTGGTTGTGGCTGTCACTCGAATCATTAGCTTAAAGAGAGGTCTTCGAAAGTTCTCTAGTTTAATTAGCAAGTTGACTACTAATGTATTTTATTTTGATGGATGCCCGAAGTGGACTTAATGGGTAGATATAGGGAATTTCGATGGTAGGGCAAAGGAACTTGTTGAGACAATTAGTGAATGCAACTCAATGCTTTAGAGTCCTTGAACTGGATGCTAAACAGATTGGTTTATCTTTAAGATTTCATGTCGATAATAGCATCTCAATGCCACCCACTGACCCCTTGCCCCAAGACCATGAAATGCTAAATAAATAACAATGGAAGAAGAGAAGAGAATGAGATGAAATGATGTTCTTATTGCCTCTTGAACTTTCCTCCAAGATTCTGGTAGGTAGTGAAACCAGCCTTGTTCGTCTAACTGTAGAATATTGCATAAATGACAATCAATGTAGGACAGACTTTTCCATTGTACTTAGTAATTTGTCTCTAAGTCATGAAATTGAGCTTATAGAACTGGTTATGCAGGAGATTTATCACCTGCTAAATTACTTGAATCCCCTGAGAAGGTTGACCTTCACTCAAAGGACACAATTTCCTTACTAGAGGTTGATATGATTACCCCAACGCAGAAGTTGTTGGCAAAGCAGTTATCATGTGACATTAGCGAAGGAAAAAGTCTGCTTGTTACTGGTAATGAAATTCTTTCTTGGCTTATCTGGTTCTGTTGCACCTTTTCTTTCTGCAACTCTTAATCATCTTATCAACTTACATCTGGGATCTGCATTAATTGTTAAGGTCCAAATGGGAGTGGGAAAAGTTCTATTTTCCGGGTCCTAAGAGGTCTCTGGCCTAATGTAAGTGGAAGGCTTATTAAACCATCACCAGATATTAGCAAGGAGTCTGGATCTGGTTGTGGCATCTTCTATGTTCCTCAAAGACCATATACATGCTTAGGAACCTTAAGAGATCAAATCATATATCCTCTCTCCCGAGACGAAGCAGAAGTTAGGACTGCTGAGTTGTTTGGAAAAGGTAAAAGTTCTTGCATATTGATCTTTTTCTTTGGTTTTTTAAGAATTAAAATATTTTAATGTGTACAGCCCACGTTTTGCCACTTAGACAAATATTTCATTTCTATATGTATGTATATATATATAGACACACATGTACACGTTGTTTCTTAGAATTTTTATACATGTAAGGTCGATTCAGATGGGGTAAAATTGTCTTCCTTGTGATCATGCCATCTATACAACTTTCTTTTTGGGGAATCAATGTTATTTTTAGATGTTACATTTCCAAATACATTTATGATTTGCCAGTGTCTCTTTATTCATTATTTTCTGATTGTTATTGCATGGTATTTCAGGGGAGAAATCTTACGACTCTTCAAACATTCTCGATTCATATTTAAAGACTATTCTGGAAAATGTTAGACTGAACTATCTTTTAGAAAGGGAGGAAGGTGGTTGGGATGTTACTCTAAATTGGGAAGACATACTCTCTCTTGGAGAACAGCAGAGGCTAGGCATGGTGAGTGCAGCTAATAATTATTACTAGGAAGTATAGTTGTTTAAATAAGAGCATTACAGACTATTATTGGATGTTTCAAGACATGATGTTTCGAAATCTTTTTTGCTAGGCTCGCCTATTCTTTCACAAGCCTAAATTTGGCATCCTGGATGAATGCACAAAGTATGTCTCATTCCATATTGTTACGCTGAAATGAAACCTTCCCTTTTTCCTTCAGTTTCTTATTCATTACCTTCCTGACTTGCAGTGCCACGAGTGTTGACGTTGAGGAACAACTTTACAGGCTTGCTAAAGATATGGACATAACATTTGTAACCTCTTCACAGGTAAATGGTTCTTGTATTATTACAGCAAAACATTAAACCTTCTCAATTTTTTGACATAAATTGCTTCTTTTATTTTTATTTTCACCGTTTAAAGAGATATTCTGTACCGTCTTCTTCGATTTGATGAACTGCAATATCAATATTATAATGCTGATCATAATTTGTCACTTGAGTCACAATGGAGTTCTCCAGAATCTTAAATTTTATCACCTCTCTCTTCACCGGTTTATGTACTTTGTGTGTCCAGCGTCCCGCTCTAATACCTTTCCATTCCGTGGAATTACGGCTTATTGACGGTGAGGGTAACTGGGAGCTTCGAACCATAAAGCAGTGAGATTCAGTTATCTCACATAATCACCCATCTGAGATGTTGTGCTATGAATGTGGCATAGGGCTGGGGCAGGTGAAAGTCATTCTTTCAAAAGTCTTGTGACCATCACTTCCCTTATATAAGCGCAGGAAAGTGTTAATTCTCTCAATGCATGAGTTGGTCTTAGAGCTGATGCAAATCGTGTTATGACTTGCTTTGCGATTGATGATATTTGTCTTGATCATATGTGGAAGTAGCTATTGTATACAGAGCCATCGATCAGGTAGGAGAAGATCACCATTACTAGTTGCTCACATACACACAGACACGCACAAAAAAAAAAAAAGTAGAGATTTGTTTAGTAGCATAGTGAATCCACTCTGTACAGGTTTTGCATTTCCTAATTTTCATTTTTTTTCCTCCATTTTTGAAGGGAATTAGTGGAATGGATGGGAAAGGGGTAGACAGGATGGGGGGACAATGCTGTGTACTGAGATTTTGCAATTCTTTGGGCTAGAATTTGTGAGTTGCCCACAAATGTTGTAAAACTCTGATGAATAAAATTGCAGGTAAGATATCAACATCTATTTCTTTTCCCCCTTCTTCTCCTACTTTCTTGGATTATATATGTATATATAAATATAGAAACAAGAACCAAGAACTATATATATATATATATATATTCCAACACAGTGAGTAATAGTTTTTATGTTTTATTCAAGAGTGTGATAGGTATAATCCGTTTTTTAATCTTTCATTTTCATAACTTGAAACTATAAAAAAGTGAGTTTTATAGTTTCGGCCTTTTGTTTTTGTTCTTGTTTCATAATTAATTAAATGAACATTACCTAATTATTTGATTTTAACTGTTTTATTAAATCATTAAATAATAAGAAAATTTGATTTGTTAATTTTAATTTAAAATAACTTAGTTATAAACTCAAAATTAATTTCATGATAAATATAAATTAAAAATATAATTTTTAAAAAGTTATTTTGTAAACAAATTTTGATTAAGTTAGAGATTGGGCTTAAATTTTTCTTATTATTTCTGACTTTATATTTAGTAAAAATTATATAATAAATTAAGATAAGCTTAATTTCTTAATAATAAATAAAATCAGAATTTATCCTATTTTTCTGATTTTTTATTATTGTTAATAGTGTGAGTGCAATTACCATAAAATTTTATTTTTTGAAAAAGAACAGAAATTTTAATTATTTTAAAATAAAATAAAAATAAAACCAAATAAATCCTGAAATTTACCAAAACCCAAGATCCTATCACTTTTCTACTAATTGATTAATTTATTATTATTATTATTGTTATTATTACTAGCCTTAGTATTAATAATAATAATAATAATAATAATAATAATAATAATAATAATAATAATAATAATAATAATAATATTATTATTATTATTATTATTAATATTATTATTATTATTATTATTATTATTATTATTATTATTTTTAGCATTCATCATGTACTAACAATTATAGAAATACTGGACCTTTACAAATTTTAAGATTCATGCAATCAAGTAAATGTAAATAACCTTCATGGCTCAAAATAATAAAAAGGCATCCAAGAAAAATAAGGTAAAGGCTAATAATGTAGTTATAATTAATGAAAAAGGCTAAGTCTAAAAATTGGTTATCCCTAAGGGATAAAATATGACAGGGTACTCATCAACAAAATAGGCTAAACAAATTTTAAATGTAAATTCTTTCATTATTTCAATGCTTCTAATTTAACAAATGTGGTATAAACATGAATAATAAAAGCAAGTTTTAGAATTATCTAACTATGTATGATAACACACATAAACCAATAAAAGAAACTAAAAAAATGTATTTGCTCTTATGCTCAAAAGCTCATAAAAATTGTCTTATGTGTGTAAGTAATATGCAATTTTTATTCAAAATAACTATTTCAATGATTACTAACATATGATTTATAAAAATAAGTTTATTATGACTTTCATCATTTTGCGTACTAATTCAATTCAATAGTCAATAGTGATCTAAAGTATTTTGGATGGATTTTAACTAATTCGAGATATCACCCAATAGGATTTAATATCCAAAATTGTAATACACACTTAAAATTATACATTGTCCGCAATATATACAATATAAGCACATTAAAGTAATAAGTAAGAAAGTGTAAGAAATTGGTACTTCCCTGAGTAACAAGAATTATAGAATTTTGATTTTGATGGAGGTTCCATCCGATAGTAGATACAATCAAACTGCAAAATATAAATAAAAAAGGGATAAAAAGATAAAAGAAAATAAAAATAGCAAAAATAATTAAGGGACATGAAAAAATGACATAAATGAAAATAACATTTCATTAATGTTTAGACAAAATAAAATAACAAAGGGAAGAAAATGAGAAAATACACAAATAATGAGAAAAATAAAAGAGAAAACCAAATTGGGGCATCCTTCGACCTTATTGTGACTTCGGCATATCCGTAGATGGAGGGTCCTTAGGTCATATAACCTTAAAATGGGTAGGACTTGAACATGGTATCTACTTTAGATGGTGTAGGTTGAAAAGTCATCCCTTGATGGCTTGCCATCTGCATCAAAAGATCCCTCATCCATTTAGTATAGGCCTTGAGCTGTCCTGTCTGCTCCATTGTTGTACTTGGGTAGTACGTTGAGTGCCCGTGTATTTCTCCATCCAAATTATCTTCAGCTAGTTCTTTACACCTTGGGTATTTCCACACTACTCTCCTCCTGTGCGACCCCTCCCATCTGGGATGGCAATGAATGCGGCAGCAGTAGATGTTTAGCTAAGTATGGCTCTTCCCTAGTTCCTCCTGATGCAACTAGCTTGTTAGGGACCCAATTAGGTGGTAAACGTCACCCCGTAGGTCCTCGCTATCTGCTCATGTATGTATATGCTTCATCACATCAAGATTCAACGCTGCCACGGTACCCATTAGTCATATCATTAGTAGTTTATTAAAGACCCCCATCCTCTATGTAAGCCTCATCATGTCAAACGAATTAGGCTAATGCGTGTATTGGCATCCTCTCACTCATACTCCATAGGTACAACACGTCTAGATTCCCAAAAACACTATAGCTATCACCCTGCCTGTTCTACGCGTGACTCAGAACTCCATGTATATATCTGAGTGCTGGGTGTCATAAAGACGATGCCTTTAGGTAATAATCGCCATCCTCACTAATAGTGTTCCAAAACTGGCAAGAAGACGTCTTATATGGAAAGTCCATCTGCAAGGCTAAATAAGCTGGAGTCTGTACAAATTATTGGTTGTACGAGCCCTTCATGACGAAGAACTCTGAATAACTTATGTGGACCATCTCCCCTAGCAGTCAGAACTGGATAGTGTTTAATGGGTCCCATTCGTGACGTCCTTTCTCCATAAAGAACATGGAGAGCAACTCTAACGTCAGCTACAAGTATGAGGGCTCCATGTTCTTAAAAAATTTGACCATGCTCCAACGTTGATTAGATCCCAAACCTGTTATAAAAGTCTTCTCCTTGAGCCATTGATACTACTCCTCATGTGTTATAGCATTGAAGAGTAACATTGGAGGTCAAAAATCAAAGATAAATTTCAAAAATATACTTTACCCATACTTATTTCTTATGCTCACTAAATCATTAAAATATAAAAATGCACTATCAACAAAAATTAAAAACATAATAAAAATCAAAACAAATAACTTAACATAAAGAATTAAATAAATAATAAAATAAAGCCAAAATAAAATAATATAAATAATTAGAAGATTAACTAATAACGTAATTAATCATAAAATTAAAATTAGAAGAATTGCAATCAATAAATAAAAATAATATAATTAAGAAATTAAGAAATTAAACCTAAAATTGAAATTAACAAACCTAAGATAATAATTACGCAAAATTAAAAATTGAATTTATCTAAAAATTAAATTTGAAATGAAATTAAACAATAAAATAACTTAAATTAGCTATAAAACAACTAAATAATCTTAATTTCGTGCAAAAACATCAAAATTTAACAATTAGTGAGCAAAAATCCATAAACCGCAATTGTAAGTGAAATTTCATCCAATTTGCATGCAATTCATCAAATTAAATCAATAAATCATATGGGTGAGGATAAAATTCAACTATTAAACCACAATTAACCACAAAATCAAGCAAATTTACACAAAATCACAAGGCATTTTTGGGGTGAAAAATCCTTAAAAATTGCAAAATACCTAATTATTCATGCATAAACAAGTGAAATCAAGAAGAATACTTAATTAGGTGTCGCAAATTAGTAATAAAAATGCAAAAATTTGGGTTAGAGAGGAGGTGACAATGGCAAGGGAGAAGA
Source organism: Erythroxylum baracoense (assembly GCA_025629805.1). Taxonomy (NCBI): domain Eukaryota; kingdom Viridiplantae; phylum Streptophyta; class Magnoliopsida; order Malpighiales; family Erythroxylaceae; genus Erythroxylum; species Erythroxylum baracoense. The sequence continues at coordinate 26,346,916 of JAOTAY010000006.1, read as the reverse complement.
GAGAGAAGAGAATGAAAAAATGAAAGAGGTTGTGCAAATTAAAGGGTAGTTGCAGATTTACGCAATCCACTTCATGGTTATGTAGCTGACTATATAAGTCACAAACTCTTTAAAATCCAAGAGACTACCATGTAACTTATCACAAACGTACACGATCTATTGCATGGGTGTGTATTTAATTGTAAGTCTACACGAGCATACCTAGTGAGTGAGCAATTCTCTATAAATGTGTGCATTATAAAAAATAGATGAACAAACTTAAAAAATTTTGCACTCAAAATTACGACACTTTTAACACGTATACCTTAACACAATAATTATGCATAATCTCTTTAAGATGATGAATGTCCTAATCTAAAACACATTAAAACTCAATAAAATCATATTCTAACATAACATGAAATAAAGCTTAAAAATAAAACCTAAACTAATTCTTAGGTTGCCTTCCAAGTTGCACTTATTTAACGTCATTAGCTCAACATACCTTTCATACTCAAGGTAGCTTATAAAAATTAGGTTTTGGTCATTTTACCTTTAGGTTTTGCTTATTACCTTGAACTTGAAAAAGTTTTAGTAGACCTTTAAGGGTAAGGTCTTGGAAAATATCTGATAATGAATCTTGACATCACTCACTAGATTCGCTAATATCAACAAGTTTAAAGACAAGATTAACTTGCCTTCGCTAACATTGATAATTGACTTAGTAGTCATTAAAAAGGGTCGACCATGGACTAGAGTTATCTCTACATCTTCCTCTATGTCAAGAATCAAAAAGTCTATTGGGAAGATAAACTTGTTAAACTTATTTTCCTCTATACCCCCCAGGATATTTTACCGATCTATCTGCTAGCGACATACTTATCCTAGTAGGTTTTAGTTCTTCTAATCGTAGTTTCTCAAATAATGAGTAAGGCATTATGTTAATTTTGACCCCTAGGTCAATTAAAGTATTATCTATTTTCAAACTACTAATTTCACAAGGGATAGTAAAACTCCCTAGATTTGAGTTGACATATCTCTAGGTTTGTATGCAACTCCTTCCAATTATGGAAGATATACTTACAAAAAGGATTTCTCAATCTCAATCATATGAAATAAAATCATGAATTAATATTTCAAATATATTAGAACAAGAATATAACGCATAATTAAATTGCAATAAATCAATCAATAAAATTACATTGAATAAAATATCAAATCATATTGTCATCATAACTTAGGGTTCATCAAGCCTAGACACTAAACAACTTAGATCCTATCTATAGAAAACGAAATCAATGAAAAAATATTTAGAAGAATAACTAGAAAATAAAGAAATCCTAAATCTAAATCTCCCTTTTTCTTCTAATGAATATTCTTGCAATTTGGATTGAATGAAGCTCTTTATCGAATCTTTTGACATTATAATTGTTTTTTCCTCATCCTTTGCTCAAAATTGTTGTCTCTTTATGACTGACAATTACTCTCCAGCTGGCCTCCTTTGTTTTACCTCCTTTCATGTCCTTTTACAGTAAAAATTAAGGTTTTTGGGATATATATAGTTAATATACACGATCGTGTAGGTGATCATGTATCTCTAGAAATACTTAAATTTGCAATTTTACATGGAAATAGAGACTTATAAAGGCAACATACATGACCATACAAATGAACATACAAGGGTGTGTAACTTCACATGGCTAGAAATAATTTTCTTTATATCTCCACACCTTTATAGACACTTACATAGTCACTATACATTATCGTGTAGGTCTAAGTTACTTCAAATCTTCGTTCCATGCCATTATTTCATCTGAATTCTTATGCTTTTGATCCAAGAAGGCAATTATCACCTACAAATGCACTTGAAGCAAATTAAGTACCAAAAATACTATATAACTATAAAGAGTATATAATTATAGTCAAATAAGCATTTATCAAACATACCCATATTTAATCTTTTGCTTGTCTTTAAGCAAATCATAATCTAAAATATCAATCTTACAAACATCCATCCATTATTAACCTTAACTTGTCCATTCACACTCTAAATCATCATGTCATATTGATCAAATTACTATACAATTAGATTCAAGTTGTAACATCCCGTTACCCAAGTTGAGGCTAGAATAGTAAATATGAGAAATTATTAAGAATTAGAAAATGCATTTCATGCTCATGCATTATATGGTATGCCCATACTCTTGAATATTGAATTTTTGCATATAAAAATAATTGTACATACATTCATAGACATTCTAGGTATAATTGATTTATAATTGAATTGTGAATGTGATTTTGTTGAAAACTGATTTAGAAAGTGTATTTACTAATTTAGAATTTTTGGAGAATTTTAGAAAAATTTCTGAAATTTTGGACTAGGAAAAATGCCAAGTGGCAAGATAATTGATAAATAGCAGTAGAATTAAGAGTCAAATGGCAGTGAAAATTTTTTATTAATGACTTTGGGATTTAATGACATATGCCATTGAAATTTGGAGACAATTGGAGTAGAATTGGGGTTAAATAGACTAGTTATTAAAAAGGGTCCAAATGGGACCATAGGAGAGTGACAAGTGGCATGACATGTGTCACTACCACTCCCCACTTGACTTACAAGAAAATTAACAAATGAAAGACCAATTAATTGTGTCTTTCACTTGTTTTCTCTTCTTCTCTTCGTAAATTCCTTCTTAACTCTCAGCTTTCATGATTTTGAATCTCCAAGCCTTCATTAACACTAAAGCTTGCTTTCATCTTTCACTCATCACTCCCATCTTGTTCTCTTC
>JAOTAY010000006.1:26325704-26344048 GCA_025629805.1 Erythroxylum baracoense | reverse complement strand
TGAATTGAGTGAACCATCGATGATGGTTACCTCATCTGAGTTCGCAAAACTCACCCAAAATTTGCACGTTGACATTTCAGGACCGAGAGAAGATTCTAGCTACTGAGAGACCATGCAAGAAGCCTAAATCTTGTACTTTTGTGAAGAAAATATGGCTCAAAGATTGGTTAGCTGGACTGAAGGATTTAGTTAGACCTTTTGTATTTCCTCTTTCATGTAGTATATTTTGTATTAGGATATGATGATGTAAATGTATAGATTTTTGAAAGCTATAATGTATGTACATTCAGATTTATGAAATGAAAAGAGGAAATTTGTTTTAAAATTTGGTGACTTTCTTGTAAGATAGTAGGTGTCGTGATCAAGTGGGATAAATTGCCATGTTATAAAGTGAAAGTGTGATAGTTAACATGCTGTTGTTATAGGGTATGTACTAGAATGTCATAAGGTGTTCCAGTATGTACCTTATAGTAGTAGAGGTGTTACACAAGTTATCCTAGAACTAACCTTCACAAGTAAATGTTAATAATAATCACATCAATAATTCTTTTTGAATTCAAAAGAACAAATCTTTACACTCTCACCCAGGTTTCACTCATTGCACTCAATGTTTAAAGTAAAAAATAAAAGAACTCTCAAATTAGTACATAGTGAAACTCTTTGCAATATTATTATATCTCTGCAACTTATAAGTAAACTAGAAATAAAAATCAAAAGGTCTTAATACAAAGTTTTAACATGGCTTAGGTGAGGTATGATTAGGATAATAGAAAGGGTGATAAAATTGAAGGAAATTAATAAAAACAACATTACAAGAAACTTATTTCTTCACACTGTAGGTCCTTTATATTATAAATCCAATAGTACCATAACTTAAACACATTTTTTTCAAGCTCCCAACATATTGTTTTTTTATTTTTTGACAATAATACTAACATTCATCATGTACCAACAATTAAAGAAATATTGGACCTTTAAAATTTTCAAGTTTCAACCAATCAAGTACTGTAAATAACCTTCATGTTTCAAATTAGTAAAAGGGATTGAAAAAAGATAAGGCAAAAGCTATTATTTCATTATAATCAATGAAAAAAGCTAAGGCTCAAAATTTGTTAGTCTTAAGGGATAAAATATGGTAAGGTAATTTAAGAAAATAGGCTAAACAAATGTTGAATCTAAATGCCTGTATCACTTCAATGGCTATAATTTAACAAATGTGGTCCCAATATGAATAATAATAGTAAGTTCTAGAATTATCCAACTATGCATGATAACACACATAAAATAATAAAAGAGCTTAAATATTGATGAATTTGCTCTTAGGCTCAAAAGCTTACAAAATGGATCTTATGTGTGTAAATAGTATGCAATTTTCATTCAAATTGATACGATTTCAATGATTACTAAAGTATGACTTATAAAAGCAAGTTAATTCTAACTTTTATCCTTTTATATACTAATTCAATTTAATAATCAATAATGATTTAAAGTATTTTTGGACAAATTCTAACTAATTCGACATATCAGTTAATAAGATTTAATAATAAAGATTATAATAAGTTTAATAAGTCGCTTCCCCACACTTAAAATTGCATATTGTCCCCAAAGTACATAATATAAGCACATATGAATAAAACATAAGAAAGTGTAGGAAATTTTGTATTTCCCTGAGTAATAAGAATTTTAGAATTCTAATTTTGAGTAATATGGTTCAGTCCGTTTGATATGAGATACAATAATCATTGAAAAATACAAAAAAAGGGATAAAAAGATAAAGAAAATGAAAATAACAATAAAGATGAGAAATGAAAAATATGAAAATAGAAATAACATAAAATACGTTGCACTAATGATTTTTTTGAAATTGAATAAAGGTTTGTATTAACTATAGTGAAGCTATCTCGACATTACAATAAGTTCATAAAAAATATAATTGCAGGAGCATATGAAATATAATAAGAAGCATTACACGTTCCATCTAGTTTTCATTCCAGTAGCTAGAGCATGCTAATCAAATTTAGCTGTCATAATGGCTTTGATCCAATTAATGATTTCTGCAGTTAAGTAGTACTTGTTTAATTCCTCATTCTTATAGATCCTCTTGTTTCTTTCCTTCAAAAATAGTAAATAGTTATTGTGAAGGCAGTTTTGTACATAGGTGCATCTTGCATCTTTTGATTAGCAATATGAATGATCTAACTTAGAGTGGTTAACCGGTCATAAATAGGATAACAATCTGATAGTAGATGTAGAATTATGCTCCATACCACTTTTAAGTAACTAAATTGAAAAACAGGTGTTCTTTATCTTCTTCAACTTCTTTGCATAGCACATATATTGGGTTATAAGTTCCAAACCATCCATTCTTTATACGAATCCTGTTCTTGATAATCAACTAGGTGAATATTGATGCCTTTTGATTCAGTCAGTGCTTCCATTACAGATTGAACTAGGGAACATTCTCACTTTCTTCCTATAAAGCCTTATAACAAGACTTATTAGTAAAAGGTCCAAAAACATCTGGTAACTAGGAAACTGAGTCCTGCATATGAATGTGAGTGATCTGGGGGTAGATAACCCACTAACATATTGAACCCTCTGAAGTTGCCTACCTAATGTATTTGATTCATCAAAGAAGATGCTTTGGAGTGGAGTGGAAGCGTGCTAATAAGTTAGGATAATTCAATTTTTTGTATAAACGGACTATGTTATGTCCAATTATCGAACCACACCCAGATTTTCACTCTATTCTCTTAATCCAAGGGTATACTACCTGTCGTAAGTTCAATATTTGCAAGAATAACTAAGAATACTCCTTAAAAATTAGCAGTTGCTAGAAACTTTCATTTCTGAGATAAGTTTCATGTAGCCATTTTAACCAAATGACATTTTATCTTCGGATTGTCTCTAAATCCTTTTGCAAAGGAGAACATTTTGTAAAAGCGAAAATGCTTTTTAAGAATAGTCACCTCACTCCATTGGACTTTAGCTTTCTTGGAGTTGTTAGAATTCCCAGACCATAAGAAAGCTTTCATAATACCATCAAGTTCCTTTAGTACTTTCTTTAGTAAAATGATATGGTATATCCAATGAACATAAAGATTTTTAAGTGCAGAAACTATCAAAGTGACTCGTGCAGCTAATGATAGGAATCTATTTTGCCAAACATTAATTCAGATTGTTATCCTTTTAATGAGTGCTATACAATCAAAATACTTTGGCTTTGCATATGAAATGGGAACTCCAAGATATCTGAGAGGTAAAGCTTGAAGCTGAAACTTAGTTATCCTAGAAAGTTCAGCATCATTTCTCACATCTTTGGAGAATATAAACTACTTTTATCTACGTTTACTTTTAGACCTGACCATCTAGAAAGCCACTTAAGAAGTTCCTTTAGTAGCTTTACTGATTAAGATTAAGCCCCTAAAGAAAAATCAAATCATATACAAACATCAAATGTGTGAGTTTGGAGATAACACTTTTGTTATGGTAGTGAAACCTCCCATTCAAGCTAATGATCTTGTTGATAAAATGAGAAAGACCTTCCATAACTAAAGTGAATAGATAAAGGGAAAGGGGATCCCCTTGTCTAATTCCTCTAGTGCAATTTAGTGGTTTGGTAAGAGTTCCATTAATAAGAATACTGCTTGAAGTAGTTTTAAGCACATCATAATCCAGTGGATGAATTTTGTTAGGAATTTAAGGGCTTTATGGAAAATTTAAATGAAATGCCAATTGACAATATCAAAAGTCTTAAAAAAATCAACCTTCCAGTAGAATCTTTTAATATTTCTCCCTATGTTATAATCTTTCAAGATCTCTTGCATTAGAAGAATGTTATCCCTTATAGATCTTCCTTATATGAATGCACTTTGAGCTGGGCTTACCACTATTGTTAAGGCAGTCTTTATTCTATTAGCGAGGAGTTTAGCGATCACCTTGTAAATCGTATTACAATAAAAGATGGGACTATATTTTGTCAATGAATCTGAATTCAACTTTTTCCAGACACATATATGTATGATTAATCTCCTTTAGAATTTTATAAGAAGATAAGCATTCTAAGATAGCTTCTATAAACCTATTGTTAGTAATCTCCCAAGTTTTTTTTAAGAACCCCAACAGTGAACCCATCAGGCCCTTGAGATTTAAAGGGGTGTAAGGTAAATAAGATCTCCTTAACTTCCATACTAGGGAACGGAGCAGAAAAAGATTCTTTGAGTTCTTGAGATAAAGGATTATTAAAGAGTTCTATAACATTATGAGTATCATGAGAATTGTCTTCAATGCCCATGAGTTATAAGAAGAATTCCCTTGTGAGCCTTGATAAAACATCATGATCAGAGAAAGAGTTCCCCAAGGAGTCCTTAAGTTCCACAATCATATTCTTATTCCTCCTAATAAGTAAAGAAGCATGGAAGAATTTAGTATTAGAGTCACCATCTTTAAGCTAATATACGAGTTTTCTATTTTAAGATAGAAATATGCAAATTCATAGCATCCTAACGATCCTTTAATCTTGCATATTCAATCTGCTTTAAAAGATTATCATGTGGGAATAGATAGCAAGCCTTTTGAGCCTCACTGAATAACTAATGAGTAACCTTAATCTACTTTAAATTAACTTTAGAGAAAGCTTTGAGAGAATGTTTAACTCTTCTCAACTTTTGCACAAGTTGGAAGGATTCAAAATCAACGATATTAAAGTTCCAATAAGATTCCATCAAATGCAATAAACCATCTTACTATGAGAGGCCATTAAAGAATTTAACAGGAGGCTCTGGCTTCCTTATCACTTCAATATTTTGGATGCTGATGAACGAATGATTTAAAAATGAATTTTCACTAAATTCAGTAATAAAATGAGGATACTGAACTAACCAACATTGGTTAACCAAAGCTCTATCAAGATTTTTCTGTATAAGCATATAGCCATATTGTTTGTTAAACTCTACAAATAGCCTCCCCTTGAATCTCAAATTGGTAACTTTAGCTTTGTGAGACAATTTGGCTAACTCACGTCCTATCACTGTGTGAAACCCTTGTCTTCCTTCAACTTCCTGATCAGTGAGAATGCAATTGTAATCTCCAATTAATAGCTAAGGTTTTATATTAGTATCTACAATAGACTGCAATTTATTCCATAAATAAGCTCTTTGAAATTGAAAATTAGAAGCGAAAATGAGAGAAATATTAAAATCAAAGGAGGTGCCAATCAGCTTACATCTCAAATGGATAAGTTGTTCAGTTTTTGCATCTACCTAAACTAAAATTGTTGGAATTAAAGTAACACAAAATCCTTCCATTATATTGAGATGAATGGTTCGAAATAACCTACCAATCTGCTCCGAAAAACTTTGAAACAATTGACACAGGGAGTTTTATTTTAGTTTCGAGAAGCCCTACTATTAGTGGCTTTTTTTCTAAAACAACTTCCTTAACCATTGTTTTCTTTAGCTTGCAGATTGTATTGTTAGTATGTCAACAAGTTTGGCTTCTATTTGTTTAGCAATGCCTTCATACTCCTTCTGCATATTTAATTCCTTAAACTCTTCAATATTCATTTGAGTAGCTAGAGTAACATTAACAAAAGGGTATAATAGTTTCTCAGAACTGTCCTTCTACACCATTGGAACCACAATTATGACTTTCCCTCTATACTAGACTCATTATTGGGACTTTATTATGAATTTCTTGGATAGTAAAGAGTGTTGCCTTACTGCCAAATTCATACAATGTTATATCAACATATATTGTTGCATCCGAATTTACTAAGACTAAATTCTCAGATAGTACCTCACTTAGCCTTTCCTTATTAACATACTCCACTCTTATAGCAACAAATGAAGTCTCATTCTCGAGTATAGTCATCACATCAGTAAGTTCACTATCTCCTAAATCTTGCTGCACTTCCAAGTTGTCAGAATTTGTGATCTTCTTCCTTACATCCGTTGCTAAGTCACCCTTAGAATTCTTAATAGATGCGATCCCCATCAGTTCATTATAAGTCCCAGTTTTAAAAACATTCCCACTTGGTTGCCATTTTTTCCTAACTAAATTGGGTTTCCAGGGGTAGGAAAGAGGCACTACAACTTTTTAAGCTCACAATTCTCATTTAATTTCATGATAGGCAATTGACCAGGAAGAGCATAATTTCTTTTCTCCTCAATGAAAAGTTTAGCAAAGCATATACGTTCCATATTTGCATTTTTAGTTGAATTTAATCCAATTTGCATGCAATTCATCAAATTGAATCAATAAATCATATAGGTAAGGATGAAATTCAACTATTGAACTACAATTAACCATAAAATTAGGCAAATTTCCATAAAATATCTAAACCCTATCCCTAGCATTTTTGGGATGCAAAATTCGTAAAAATTGAAAATACGCAATTGTTCATGCTTAAACTAGTGAAGTTAACAAAAAATACTTACTTGGATGTTGCAAATTTGTAAGAAAAATGCAAGAAATTGCTTGGAAGATTAAGAGGGAAACTATAGGAGAGTAGAGAGAGATGAGAAAATGAGAAAAATGAAGAGGTAGGGAAAATTTAAGGTTTGTCATAGACCTACAATGTCTGCTACATGACCATGTAGTTGACTATATAGGTCATTGACCTGTAACTTATGGTAGACTCTCATGTTCTATTACATAGGTTTGTATATGACAGTGTAAGTCTACATGAGCATATCTAGAGAGCGTGTAGCTCTCTGTAAATGTGTGTAACATGAAAAATAGAAGGACAAATTTAAAAATTTTGCACTCAAAGTTATAAAACCTTAACACACATGTCCCATTATATATAACCTCTCTGGGATGCTTAATGTCTTAATCTAAAACGCATCAATACTCAAATAAAACCTTTTCCAGCATTAACATAAAAATAGAATGAAATAGAAATTAACCAAAAAAAAGGCTTTCCTAATTCATGGTGCCTCTCATGTAACGCTTGTTTAATATTGTTAACTTTAATGCTCAAGGGGGCTTATACAAATTAGGTTTTTTTTAGTCTTACGTAGGTTACATGACCTCAAAAGAATCTACCTGTTGTCAGTTATTGCCACATTTTTCCTTCGATTATTGCCTTGAAATTGAAGGGTTTTAATGGACTTTTAATAGTGGAGTCCTACAAAATATCCAATAATGAATCATTACGAGACTCACTAGATTCAATTACATGAATTTGTTAAAGAGTTGGATTCATGACATTAGACACTTTAAAAATAACCTATTTATCCCCCACCTTTAATTTTAACTAACCTTTGTCAAAATCTATTATCGATTTAAAAGTGGCCAAAACGGGTCGACCAAGGACTAAAGGCATTTTTACATCTTCCTCTATATCAAGAATCACAAAATCAAATAGGAAAACAAACTTATCAACCATAATCAAGATGTCCTCTAAAACTCCCCTATGATATTTTATCGATCTAACTGCTAATTGCACACTTATTCTAGTAGATTTTAATTCACCCAATCCCAGTTTTTTAAAATATGAATAAGGCATCATAATAATTCCGACCCTAGGTCAACTAAATCTTTATCTATTTTCAAACTACCAATTTCAAAAGGGATAGTAAAACTCCCTAGATCTATAAGCTTCTCTGGTAGTTTGCTTTTTAAAACTTTTGGGCTCCTTCTGCTTAGCATAATAGTTTGTAACTACTCCAACTTTTCCTTGTTCGATAATAGTCCTTCAAAAGTTTCATATGTTTTAGTATCTGCAAAGAGCTTTCTTAAACATTACGAGGAACTTACAAAATTATGCATCCATTCGATTTTTCTTCATTTTTATAGGATAAGGGATGACAAGTTGATATTACTTGACTTTCTTATAGGGACCTTCACCTTCAACTTTACATTAACTCTCAATAGTCCCCTTCTTCTTTTAGAAGCTCTACTCTACTCTTTAGGGTGACTGCCATTGTATGTTCTTTGAAATTTGTTTCAGTTGTACTAGGTAAACTCTTTTGTGGTCTTTTAGACACTAATTTAGCAATTTGTTTAATCTAAACTTCTATGTATAGAAGCCTCGATTTGTTAATGTTATAAGATAAACTCTTGAGCAATCTTTAACATCATCTCTTCTAGAGTATGCTTCTGAGCTTGAGGTGCTTATTGTTAAAATCACGGTAAAGGGTTATTCCTTGTTTGGCCTTAATTTCCCCAAGAAAAGTTTGGGTGATTCCTCCATCCCAGATTGTAAGTATTGCTATATGGATTATTTTATAGTCTAGGAGCATTCCCTATATAATCCATATACCTGAGTTGTACTACTTGACAATTTTCACCTAGATGTTTTAGCCTACACACCTCACACTGTATAAATTGGCCTTGGGGATTCATCATCAATCCATTAATTTTTTTGCGAAGTGCTTCCACTTGGTTCGCCACCTGTGTCACAACGTCCACTTCATATACCCCCACTAGCTAATTAATTCTAGCTCGACAAGAGCAACCCTGGTAATTATTGATTACCATGTCTTTAATAACGTCTTGGGTTGCTTCCAGTGTCTTATTATTGAGACTAACCCTTAGCTGTTGTATCAACTGATTGTCTTTTATTCTTATTCAACCAATTAAAAAAAAAATAGATCTACGTCCAAAATGATAGACCATGATATCAGCATCTTCTTAACATCTCTTTAATCTGCTCGTATGTATCATATAACAATTGTAAATCCGCATGGGAGTAGGAGGAGATATCATTCCTCAATTTTGCAGTCTTCACGAGTGGGAAGTACTTCAATAAAAATTTCTCTGCCACTTGATCACATTTAGTTAGTGATGATCATGATATTAAATTTAACCATTGCTTAGCCTTTCCCTTTAGAGAAAATGGGAAAAATCACAGTCTTATCACATCATCATTTGCTCCATTTATTTTGAAGGTATCACAAATCTCCAAAAAAATTTGAGATGTGTGTGTTTAAGTCTTCATCTCGTATTCAATTAAATTGGATAGATATCTACACCACCCAAATGATACTTGACTTGATATTAAAATTATTGACGTTCACAGTCGGTCTAACAATACTAGACTCTAGTCTTGTTAAGTCTGGTCTAGTGTAATCGAACATTGTCCTTGGGTTGGTGATTAACTTTTTCTAAGTCTGTCAATTATAAACTAACCATAAGTGCATGGTGTAGATGTAGCTAGTAATGACAAGTACATGTTGATTTCACGAAGACAATGGATACTAGTAGCTACTATTATCCTATTATCTAGTCTATAAATTTGATTTTGATTTTTAATTAAAGAAAAGAAAACTTAAAGAAATAAAATAAATAGGCAGCAAGTTTGAATAGAGAAATAATAATTCACCTAAAAAACTATCAATATTAAGACTTAGTGTTTAGGTTTCTAATCCCCCTAAAAACCAATTAATTGATTGATCTTTTATTATGCAATTGTTTTATTGATTTATTTGACCGTGAAAATTCCTATGGTATGCTAATAACTTAGTTGAGACTACTAATAACTAATCCTACATTTATCAACCAAATTACTCAGGTTAAAGTTTATAAGATTGCTTTATTGATTTGTGAATCCTACTACTAAGTTTGACCATAATCTGGAGGATTTATATCATCCTATCTCCAGGGTTGTAATTAACTCCTTTCAACTACTGTAGATATATTTATATAAGGAGTTCTCAATCTCTATGTTATGAAATCATATTATGATATAATATTCCAGATCTATTATAACATATATTAAACACATAATTGAATCATAATAGATCAATTAAAAAACAATTGCATGAAATAAAAGAATCAAAACATGTTAAAGTATAAACATACAGTTCATTTAACGTAGAAACTAAAGAAATTTAGTCACATATGATAGAAAACAAAATAAAAATAAACAGAAAGAAAAAGAATAGAAAATGAAGGGTTCATAATTCTAAATCTCTCTTTTATCTCCTATCAAATGTTCTTTGCAAGGTAGAGGTATGATCTTGTATTCTCTTGGATCTTTTGATGATTTCTTCATGTTTTCCACTTCTTTAAATCAAAATTTTCCCTTGAGTTACCTCTCAAAGTCTTTGAACATCTATGCATGTTTGCTACTCTATTTTGTCTCTAAACATGTCTTTTTATAGTAAATTTTAGGGTTATAGGTGATGCATGGTTTAATACACGGTTACGTACTAAGCCGTGTATAACTAAAAAAACCCAGAATTCGTAATTCTACGTGACTTGAGAGAAGCACATGGGTTGATGCATAACTGTGTATCCCTTCTTTGCTTCAAATCTTCTCATTTAAGTATGTGAAGGCAATTATAACTTATAAACACACTTGGAGTAAATTAAGTATCAAATATAGAATAAAAGTATAAAATATCAAACAAAAATACACCACATATGAGGTATAAATATTTTCAATTATGGATCGATTAAACATCCCCACACTTAATATTTTGCTTGTTCTCAAGCAAACCATAATCAAAATTATAAATATTACAACATCCATCCCTCATTAATCTTAGCCCGTCCATTCATACTATAAATCATCATGTCATATCGAATCAAATTAACATACAATTAGAATCAAATTATCCTAAAATTAACTTCCTAAACATTATTTGTAGTAATCACATCAGTAATCGCATTGAAATCAAAAGCATAAACCTTTACACCCTCACCAAGATTTCAGTCAATACACTCAAATGTTTAGGGTGAAAAGTACTAAAAATCTCAATCAATGAGAAGTAAAACTCTTACTATAGGCTTGCAATATTATCACATCTCCACCATTTATGTATAAACTAGAAACATAAATCAAAAGGTCTTTATAAGGGTTGTAATGGGGTTTAAGTATGGAATGGTTAGGATAATAAGAAAGGGCTAAATTGAAAGAAATTTACTAGAAGAAATTTCAAGAAACTTGTTTACAAATTAGCAGTTTTTTTATTGCAACTCTATTAGTACCTAATTAAAAAAATTAATCAACTTTAAGCATTCAGTACCACAATGAAAGAAATAATAGACCTTTCAACAATTTTCTAAGTTTCAAAACAATAAAAAAGGTTATGAAAATTCCTATCTTATGTTAATATCTTTCTCAAGACTATTAACAACTAATCCCTTAGTTGATTAATTGAAATGTCTTTCTAGTTAAAACTATTAAGATTGCATCATTGATTCGTGAATTTTACTATTAGTTTTGACTCTAATCAAGAGGATTTTTGTTGACCTATCTTCATGTTTGCATGTAACTCCTTCCAATTATGGTAGATCTATTCACACAAAATGATTTCTCAATCTCAATCATATGAAATCAAATCATAAACTAATATTTTAGATATATTAATTCAATAATATACACTAATTTAATCTCAATAAATTAAATTGTGTTAAACAAAAGTTTTCATCACAACTTAGTTTTCATCACACCTAGGCACTAAACAAATTAGTTCATATTCATAGAAAACAAAACCAATAACAAATATTCAGAAGAACAAATAGAAATCAAAGAAATCATATTCTAAATCTCCCTTTTTCACTCTAATGAATCTTCTTGCAGTTTGGATTGATCTCTATTGGATCTTGTGTTGTAGTCTTCATGTTTTCATCGTCCTCTATTCAGAATTGTCACTTCTCTATGTTTCTTATAACTCAAAAACTCACCTCCTCTCTATTTACCTCCATTAACGTCCTTTTATAGTAAAAACTAGGGTTTTTGAAATATACACGATCACTTAGATGATCTTATAGGAGGCCGTGTATCTCCAAAAATACTTGAATTCACAATTTTACATGATGATAGAGATTTACATGGGCAACATACACGGTCATGTATATCAATATACACGGGCATGTAACTTCATACGACCAAAAACAATATTCTTTAAATCTCTAGATGATTACATAGACTTACACAGTCACTATACGCAGTCGTATAGGTCTTTAATTGCTTTAAATCTTAGTTCCATGCTATGATTTCATCCAAATTCTTCTCCTTTTAGTCTAAAAAGGCAATTATCACCTATAAATACACTTGAAGCAAATTAAGTACCAAAAATACTATTAAAATATTAAAAAACAAGCAAAACACATTAAATATTTATAAATATTGTCAAATAATTATTCATCAATAGCCATTTCTCCCACAACACCATTAAGCACATCGTAAAGCCATTTCTTCTTTATTTACAAATATGATCTACTTGTAAAATTCAAAGGATCAAAGGAAACTTAATTTCTATCATTCCCTCCTTCTTTAAAAAGGTTCATCCTAGAATTATCTCCTACATCAATAGGAGTTAAATAAAAAAATTAAAAGTAGTGCTCATTTTATACCCATTTGGAAGATCTAATTTATATGCATTATCATTGATATATTCAACACATTGAAATGGACCATCTCCACTTATTTGTATCTTAGATCTCCTTCGATATAGGAACCTCTCCTTTCTTATATGCGCCAATACTCCTTCACCTAGTTTAAAGTTAATTCTCATTCTTCTTTCTTAGCTTTGAATGCATATTCTTCATTTTTTCTTTAATATGTTGTCGAATATTTTCATGCAGCTGTTTCATTATTTCAACTTTCTTTTTACCATCCAAGCAACTTCTCTCATGAATGGGTAAACGAACAAAATCCAGTAGAGTTAGTGGAGATGAAAAACTCTATTATATACAAATTCAATGAATGATAAATAATTTATTTAATTTTAAAAAAATTTTAAATGATAGCACTTATGAAGTAGTCAAAGTCTTATTTACTACTTCAGTTTGACCATTCATTTAAGGATGATATGTAGGTGAACCTTTCAAAAGTAGCTAAGGCACTTAATATCTCTATTGGATGTAATACTCATAGAAATAATATAGAGTCATAATGTCTCCTTAAAAAGCAAATTAGTTAGATTGGTTACATCTTTAATTTTATTACGCGTAATAAAATGTGCCTTATTAGAAAACATATCAACAATAAAAAAGGATATATTCTTTACCCCATTTTAACCTAGTAAAACATAAAACAAATTCTATAGAAATATCAATCCAAGGTTCACTAAGTACTGTAAAGGATTATAAAATCTATATGGAATAACCTTAGACTTAAAATTTTATCGTGATGCATATAAGGCTAAAAGAAAGGTTCATAAAAAATACATAAATTCTTTTTAATGCCAAAATGACCTTTCAGTCATCTCTTATGTGCCTCACACATTAATAACTCTCTTAAAGAATTCTTACGTATCCATAATTTATGTTTTTTAAATACAAACTCATCGTGCCTAAAGAAATTTTTGAAAATATTTTTCCACAAGCCCTAATGATACATTCAAAATTATCATTATGCTTATATAATTTTTAATATGTTTCATTTAATGTAGAACATAAGACATACCTTTGGGATAATGCATTAGCCAATATATTTCCCTTAACATGCCCGTATTTGATCACATAAGAAAATGTATCAATGAATTCAATTTATATGGCATATCATTGATTCACATTCCCTTGCCTTTTTAAATTCTCTAAGGACCCATAGTCAATCTGAATAACAAACTCTTGGACCATAAATAATATCGTCAAATATTTAAAGCCCTTATTGATGAATATAACTCTTTATTATAAGTTAGGTAGTCAATAGCAACTTTGTTAAGTTTCTCACTAAGGTAGGTAATTAGTTGATTTTCCTCCATAATAACATCAATGCCTATTTTTTGCATCAAATTTATTCTCAAAAGTTTTTAAAAAGTTGGATAAAGCTAATAGAAGAGTAGAACACAACCTTTATTTAAAGGTACGCTCTTATTCATTACCTCACTTAAAACTAGGAGATTTTTTGATAACTTCAATGAATGGTACAACTGCCGCACTAAGATCCTTCATAAACCTCTTATCAAAATAAGCTAAATCCTCAATACTTCTTATATTAGTTATAGATTTAGGTGTAGGCCACTCTTGAATGGTCTTAATCTTCTCTCCATCTAACTCTATTCCTTTTGTACATTAAAAAATAATAGAAAAAAATACTTTATTTATGTAGAAGGAACACTTCTTTAGATTTGCAGATAGTTTTTCTTGTTTAAAAAATATTTAAAATGAAATTTCATACTCAACATGCTCATCTAAAATCTTACCACTTATTATAATATCATAAAAACAAATAGCGATAGATTTTCCAATAAAATCACACAAAACATAGTTCATTAAACTTTTGAAGGTGATAGGTGTATTAGTTAATCCAAAAGGCATCACTAACCACTTATATAAACCATATTTTCTTATAAAGGTTATTTTCCACTCATCACATTCTTTCGATCTAATTTGATGATATCATCTTTTCAAATTAATTTTTGAAAGCATATTAGAACTTTGTGACTTATAAAACACGTTGTATAATATAAGACTCAGATGTTAATATATCATTATTTTGTTGATAACTTGATAGTAAACATACATTCTCTATGGCCGATCCTTCTTAGGAACAAGCAAGATTGGAATAACACATATACTTATGATTTCTTTAACATACCTATTTAATAAAAGTTCCTTAACTTGCCTTTGAAGCTCCTTGGTCTCCTCTTAGTTACTTTTATAAATTGGTTGATTAGGAACAATAACACAAGGTATGAATTTAATTTTATGTTTTATTCTTCTTATTAGTGGTAAATCACTAAGGAAATCATCAAGGAATACATTTTTAGGAATCCTGTAATGAAGAAACAAAAACAAAAGGTAAGGAAATGTCAAGATAGTTATTATTAAAATAAGCCTCATTGTAAAAAAGTATAATTACATGCTTGTTAGAAAAAAAAAAGTTATCTTGTCTTACTTTGCCTAGCATAAAAATTCATTTATTTATTTGGTTTTCTCTTAACACTCTCTTTCTTTTTACCCCTAAAAAATTTCCTTCTTTTTATTTTTTAATTAGTTCTTATTTTTATTTTCTTTTTCTTTTCCTTTTGATCCCTTACCCTTATTTTTCAGCTTACTCTTCTTCTTTCCAATTTCTCTTCTTAACTTAACTTGATCTTCATATATTTATTTTAGTGTCAATGGTACAAAAGCAAAATGTTTATTATTCATGGAAAAAGATTAAAAACTTTTAAACTTATCTTTTTTGTCCCTTTTATCAAATTCCCAAAGTCTTCTTTTAAGTAGGTAAGCTTAAAGTTTTAACCATGATAGTGCTGGCTACTTTTGTACAACTATCTTATTAATAATCATGCTACATGCTTCATTATTGGTGTGGCATCTCATATGAAATGTGTTCTCTCATTGCTCACTGTCATTATCATATTTAACTTGGGCATTTAAAGTATGTCTATTTATAAGCATCTCTCTTTCCACCAAATACTTATCACTATCATGATCACACTCTTTCCACCAAATACTTATCACCATCATCATCACAATCTTTTAATAGAAATATGGAATTATCATCACTTCGACCTTGGTCTCAATTTCCCCGTCACTACTTATAATCATTGCCCTTTTATTTAGAACATTAAGAAGTTATGTGCCTTATTCCTGTATAACAAAAGAATTTAATTTTATAAATATAAGTATGAGTTTTAGATTTAGATTTACCTTTCACTTTACTAGGCACTTTTACTCCATGTTAGGTGGTTCTATTTTGGCGCCTTATCATCTCTTTTTCGAAATTAATTTCCATAAGGATGAACTAGAATTTTGTAATGAAAGTTTTCCCTTCCTGCTTAGTTTCCTTTCCACCTATATAGCTAGATGAACTATATCTTCTAGCTCCATGAAATTTTGCACTTGTATTATATGAGCAACCTTGTAACTCAAACCATTTAGAAATTAAGCTATAGGCACTTCTCCATTCTCTTTTATATTATTTCAAATCATAGGAATCTCCATCTCCTTATAGTATTCCTTAACACTTGTTGACTTTAAAAAAGGCATTGTAATTTTTGGAAGAAATTGCTACAGTAATAATTATGGATAAAGCAACTCCTCATGATCAACTTTATATCTTCCCTATTTTCAATAGGCCTCTCATAGTTCATTTGATTATTTAATAAAATTTGATCCCACTAATTAATGGCATAATCAATAAACTTAATAAAAACTAATTTAAGCTTTTCCTCTTTGGTGTAATAATGGTATTCAAAAATTAACTCCATCTTCTTTTCCCATTTAAATTAGGCCTCAGAGTCATTCCTCCCTTGGAATGAAGGAATCTTCATTTTAATGTTCTCAAGGTTGAGATCTCGCCTAGGCTTCCTTCTATGACTTTTGTCTTATCAATCACCTTGATGGTGTAAATCTACGTATATTATTTCTTGATGGTTGGTATTCATCATATAATATACGCCCTCTTTGTTATTATCAAAATTATCTTGGAGAACTTTTCATTGTTACCAATTTGTATTAGGAACTTGTGGTGATTATCTCCTTTGAAATTGGCCATAGTAGTATTTTGTAATTCCATTTAATTTCTAATATTGTCAAACATCATATTTATGCATTCAAACTATTATTGTATGGCTTAAAGCATAAACGTATTATCCTTCCTTTCCCCTCAACTTTGTCCTGATTAGATATAATTCAAAATACAAGAGAATGTTAATAATAACCTTACAAAACTTCCTCAAATGTTTCTTTTGATTAATGTTATTCATTTCGCTTATTTTTATCTCTAAATATCTAGGTTTTTCAATAAATTTTTCTCACACACTCTTGCCTTTTACCACTCACTTTCTTCTTTCACAAATTATTTAAAAATTACAAAAATTGAAATAACAATTCAACCTTGTAAAGTTTAAAAAATCAAGAACTATCAATCAAGAAGAGAGAATAACTCATGGTTGAAGCAAAAAATACAAAAAATGAATAAAACAAGGATGGCTAGCAAGAATGTTAAATTGCATTTGGAAATGATTTCTTTAGGACACCATTGCTACACCACTTTCTTTTTTTTCTTTTGTTTTCCTTTCAAAACCACAAGAACAATTGATATGAATGACATAAAACAACATAATTGAAAAAAGAAGAAACTATAATAAAAAAGGTGTAGATAGGTAAACCCTAAAAATAAGAAGATGGTTGAATTTGACTTTTTTTAAACTTAAAAAAAAGGATCTAATATGATGGAAAGGAATAACAAAAAATAATATTTTCTTTTTAACAAATATAAGAAATATAATTATAAAAATATAAAATAAAAAGATAACCACTCCTAATTTACAGTCAGGATTAAAAATATAACCTAGAGAACCCAAATTTTGAATCAAACCTAAAAAGTCAAAATAGATGTATAAAATAATTAACTTATTTATTATAAAGAATCCATAACATAATTTATTAAGTGTTTGAACGCCACAAAGAAAGAAATATTTTATAAGTTTAAAGTTTAATGAAGAATGAGTAAAAGAAGCTTGGAAAACTCTCAAATAAAAAAATGTCGGATGTTTTTCTACCTAAAAAGAAATATGACTTAAATACTAAACAACAAAACTAGTTGGCATGGCTTGGGATAAGGTCATATTGGTTATAAACTTTTAATGACAATAGGAACAGTCTGGGACACACTCATGTATGAGACCTTAGATCTCTTTATTACTTATATGAAGTTAGACAGAAACTGGGACATGCTCGTAGTTGAGATTATAAATCCTTCTAAAACTTAGTGAATTTAGGCACAGTTTGGAGAACTCTTATGGCTAAGGTTGTGGATTTTGCTGTAACTTTATGAAATTAGATACGAACTAAGAAACAATCATGATGAAAATAATATATTATAATTAATTTTTTCATAAAGATATATAGACTAGTATATGGTTGTGTTATAGGTTGTGGTCACAAATAAGTCTTCAACCTTAGCTTGAATCAAGCTAACCAATTCTTATCCTTTAACTTGGTTTGAATTCTCACATTTAGCCATTTCTCTCTAACACAATTAAGTGCAACTTGAAGCCTTTTCTTCTTTGTTCACATAAATAGTTTATTTGTCAAACTCATAGAATTAAAGGCAACTTGATTCCTATCAATGTGTTTTTAGAACCTGCTTTGAACTATTTTGAGATTATATTAATAAGCATATGTATGAAAAGTATAAAGGTCATCTTTGAATTAACCCTTTCAACTTAAGTATCTCCTATCATTAGTAATAGATGGAGCCTGAATTGAGCTTTTCCGTTACTTGCTCTTTAATAATTCTTGTTTAAACTCTTAATCATAAGTCCTTTACCTAGATGATTTTACTTGTTAGTTAAACTTGTAAGTTGTACTCTTTAGGTGCATCTTGCATCTAATTTCTATTATTTAATATGTCTAGTGGGTGTCAAACCAACAAAAATAATTTCCTTTCCCACAAAATACTATAATTAATATAATATAATGGTGAGCAGGGT
>JAOTAY010000006.1:26312718-26325604 GCA_025629805.1 Erythroxylum baracoense | reverse complement strand
ACAAAATGTGACAAATAACTATGCAAATGTATGCAAAGTATGGACTGAAATATGCATGAATATGCAAGTCATCAATGTCACTTAATTTAAAAAAAAATAATGATTGTCTTGTCTAAAGGTTAAGGTGAGAAGGTGGAGGAGAAAAGAACAATTTGTTATAGTTTATTTGACATATTGGTCCTTAATTTATAATTATTTTGTCTTTATATGAAATCTCAAATTACTATTTGATTCATAAAATTAGTTTTATTTTTTATACTAATTAGAACGTGATAGCCACCAAAGACCACTTGCAACAGGTCACGAAGCATTTCCCATATATTAATTGGAGACGGTTTCATTGTACAAATACAATAAAAAAACTTGTTAAAAAAAGATCAATTTACGACAATTAATGGGAAAATAGCTTAAGAGTGAGCCTATTTTGAAATCTTGGATGAAGTAATGGATAAGATTACAATAGATATACATCAACTCTAAAAGATAAAGACTATATGGAAAGATCATCTCAAGATAGTAGAGTTCTTCATGGATATAGATATATCATTCATAGTTAATGTAATATCTTATCTTGTTAGTTGGGCTATAGATAAATCCTATCAGACAAAGTCCTATTTAGATGGGAGTGTCATCCAATTAGTTAGTGCGATATAATATGATAAAGGTAGATGTGACCTAGATGGTTCAGTTCAATTAGGATTCTGAATTGTAAAAGAAAAAGTTGCCTATAAATTATTTGAGTCTTATTCTAGAAGAATAGAGATAAAGAATGCAGCCACACCATCTAAAAGTGAGGGAAAACAAAGAGAGGGAAAAGAGGGTTATATTCTCATCCTTATTTGATTATTTTAGGGATTGGTTTGAGTGATTATTGATTGTGATATCAACTTAAGTTTTAATCTTGAAATTTTGTGAGACAATTTGTTGTTATAGGAGGTGAGAGATCAACTTTTTTTTGTAAATCCTTATTGAGTTTAATATATTTATTTATCAGTTTGTCTCGTAGTTTTTTCTCTCTGCAGAGGATTTTTAACATTAAATTTTGGTGTTTGTTTCATTATTTAGTTTCTTCTTATATTTTTCTACTCTTGCAACAAAGATAGTTCTTTCTTATTATTAATATTTAGTTGATCTTTTAGAGCGTTTTGTATTTATCTTCCAACACATAGGAAGTCGTTTAACAAAATTATAGCCCTCTCTCTAAGAAACTCATGAACTCACAACTCTCTAAACTCTCAACTCGAAACTCGATTACTAATGATCAAGATGGCCATCAGGCCAAAAAAGTTCGTATTCACAGTCGTGAGGAAGACCCCCCTCCTCGAGAAAGAATATCTTATAATGCGGCTATAGTAGGAGACCAGGGCATGGACACAGAAAAACAGGCTCAAGTATGGCCTCATAAGGAACCGATCAACATCGAGGAAGGAGACATCGTTCCCATACCAGGAGTAGCAGGAGGAGGCATTGAACTATCCCAAACTTTTAAAACAAAGATTAGATAAATAATGGGAATTAGCAGTCATTCTAAAGCTGATAAGTAGAAGGGTGGGGTATAAAATTCTCTGTTCTTGATTGAATCTCTTGTGGAAACCGCACGGTCCCATGAAGGTGGTGGATTTGGACCATGAATTTTTCCTGGTGAACTTAAAAAATGATACTGACTTTTATAATGCCCTCACAAATGGCCCATGGATTATTCAAGGACATGATTTATCAGTTCAGCACTGGACTCCAGATTTTTAGGTGTCAAAAGGGAAAATCACAAAGGCAGTGGTCTGGGTTTGCTTCCCAGATCTGCTTATTGCTCGATAGCACCCAAAAATTCTTATTACTTTGGGAAATACAATAGGACAGACCGTTAAGATCGACGAAACCACAATGCTAACTTAAAGGGGTAAATTTGCCAGACTTGCAGTGGATATCGACCTTAGCGTCCCACTTTGCTCGCAGGTGGAGCTTAACGGGGAAACTTTATTGGTTGCTTATGAGGAGTTGCCGCATATTTGCTTCCAATGTGGAATTGTAGGACACGAATCAGGGTCTTGCCCAACTCAATCTCATTCTCCGTTAGATTTCCAACACCTACCACCACGCCCAAAAATAGCAACTCCTCCGATGATGGAGGAAGGATAGATTAGAACACACTTAGAGCCGTTGACGGACAAGACAAGAGAAACCTACGGACCCTGGATATAAGTCCAACGGAAACCCCCCGTCGACTCAATAGGTCACAAAATAGCAGTAAATCAAAATACCCAACAGGTACCCATCAAGCGAGTGGCTCTTGATTCTCGACATTGTTAGACGCCGAAAACTTGGAAGGGGCTCAGGCACAGCCGACCATGTCATTTAACACTGGCACATCTGCACGACCTTTACAACGGGTATTTTCGGTATCTAACGTGGAGAGGAGCCGACCCACAACCCATGGGCTACACGCCCATCTTAACGGCCCCAAATGACTTTTGAAACAAAGGTCTATGACGAAGCCTGCAGTCTAAAAGGGAAAGGGCAATCTAGCCAGTTTACTTGACAACCCGAGTGGAAATCCACCGGGTTCAAGCTTCAAACTTTAGATTCTAAATGGCCCTGTGGAGATGCATCGTGCAGTTCAAATCACTTCATATACCGATCTTGTCTGTGATCAACAGCTGGCTGGAACTCTGGTTCAGGGAGAGGCAGACCATCACATGGCAGGTGTCACGGATCCTGAGCACGCCCCAAGTCCTAAGGTTCTTCAACAGCACCAACCTTTGTCCAAACCTCCCGATCCCAACGATGGAGTGATGAGGATGGAGGAAGAATCCCTAACGAATATTAATGACCACATGGACCTCCAAAATTAGGGATCAACAACTGAAGACGAACATAACAGTACCCAAGAACGCCCGCAGGTATCGGAGAGCGTTTTTACTTCCTAAGATGATCTCTTATGTCGATCTTTTTATGGAACTGCCAGGGGAAGGGAGGACCCAAATTTCTTCCTGTTATGCTGCATTATCTCCATATCTATAAAGCAAGGATGTTGGTATTGCTTGAACCACGAATTAGTAGCAGGAGAGCACAGAAAGTTGTTTGTTCTCTGGGATTTGATTTTAGTTTTAGAGTGGAGGCTGAGGCTGAGGGCTTTGCTGGAGGTATTTGGCTTCTTTGGAAAGCAGATTTCGCTGTCTCTGTAATGATGGCACATAGACAATTTATCCATACCATAATCCAGTATAGATCCTGCACTTTTACTTTTACTGCAGTTTACGCTATCCCCCAGTTTGCTACATAGAAATTACTTTGGCCGTATTTGAGATGGATTGGCCATGAAGTTTCAATGCCATGGATCCTCGGTGGAGACTTCAGTGCTAAATTGAAAGCTTCTGATAAAAGGGAGGGTGGTCAAACTCTCCTTTGATAGTGAATAAATTTTTCCAGGATTGTGTTCAATGTTGTGGTTTGCATGATTTGGGGTACATGGGTCCTAAATATGCATAGAGGAGGGGAACTATTCAAGCCCGACCAGATAGATTATGATGTTCTTCATTATGAATGGAGTACTTTCCCTGTGCTATTAACAACCACCTTCCTTTCTTAGGTTCAGACTATCGACCTCTTTTTCTGGATTTTGACAGGAGCCATAGGAGAGAAGTGCCTCCTCCAATGTTTTGGTTTCAATCAGCTTGGCTAGCCCATACAGAGTTTGATCAAATCTTGGAAGAACATTGGCAAACTGGACATATTAATGTGACGACCACTCTTCACCATTTTGCTACAAAACTCATGAGGTGGAACAAAAATGTGTTTGGTAATATTTTTCAACGAAAGAAACAGCTCCTAGCTAGGTTGGCTAGTATTCAAAGATCCATGGAAGTCGAAACATCCGATTCTTTGACAGATTTAGAGGATAGGCCTCGGGGAGAATTAATTCAAGTTCTCTGTAAGGAAGAGATATACTGGAACCAACAGTCCCGTTGTACTTGGTTTTCTCAGGGTGATTAGAACACCAAATTCTATCATACCATCGCAATGGCGAAAAGGCGAAAATTGAGGATATCTCGATTACTTGACAATGAGGAATGTTCGATCACTGATCCTCAGCAAATGAGGCAGATGGCTATGCAGTATTTTGAAAAGTTATTTACCCGAGAAGACAATTCTACTCATAGCTTTACTATCTCTGGGGGGTTTCCAGTATTATTAGAGGCGACCATACAGGACCTTACGACACCTGCTCACTCAACCGAAATCCATAAGGCAGTGTTTGATATAAATCCTAGTAAAGCCCCAGGGGTTGATGGATACAATGCTTCTTTCTTTCAACAAAAATGGGATAAGGTTAGGCCTACAGTAGTGGCGTTTATCCAAAAAAATTTTCGACATGAACATTAGGAGGCTGAGATCAATAAATCTATTCTTGCTCTAATTCCCAAGGTGCCTTCCCCAGATTTCAGATCAATCAGTTTATGCACGGAAGTTTACATGATACTTTCAAAAGTAATAGTGAACCGGTTAAAATATCACCTTGGCTCTATAATGGCTCCTACGCAATGCAGTTTTATCCTAGGCAGGCATACAACAAACAATATCATAATTGCTCAGGAGGCAATCCATTCGATGAGAAGAAAGAAGGGGAAGGTCGGTATAATGGCTATCAAAGTTGACCTCGACAAAGCCTATGATAGACTAAGTTGGGATTTCATCAATGATACGTTCAGGGATATTGGATTACCGCACTCCTTAATCGGCCTTATTATGAAGTGCATCTCCACGGTATCAATGCAACTCTCTTGGCATGGTATCCTTTCGGAAAT
Organism: Erythroxylum baracoense; assembly: GCA_025629805.1. Classification (NCBI taxonomy): domain Eukaryota; kingdom Viridiplantae; phylum Streptophyta; class Magnoliopsida; order Malpighiales; family Erythroxylaceae; genus Erythroxylum; species Erythroxylum baracoense. Next base: position 26,320,802 of record JAOTAY010000006.1, on the reverse strand, counting down.
ATTCACTCCATCCACTATCTCCTTACATCTTCGTCCTATGTTTGGAACAACTGAGTCATTTTATTTCCAGTGAGGTCCATAGAGGGACTTGGAAACCTTTTCGTCTGAGTAGAAACGGACCACTCATTTCGCACTTATTCTTTGCCAATGACCTGCTTTTATTTGCAGAAGCATCTCTTGATCAGGTTCAAATAGTCTCACAGGTATTGGATACCCTTTATAAGGCTTCAGGCCAACGGGTCAGTAAAGCAAAAACCAGAATTTTCTTCTCAAAAAATGTTAATCGGGACAGAGCGTGTACCATCAGTCAAGATTTCCAGTTTATGGGTACTAATAATGTGGGAAAATATCTCGGTATTCTGTTGATACATGAGTGTACCACGAGGAGCACATATCAATACATTTTAGATCAGGCACAACAGAAACTTGCCGGGTGGAGTGCACGAGAGTTATCCCTCGCAGGGCGAGTGACTTTAACTCAGTCATTCATTTCTTCTCTCCCGATTTATACAATGCAAACAGTGAGATTACCGAGACAACTCTGTAATAATCTGGAACAGCTGATGCGAGATTTCATCTAGGGCATAAGGAATGGACAGAGGAAATTTAACCTAGTTCCGTGGGAGATAGTCTGTCGCCCTAAATATGTGGGGGGACTCGGAATTAAAAAAGTCCAAGTTTCAAATAACGCTTTACTTACGAAACTAGGGTGGACAATCCTTACCAAACTAGAAACCCTATGGGTTCAGGTCCTCTGCGCTAAGTACCTGTTTGACCCTCACAGTATCCCCCAAACTATAGCCAGAAACAGGGCTTCGATCATCTGGAGGGGTATCTCAGCCACGTGGCAGTATGTCCTGCAAGGCATCAAATGGCAATTAGGCAATGGCAAACGGATCAATTTCTGGTTGGATGCCTGGGTGGGTGATTAGGGTCCTTTACTACTTGTCACCACCTCACATCCCCCCGACAATTTGTTACAGGCTTCTGCAAGAGAGATGGTACATGCGAATGGCAGCTGGCGCTGGTCTCACTTCCAATCATACCTTCCTGCCATAATTTGCATGACTATTGTGGCAAATTTTCCCCCTCATGACGAGATGGAGGAAGACCGGCTTAAATAAGGACTAGCTCAGAACAGAGTTTTTACTGTAGCTTCTACCTACGATTTTATAGCAGACAACCCAGAGCCAGATACTAGCCGATTTTGGAATTTAATCTAGAAATGGGTTGGACCTCAACAGATTCGGTCGTTTTTGTGGCTCCTGGCCACTAAAAAACTCCTGACCAACCATTAGCACGTGGTGCGTCATATTGCCACGGACTCTAAATGTTCCTACTACTCTCAAGAGGAGACTATTATGCACGCTTTAAGAGATTGTAGCAGGGTGAAGTCGTTTTGGCTTCAATTCCCTACAGTGAGACTAGATTCTCATTTTTCCACCAGCACTTAGAACTGTGGCACACTGTACATCTTGGAAACCCGTCTCCAGTGCAGAGATTTGGGTGGGCAACCATCTTTGGTGTCTCGTGCTGGTTCTTATGGGAGTGACGTAATAAGAGCATCTTGGAGGAGGATTTTAGTTAGCCCGTTACTGGGGCCACGGTGGTCTTAGACTATATTGAATGGGTAGAAAAGACAAAGGAAGTAGCAGGCCGAGCTGTTCCGGAAATGGGTATCCCACTAGGCACTCCTATAGGATGGAACAAACCGCGAGAAAGTTGGGTCAAGGTAAATACAAATGGAGCGGTTCAGCAGGATACCAGTATCGCTTCTGTAGGTGGTCTGATCAGAAACAGTCGAGGTCATTGATGTGGCGGTTTCTTGTAGAATATTGGAATGTGCTCCCCTTTGACAGCAGAACTTTGGAGGGCATACATTGGTCTTCTTCTTTCATGGAACCTCGGATAGACAAGTAGTGCTCGAGCTGGATTCTTTAGAGGTTATTAATATTTTGTCTTCGTCTGTTTTGCAGGTTTTTGATGATCCTTCCTTGGTCAGGAGTTTACAAGCTCTTCAAAATCAAGATTGGGATATCCAGATTCAACATATCTATAGAGAAGGGAATCGATGTGCTGACATATTGGCTAATTTAGCTTTGATATCAGGTCCTAGCATTTACGAACCCCAAGAGATCCCAATGCATTGCATTGAGATAATTCACCATAATATACAAGGAATCACTTTTTGTACGTGTTTGTAATAGTTGTTTGTTTGTTTTATTTCCGCAGTATGCAAAGTGTTGGGAGTTACCTTAAATTGTTGGAGAGGAATCGGACGCAGATGAAGTCACTTACACGTAGAAGTATTTGATGCAGTGGAGGCTGATGGGTTTTCCCAACTTAGTTAAGTGCTGAATTGACGTAATCCGCTAGTTATACATGAGCTTATTTGGACGTTCGCGCAAAATTAAGCTCTCCTCGATTCAGTCCACTGACAATTAACAATATTATATAGTTTGTAGAGCTTGGAACAGAAGCAACATCATTTGTTATGTAAGAATGAAACGTCTTGCAAATAACACTTGTCTAGCGAGAGAATATGTTAAAGTGAAAGTGGATGAGGACACAAAGACAGGGAGGTCCTGAATCTCTTTATATATATGTGAGGGAAGCATGAGAGAAATGCAAAAGTTGCTTGCTGTTTATTTACCTTCGGTAAACAAATGGCTCCCGTCGGTTTGCCTCCAGGTTTTAGGTTTCATCCTACAGACGAAGAGCTTGTGAACTATTACCTCAAGCGCAAAATCAATGGCCAGGAAATTGAACTTGACATCATTCCTGAAGTTGATCTTTACAAATGTGAGCCTTGGGATTTAGCAGGTCTCTTCCATCCCTTCTCTTATCACTTATGATTCAGCTTTCTTTCTATCATAGTTCACGTTCTATATAGATTTATCTATATAAATGGCATGCATGACGAAGGGGTTTAAGCACTATTTTGAATTGGAAGAATCTATGTACTTGTTTTGCAGAGAAATCATTCTTGCCAAGTAAAGACCCAGAGTGGTACTTTTTCGGACCTCGGGACAGGAAATATCCCAATGGTTTTAGAACTAATAGAGCAACAAGAGCAGGATACTGGAAGTCCACAGGTAAAGACAGAAGGGTTACAAGCCAGAATCGAGCCATTGGAATGAAGAAGACATTAGTGTACTACAGAGGCCGAGCTCCTCAGGGGATTAGGACTGACTGGGTTATGCACGAATATCGCCTCGACGACAAGGAGTGTGAAGACAATTCTGGCATTCAGGTGGGGGTGCATTTTACAGTTGGTGATTCTAGTTAAAGATGATCGTTCAGGATAATATATGCATGCTTAAACTCAGATGCTGATCTCTATTATAGGTTCATAATTTAATCCATATGGCATGACAAAACAGTTTATAGATGTATGAATTGCTACTTTCTTAATTCTTGGGTTATCATGCCAGCGATATGACGAGGAAGACATGTTTACGTAAAACACAGAGCTTCTGTTCAAGATTCTCGGTTTCTCGTGTTACTTAGCTACAAACATTCTTTATGGTCGATCACATCCATAAACATCACATTATTGTTATGCATAATAATTTGATGCCAATGGATTTTGAATAGTATTGCTAGTATTTCATCAAACTCTTGTTTCTCTCACAGCTTTTTCCGCATCTTTTGTAGTTCTTCCTGAGAGAGTCGATACGTTATGTTTAGATCATGCATCGATCTGCGAGCTCCCTGTATCTGATCTCAGGAATTTGATCATGTCTGTATCAATTGAACCACAACTTAGAACTGTCAAACCACTCCATTTCTTTTGTTATTTCTTATTTCCAGAAATTATAGATGCAGTTTCTGCATATTATTTTTCTTCTTCTAGTTTTTTTTTTTGTCGAAATTACATAAATTTTCATGCGAGTTTTTCATCGGTTGACTTGGAAAGCTTCTACTTACGCTTTAGCTAGGTACCAGGAAAAGCATTTTCTTTTGTTTTTATTTTCTGTTCATGGCATCCTTTACCGCAAAAGTGCAAAAAGCATATTAAAGCATTAGTTGATGTGCCTCGCTTACAATTGGAGGCCAAATTACTCAGTTATTTCATTCAATACAACCATGGGAGAGTATGACACAAGCATATAAGTTTGAAAGTGCATGGGACTGCATGGAAAGTCAGGAGAATCAAGACTTTTTTGCTACCACTCCGCTCGCCTCCTTGCTTTAAATATTTTACTACATTTGCCCAACTTACAAATCTCTGACATATTCGTTGCTTGGAGTAGGGCTAGATCTGTCGTGTCACAAAGGTTTGGCTCCATTACTTTGTTTTACTAATGAGACAAAAGTGTTATCCCCCATATGACATCACTCAATTTATCCCTTCTTGTAACCATTATTTATTTAGTATTTTTTTCTTGATTTATTCAATCAGTTTATCATTTCTATGATCCTTAAGTCAAGAATCCATTCTTACAAACTTGTTTAAGATTAGCCTAACACAAAAGTAGAACCCCCCGTCACTTTCATGGTATAAGGTGCCGGCTGCTTTTTGCTTTATTCCAAACTGCAAAGCAAGCCATTGGGCAACCAACATTCATATCGTAAGTAATAAATTTATGATAATTGCTCTTTTGTGTCAAACTTGATTTTTGTAAGTAGATCCACGAATTTGATGTTTTGCTTGTGAGCATTTACATTACATGCGGAAAATACATGATCTGTTAGTATTAAATGATTTTAGCTCTTAATACCAACATTCATATGCCTAACAATATTACTTGAAGCCAAGCAACGATTGCATTATGTTCTCTTATCAATTCATTACAGTAGCGAACGGGAACTGATGTTTTCTTGTGGTTGCCGGAAAAAAAGAACTTAAACCATTTGAAAAAAGAACTCCGACCTTGCTACAGATTTAGATTCCAAAACCTGCCCTACCATTTTAATACGCGAAATCATCTATTTATTCTGGACAAAAGAGTAATTTTTGATAAGTTTGTTTTGAACTTTATTCTCATTCTGTCTCGTGTCTCTTTGTGACACGAAATGACATGTTTTACTTGCAGGACTCTTACGCATTATGTCGAGTATTTAAGAAAAATGGGGCGTGCTCCGAAATTGAAGATCAACAAAATCAATGTAGTATTCCACTTATGGAGAGTCCTCGTGGATATGGAGCAACAAATGACTACGAAACCATGTCACCTGATGTTCCAATTGTATCATCCTCTTGTGTAGACGAGGAAGACAAAGATGACTCATGGATGCAGTTCATAACCGACGACCCTTGGTGCTCTTTTAACACTGCCACAGTTGGAGAAGATATTTCTTATGTGACGAGTACTTACGCAGACTAGAATTAATCAAGTTGTTTGGTGGTCAATAACACAAGTTGGGTACATATTTTCTCTTGGAATAAGGCATAAAATGAAGATAGTTGTAGAAGATGTTATTAGTTTTCTGTAAAAGTTTATTAACTAGATTAGTTCATACTTTTTGATGGACTGTTTTTCTTTGGAAGTTTATTAACTAGCTTAATTCATACTCTATGATGGATTGGTTGCATGGCCTTCCAAAAACCATGTCAAATGAATTGATAATTTCTGTTGTTGTAGCTCTACTGGAGGTCATATCCACTTTGAATGTTATAAACTGGTGACATTTGTTCTCTGTTTTGTACAAACTGATATTTCCTTTGTTCGTTGTTGTTTGTACGTAGTCCTTTGTTTTGATTTATTTGTAACAATCCTAAAACCTGAAAAAGAAAATAGACAAAACAATCTATATCTAATGATTCATGTATTTGTAACGACAATGCGTGGTCGCCCAATTATTTGATATCCCATATTCAAAGCTTTTATTGGTTCCTTTTGAAACTGACTACTTGTGATTCCACAGACATAATACAAATTCTTTCGCCCACGACCCTTTATTTCTTTTGATTTATGCCCTACCGTCAATTGATTGGTTAAAGTTTAGTGAAAAAATAAGTATTCTTTATCTTGTACATATTTAGATATATATGATAAAGTTTATGGCATAATTATACATTGTAAATGAAATTATGATGAGATTATAATTATGAAATTCATATTAAATTTACATATTATCTATAAATTATTCCTAGTCATTGTTCTATTAAAACTGAATATTAATAAAATGTAAAAGACTAGCACACGTTTTGTTTTTCTTTATGAAAGAAGTAGTTAATCTCATAAACTAAAATATAGGGATACTTAAACAAACATGTCACTACAACAAAATGAGGAGTTTTTAGACGCTTATGTCTAGACGCATTTAATAATTGTCTTAAATAATCTAATAGTTAGTGGAATTTTTAGACATTTATTTAAGATAACAAAATTTGTCTAAAAAATATACCAAAAAAGAGTCTAAACTTCTAAACAGAACAAACTAAAATAATATCAAATTAAATAGTTCAAACAAGAGTCTAAGTCTTAATTCTTAATTCTTGATCTGTTAAATTTTTTTATTAAAATTTTAATTATTCAATTGATAAGAAGAATCTTTTTAATCACAATTAAAATTTTTTTATTTAATTTAATTTTTATCCGATTTTATAATGGTCTGATATTAGCTAAAGTTTTTAAACCTTAAAATTTTTTGTTTTATCGATTTTAGGGATGACAACAGACCAACCCATAAGCTTGCTAATTTTTTTAAAATAATTTTTAAAATTAAAAATATAAAATAATATCTTTTTTAATTAAATTTAAACTAAGATGACTCAAATTTAAACTTACTCATGCCGACCATTTTAAATAAAATAATAATTTTTCCTTAAAATAATTGAGGGGATGGATCCCGTAAGCCAGCTCATTGCAATTTGGTCGTTCTAACTTCTGATCAGTTTTTAACGCATTGTTTATAAATAAACCCTTATTAAGAGATCAAATCAATACCCCCTTTTCCTAGCTCGGCGATAAACAGATTAAACCCTAAAGCTCATAATAACAAAAGGAACAATAGAATCGCCAAAACATTTTCCCTCGATCTTTAGGTTTGGTTCGAAAAGCATTACTGTGATTTGAAAAGAATTTGATTAAATGGAAAGCGGAGTGCAGGAAGTTTTTAGTAATGCAAATGCAAATTTTGCGAGTGCTGGTGGAGGACCTCTTTATACTCCCAATTTGATTGGCTCTTTAGCTAGAGTTCCTGATTTTCATTATCTACAGATCTCTCTCTCTCTCTCTCTCTCACTCATATTTATCTTCTTCTTTTTTGCTTCTTCTACAAATTGTTGTTCGGACTTTTGCACTGATCAGATCCCTAAGTTTTTCGTTTTTGTGCCCTAAGTTTTTTGTTTCAATTGAACTCAATTCAATCAGCTATATGCTCTGTAGTTTTCTGTTAGGTCCATAAAACAGGCGAGTTTTGGATGGTCAGGTGAAGATAGATCATCAAATTGGATGACTTAGATGCCAGTAATGATATTGCTTCTGATATTTCTGTAAAATTTCAAAATAGATTTTCATGGGTATAAGGACATTGGGAGAGAGATTTCTGCTCTGCTACGTGTTTTACTCCTCTCTGTTGCTTCTGCGTTTGTTGCATTATCCAGCATCTTGTTTTTGTCTTTTGATTATGCGTTTTATTTTTTTTTTCTAGCTACTACGTTGTTTTCTTCTCTACCGCTTCAGTCATTTTTCTTCTTTTGGATTCTCCTTCTACGCTGCGTTTTAGGATCAATTTCGATATTAAACAAAAAATGCTCTGATGGAATTTTCTGAATCCTTTATTGTTGTCTGATGCAGTTGTTCTTAATGTAATCCTTAGTTGGAAAGCTCGGAAGATCATGTCATTCTATGTTAAGTTGAGATATATTCTGAAGGTTGTTTCAGTTCTTGCATGGGTTGTAGTTCTGTCCCTTACCTATGCATTCTTTTTAGAGAGGCCTCTGGGGGGTTTGTTAAAACTATTAAAGGCTAATTTGGAAACAATTCAAGCTTGCCATCATGGTTTGTTTTGACTGTAGTTACCTCTCTCTCACCAAATATGCTGGCAGCAGTTTTGTTTGCCTTTCCCTTTATAAGGAGACTTCTGGAGGGATCAGACAATAAGATTGTCATGCTAATGATGTGGTGGTCACA
>JAOTAY010000006.1:26279234-26309239 GCA_025629805.1 Erythroxylum baracoense | reverse complement strand
GAATAGGGATTAGGGTTTCTCTATAAATAGAGAACTTAAGTCTCATTAGAGATGATACGAAAACCCTAGCCACCTAGACCTAACTGTTCATTCTTTTCGAGAGAAAAATTATGTGGCGTTCTAAAGTGTTTTAGAACGTGCTAGCACACATTAGCCGCTGCTCAGATCGTTCATCCTCGTGTGGATACTGGTAGAGAACGTTCGTGTGCTGCGGCGCCTACAAATCTGAAAAACAAATACCAATCCGCGTTAAGAGGTAATTTCGTACATATGTGAAATTTCGATTATACATCTTGTTGTGTAGTATGGTCCATTCCGCTGCGTATTGTGAATAACTAGGCCATAGGTGATCCAACAGGAAAGACGGTAACCGTTGGTAATCACAGATGGAACAACAACTGTCATCGGTAAATTGGAACAATTTCTCGGACGATTTGCACAAACGTACAGATGAAAAGACCGAAACCGTCGGTAATCACAGACGGACTATCCAACAACATGCCATCGGTAATCACAGATGGAGTAATTACTGTCGGTAATCATAAACGGAATAACCAACTGCTTTTCATCGATAATTACAGACGGAATAACCATAGGTAATTTTTTAACATTTTACCGACGGAAGTGTTTCAACCGTTGGTAAATATACTGATGAATAACAATTTTTCGTTCGTAAATATACCGACGGTAAAAATATTATATTGGTAAATTTACCAATAGTATGTTATTTTCCGTCGGTATATATTAGCTATGGTTGTTTCTACGATGTTTTTGTCCATCAGTAATGTCCGTCGCTAATATTACATACCGATGAAAAGTCTGCGTTTTTTGGCGGTAAATACTGTCAAAAAACACAATTTTTTTGTAGTGATTCTTGCTTATATTTTTAATCTCAATATATATAATAATTAGGATAATTTATACTTTAGATTTGAAATTTATCTAATTTTATAATATAAGTAAAAAGCATAAAAATATTAAATAAATATTAAATAATATTATATTTAAATATAAATTACTGTAAACCTATATTATTAAGTCTTTTGAAATAATAAATCTTTTTATATCAAACAATATATAGGATTTTAATAAATAAAATATTTTTAGATATTGTTGATTTATATTTTTAATTTAAAATATAATATTATGAATTAAAAAATTTAGGTATATGTTGACTTAAATGAATGTAATTTCTCAGATTAATATAATTTAATTTTTGGATTGTATTTACAAAAAATCGATAATTTTGAGATTTAATTGATAATTTTATATTATTGTAAATTTGAGTAAGGTTAGCTTTACCTTAATAAATAAATGCATCACCTCCAAGTATGTATTTGATGTGATTAATTAAAAAAGGGCCATGGGTGGATTTAAGTTCGAAATTTGCGACTAATTCAGTAATAAATCTTATTCAGGATGGATGCTGACATTTTTCGACTAATGTACTTGCCTTAAAATCCTAAAGAATGAAGGGGAAAGGAAACGAACCCTCGAATTCCCCAATTGTCGTTTACCATAAAGTCAGTGACAAGTCCAAAGCAGACAGAATAGTATTTGGGCTTTTGCCCTTTCTGCGAGTGAAGCCCATCTTATGAAATGACAATTTTAGTAATTTGCTTCTGTTGGAGTGTACGTTGAAAGTTCAGCTTTGCACAATGAGACAAGGTAGCTGTTGTCTTGTAGAACCTTTTTTCGATAGCTAGAGGAGCAGAGCAAGGTAGAGCTTAGTACTTAAGAGTACGAGGAGTGGAACTGGCAAAGGGGCACAAAAGGTATAAGACTAAACAAGTCAGTATGCCGAATCTCTTACCAAATAATCTGTTTTTTCTTAGCTACAAACATTGAAATGCTTCTTAGCGAAGAGACTCTCTTAATCGCAACGTCTACTAAATTAGAAAAGAATTGAAGGGAAGTGAAACTGTACTAGCAAACAAACGAGAGAAATTAAATCCGAATAGGGTTCGTACTTGGTATGCACTTCATCATATCAGCTTAAAGAATATTCCAATGCCAGCCGAGCGGCCGGCTTAATATGCTTAACAGTTAAGTAACCTTCAGAAGACTTCCTTTACAAGTCAAAGTTTGAGAATCCGTTTGGTGCAAATAACAATAACAGTAGTTGGTTGATAATTAATTTAACAGAATCAGTTACTAGTTGTTTAAATATCAATTGAAGATTATGTTTATCTGATGATTAACTTGAATTCCATTAACATTTTAAATATGAAGATTGAATCCTATTAATCAAATGCTGTTTGGTTTTATTAAAGCCATCAAGTTAAATACGTCAGAAAAGTAAATTAGAGCAATATCATTTATTTTCAAAAAATAAAAATCATATTTAAGCATTAGTCCCTATCTATAAATGTAAAATTTTGAACAAATTAAAATTTGTCCAACAATTCTATATTTATCTTTTTAACTTAGGGTGAACGAAAACTGTTTATTTGTTATAAACCCTTAAAAACATCATATACTTGATTTAAATTTATTGGAGCTGCTAATTCTGTCATTATAATACTCCTAATTCCTTTAGATTGCATTTCAAAGCAATAATTTTGATTTGAATTACTAAAGTTTAAAATAAAATGCACAGAATTTATGCATCTTTTAAATACAAGGAAAACGTCAGTTATATGCATAATACTAAGCACTTAAAGAGAACAGGATTGAATGGTCCAGATCAGCTCATTCACTCACTCACTCCACTCTCTCTCTCTCCGTTTATCAACTTGCCAACTAAGTACTTTCTAAAAAAAACTTGCTAACAAAGTACTTACCCAAATACAAATTATGAAACATTGCTAACGAAGTAATTGATTCCTTCTCATGGTTACTTTTGACTAAAATAAAAATGCAAGCGAGAAAAGAAAATGGAAGGAAACTTCCGGAGCAAGCACATCAAGAACTAGGTCCCATTTCCACGTCATTATTTTCATTTATAATAAACAACTCCCGAAAAGGATAATATCGATAAACGCCACTCTGATTGGACGTCTGATTGTTGCCCATTTGGTTGTATGCTTTGGAGAGTACCCCGCACGGGCTCGTAATGGTGAAAATAGCATGCAGATTGGGAGGTGTCATATCGGATACAGCGAGTAGGAAGATTTCGCAGCAGGTGCGAGTGATAGCGAGGTGAAGGAAAAATAAAGGGCTTTGGCATTTAGTGGGAAGTGGCCCAATGATGGTACGGCTTCCTCGCGAACACTAAAACTAACCGATGCCCACTCGCCCAGTCTCTGGATCCGTTACACACACTATTACGTTATATCCTTTTGATAAAACAAGTAACAGTATTTTGCATTTATGGCTTTTAATCATTTCACTCGGGAACTCCAAATATTTGTGATGTAAATATTAAAGACAGCTGGAAAGGAAAACTAGTGAAGTGGAGGCTCCACCAATACGTTGTGAACGATAGTGGCAATGACCTAATGTTACATGTTTTGGGACGCGCGAGATTTATTATAGCAAATGAACATCATGTGGATAAATTGAAACCAAAAGACATGGGAATTGTAACGATGTGGCAGTATTTTGGGCGTGGCTGGCCTGCGTGTGCCGCTTGGACTCCCGACTCCCAAGGGTCACGATTTATGTGGTTTTTTTTGATGATAATAATAAATACACAATACATTTACGTTTTGTTCTTTTTAATTTAAATTGTTACAATATTATGTAAACTAATAGTCTCAAAATTCGTTAATGTATTACATTTAACTCATAATACATACAACTAACTGTAATTGTATTTGTACCCTTAAAAAGTTATAAAATCATTTAACAACATCTATCATATCTTTGGTATTCCAAACACTGCGAGGATGTCCATTATTGAGTTAAAACGAAACAAAGGGATACAATATAAATTCATTGCTATTTCAGTGTATATTGCATGTCCAGTAACTATTACTCTTTCCAATTTCATCCAAAATTTTAATGTTTCTATGATATTGAACATATTAAAAACCGAAAATTAACCAAAATTCTTTTAATGATATTACATATAGGAGAAAAAGTTATTCTTGATTTATTAGTAAATGCCGAATTACATTGTTTCTTAGATTATAATAAGTGCTAGTTTTTCATTATGGTTAGTAAAAAAAGATGAAACATAAAAGCTAACATGATAAGCGAGTGAGATGGCAAGAAATGGCCAAGTCACCGGGTGGGTGGACCAGTCAAAATGGAAGGGTCTTGCCAGGTGTGCAACCACATGTCAAAGTGACAGGGAAGGGCAAGGCAATAGAATGGAGGGGTAGGGACTAAGGAGGGAGTGGTCATTTTCAAGTACCTACCGCTCACCCCTATAAGGCACGTAAAATGGATGTTTTCTTTAATCATTTCGTGATTTTTACAAAGCAAGGGTTTGTTTTGGTTTGTTTTGTTGCGCGGCCCTCTCTCTCCTTCGGCCCACTCCTCTTTTAACCCTTTTTCTTTTCCTTTTCTTCTTTTTATTGCGTTCTTTTTATTAGTCACACACTCTCTCTCTCTCAAACAAGAGCAGTAGTGTGGCAAGCGGGCGCTCATTACCTACCTAGTTTTTCCCTTGCTCTTTGTTTTCCTTTTACTTTGATTCAAGGTAAGCGGTTTTCGATTGTGGTTTGTTAAGCGTTTATGGTATATTCTATTCTTTTTTGGCTCTTCTATGGGTTTCGATCTACTTCAGTTTGACAGACATAGTTTTTTCAGATCTGTTAGTTTAATCTGCCAGTGTTTTTGTTTTTAGCATTTTTAGGGTTTCTTAGGAAAAGTGAGTCCCTCTTTTTTCTGGTTACAGATCGGTAGATCTTACGGTTAGCGTCTGTTGATGATTCTGATAACGATTTGGGGATTATTTCTTGAGATTTTTTTTATTGCTGTGTGAGATGACCCTTTTTTAACCACTGTGGTCGTCGTTCCGGTTGGGTTTTCTTTCTCTCGTTATACTTTTTAGCTTTTGAGGTAGTTTGTCCCTTTTCATTGTGTAGTTATTGTTTGTTTTGTTGTATCTGCTTTGTGGAGTTGATTTATTAATGTCAGGTTTAGTGCGTGTTTAATGCAACATATTATTGTCGGGTGTAATGTGTTTCCGTCTCTGGAAAACAATGATGTTGCTTGTTTAGCGTTTTTTGGTAGGTTACTCTTTTCTGTACTGTTTTGGGTCTCTTTTTGTACTCCATAAAAACTTGTTTCTGGGAAGCATTGTAACTGCTAAAAGTTGAGAAATGAGGGTTTTTCTTAGTTGTTTTGGAGTTCCTTGATTGTATTCGGTTCTTATATATGTTCTTTTATTCTGGGCATCAGTAACTGAGCTTGGACTTATTTTTTGTACTCTTTTTGGGGTGTTCTTAACTGGCTTTGTTTGTCCATGTGAATTAGATATCACATTATGGTGCGGAAGAGAAGAAGTGACATTCCTTCAGGTGGGGGTGAGAGGTCTGAGCCTGAAGAGTCTCAACCGCAGGGGCCAGGTGCTGGTGGTGGAAGGGGTCGTGGAGCTGGACGAGGGGGTCGTGGTGGGATGCCACAGCAGCATCATACTCCGGAATATCAAGGCAGAGGAAGAGGAGGTCAAAGACCACAGCGTGGAGGAGGACCTCCTTATGGAGGGCCGTCTAGACCACCTGTCCCCGAGCTGCACCAAGCAACTACTGCACCTACATATCAAGCAGGGGTGACTCCTCAACCTGTGTCAGCGCCACCACAACTGTCGCAGCAGATGCAGCAGCTATCCATCCATGAAGAGGCTTCTTCGAGCCAAACTACTCCACCACCCCCATCAACAAAATCCATGCGATTTCCTCTGCGGCCTGGCAAGGGAACCAATGGCATTAAGTGCATTGTCAAAGCCAATCATTTCTTTGCTGAATTGCCCGACAAGGATTTGCATCAGTATGATGTGAGTCTTGTCAGATGATTTCAGGAATGCTTGTTTATTTACTTGGATTATGTTTATGTGCATTAATCATTTTATTTGTTTATGCAACTAGGTTACCATTACTCCAGAAGTGACTTCCCGCGGTGTCAATCGTGCGGTCATGGAGCAATTGGTTAAATTGTACAGGGAATCTCATCTTGGAAAGCGTCTTCCAGCTTATGATGGTAGAAAGAGTTTATATACTGCTGGGCCCCTTCCATTTATGTCAAAGGAATTCAAAATTACACTTATTGATGAGGATGATGGATCAGGCGCACAAAGGTTCTTGTTCAGTTTTGCACTTTTACTTGTTTGCAAAATTTTGGGTTACAGTGTACATGTTGATTTCTCTGACATGGTCTTGATTTATTTATTTTGTCTGGATGTAGGCGTCCTCGGGAATTTAAAGTTGTGATAAAGTTGGCTGCACGGGCAGACCTTCACCATCTAGGCCTCTTTTTGCAGGGAAAACAAGCTGATGCACCTCAGGAAGCGCTTCAAGTTCTGGACATTGTTCTGCGAGAATTGCCAACAACACGGTACTATTGTAGTCCTATGTTTTATTTCCTAAACTGTGCCCTTGTTTAGCTGACTTAGAGCTGGAATTGAGTGTAGGTACTGTCCAGTTGGTAGATCTTTTTATTCTCCTGATCTGGGTAGAAGACAGACCCTTGGTGAGGGTTTGGAGAGCTGGCGAGGCTTCTACCAGAGTATTCGTCCTACACAAATGGGATTGTCACTCAATATTGGTGAAAATTTGCATCTCTTTTTGCATTCATATATCTATATCTTTTTGTATATGACTTGTACATGGGCTTTTTATTATAGATTCTGATGTATTCTAATGCTTATGTAGCCATAATGGGATGTTTATGATGCAGATATGTCATCTACTGCTTTCATTGAACCCTTGCCCGTTATTGAATTTGTAACCCAATTATTGAATCGAGATGTCTCATCTCGACCGTTATCTGATGCCGATCGTGTAAAGGTAACCTATTGATTTTATGGTAATTAATGTTATTGCTTGCACATTCTACAGCTGCTAAACTGCAAAATTTGCATAAAGTCCTTGTGATATAATCTTTGTAGAATAATGATATTTGAGCATCATTCCTTCTTGATAGATTAAGAAGGCTCTTAGGGGAGTCAAAGTTGAGGTAACACATAGGGGAAATATGCGACGGAAGTATCGCATATCTGGACTAACGTCTCAAACAACACGCGAGTTGACGTGAGTAATCTCTCTGTAACTTGCAAGCATATATATTAGAGTTCTTCCAGATGATTTTAGCCTATCTGAGTTGGAACTTTGTTTTTGTTAGTTTTCCTGTGGATGACAGGGGAACAATGAAATCGGTGGTGGAGTACTTCTATGAGACTTATGGGTTTGTTATTCAACATGCCCAGTGGCCATGTCTACAGGTTGGAAATCAACAGAGACCAAACTACTTACCCATGGAGGTAATGTATATGCAAAATTTCCAATCTGTATGTGATGTTTGAACATTCCTGCTTATGAGTTATTTTAAGCAGGTATGCAAGATTGTTGAAGGCCAGAGATACTCTAAGAGATTGAACGAGAGACAGATTACTGCTCTTTTGAAGGTTACTTGTCAAAGGCCCCATGAAAGGGAATATGATATTATGAAGGTATGATGTTGGCTCATTTTCCTCCTCTTGTCTGCTGTATCTAGATATTATGTAGCTTTTAGATTTTTGGCAATATTGTGTATTACTACACTAGGCTCTTTTAGTTGGAAAGTTGTTGATTTTTATATTTTTGGTGATATTGTTTCTCGTTTCTTCTTGTACTTCTCATATTCACCACTTTTAAGTCACCTGCCATTTAGGCAGTTATAAGAAATTTGTTGGGTGATTATTGTATTGCACTGGTTTTCTCACCTTAAAACCTAGAAGGATAAAATAACTCAAAGATAGACTGAAATTCTAATTTATTGAGTTACTTGTCAGACTGTTCAACACAATGCTTATCAGAATGATCCATATGCAAAGGAGTTCGGAATTAAAATCAGCGACAGGCTTGCTCAAGTTGAAGCTCGCATTCTTCCAGCCCCTTGGGTAAGTATTCTCTTTTATTCTTTACTACTTTGTGAAACAATTGTCTTCTGATTTAATTCATACGATTTTTTGCAGTTAAAATATCATGATACTGGTAGGGAGAAGGATTGCCACCCCCAAGTCGGACAGTGGAACATGATGAACAAGGTTCTTCCTCCTGATATGTTAGAAAATCATTTTATATAACCCCTTTGCATTTATTCATTTCAAGTTCATGTTGCATTTGAAGTATTTTCTTCCTTTCTCCAATTTAATCAATTTATTTGAAATTGCTATGAGATCACAAGTTACAATGAATACAATTCATATATTTTCAACATAATGTGTCATGTAAAGTATTTTCAACATAATGTTTTCCCTGTGATTGCTAACATGGTGAAGTATTAATTAAGTGTTAGTCTACCCATTTAGTGTCAATATGCATTCTGATGAAACTGTGTATGTTGAAAGGAGAAATGTGGACTGTAGAGGTTATATTTTTGTTGGAAACTGCTTGCTATTTGTATGCATGGAGGCTGATTTTTGTAGGGGTTGGAAAGAATTAACATCTCAATTGTAAGCAAAATATGTGTAGGAAAGTGGTAGATTAAATTAGAAGTATTTTTTGTGGGTCTCCGTAAATAATCAAAGTTGGAACGTTGTTTTTATATTCCAGCAGAACTGAAGTAAGTTACTTCTAGGTTTGAAAGTGCTTAGTTGAAGGTGGGTTGTGTATGTTTTGACTAACATTCTGGAATTCACAGATGATTGTAGCCAATACTTGAAGCAATTGATGAATTTTTTTTTGTTTTTTTGAAAGCAATTGATGAATTTTATATAGGTTTACTTGAACAATTGATTCTAAGGATTAATGCTGAGATATTATTTGTAGCTTCATAACTACATCTCTATCCAAATAAACGAACTAAGTTGGTTGTTTTAGTCTACTATTACTTGTACAAAACAAAAATTAAATTGATTTAAAAATGCTAGTCATTTCTATGATTTAAATTTCCATGGAGGCTGAATTAAATACATTAATTAAGTTAAATTATTCTTTTTCTTTTTGATCTACTAAAAAGTTTGAGTGTGCAATCCGCTGGATATAAAGGACAAGACTTAAGGCCTGGGATCAGAAAACGGGAACATGATGAGAATATATGTTTTCACATACAAGAGTTAATAGAATACATATGATTGAAGAAGCAAAGAGTTTCTTTTAGCGTATATGTATGAGGGAACTTCCCTCTTTATATGAGATTAGTATTTGCTGATGGCAATTTCTGCTGGTCATTGCCTTATTGGTGAACTAGTCATTTAGAAATAATCTTTGATCAAAATTTCCAGAAAATGGTTAATGGTGGGACGGTTAGGAGCTGGATCTGCATAAATTTCTCTCGAAGTGTTCAAGATAGTGTGGCCGGTGGATTTTGCTCAGAACTTGCTCACATGTGCTACATCTCTGGCATGGTATGTAATCTTTTATGATGAGGTTATTGGCTTTAGATATGTTTTATATTGTTTTCTTGCTTTGCTATATAGTAATTTTTGTTTTTTGCAGGAATTTAATCCTCAGCCAGTCCTACCTCCTGTTAGTGCACGACCTGAGCATGTAGAGAAGGTTTTGAAAACCAGATACCATGATGCAATGACAAAGCTTCAATCCCATAGCAAGGAGCTTGACTTGCTCATTGTTGTTCTTCCAGATAATAATGGCTCTCTCTATGGTAATCATGATCATTTCAAACGTGCTTTTGAAGCTCATTATATTTTGTTGTGTAATTGGTGTATTTTAAAGTACAAAGTATTTGTATTTGATTACAACTTGTTTCTTCTTCCTTTTTTAAATGGCTTTACATTGCAGGTGACTTGAAAAGGATATGTGAGACAGATCTTGGACTTGTATCACAATGCTGTTTGACAAAGCATGTATTTAAGATGAGCAAGCAATATTTGGCCAATGTGGCCTTAAAAATAAATGTCAAGGTTGGGGGAAGGAATACAGTACTTGTTGATGCATTATCTAGGCGTATTCCTTTGGTCACTGATAGACCTACTATAATATTTGGTGCGGATGTTACTCATCCTCATCCAGGGGAAGACTCTAGCCCATCCATTGCAGCTGTAAGTCTTCAAATGCTTCATCCTTTATTTTAAGAATGATTATATGCGACTGTTTAAGTTTTACATTTTCCTGTAATATGGAAATATTTTTCGGTCTCAGGTTGTAGCATCACAAGATTGGCCAGAGGTTACAAAGTATGCTGGTTTGGTTTGTGCACAAGCACATCGACAAGAGCTCATCCAAGATTTGTACAAGACATGGCAAGATCCTGTGAGAGGGACAGTGTCTGGTGGAATGATCAAGTACTGTTAACCCTTCTCTCACAACAAGTTTGTGTGTGTTTTGTGCCGATCATGACGTTCAACTCACATTAAATGCTAGAGATTAGAATTGTTGTGGCATATATTTCTGTGAATTTGAGGACCAAGTTGCTTTATGATATTCTTTCTCTTTCCAGGGAACTTCTTATATCATTCCGTAAAGCAACTGGGCAGAAGCCAGAGCGCATAATATTCTACAGGTATTTTTAATTTTCATGACAGCTATATTAAGCTATCTTTGCTTCTAAAAAATTACCTTTGTGTTAATATTATTTTGGTGTGGTTTCTCTAGGGATGGAGTCAGTGAGGGCCAATTCTATCAAGTTTTGCTGTATGAACTTGATGCTATCCGCAAGGTTAAACTTCTTTTCTTGATTTAGTAGTTCAGCTATTCCTCTTTGTATTATGTACTTCATACTTGTACCATGCACCTCCTTATTACTATTGCTTTTCCTTGTGCCTCACTGAAATTTTAGGCATGTGCTTCCTTGGAACCAAATTATCAACCGCCAGTGACATTTGTTGTGGTCCAAAAACGTCATCACACAAGGTTGTTTGCAAACAATCACCGTGACTCGAGATCTGTTGACAGGAGTGGGAATATACTGCCTGGTATCTGATTTTGTTGTAACTTTGGAAATGAGTTGCCTACTAATTTATTTTATTCAGTTTTAACATGTGACACAGTATATCATGAACTATTCCGTTCCAGGTACTGTTGTGGACTCGAAAATTTGTCATCCAACTGAATTTGATTTTTACCTGTGTAGCCATGCTGGAATACAGGTAAGAAACACGGTTTTTTTCAATGCTAGATAAGCTTAGCTTCGTCAAAATTTTTTAACAGTGCCAACTTGACAAATAGGGAACGAGTCGTCCTGCCCACTACCATGT
Source organism: Erythroxylum baracoense (assembly GCA_025629805.1). NCBI lineage: Eukaryota > Viridiplantae > Streptophyta > Magnoliopsida > Malpighiales > Erythroxylaceae > Erythroxylum > Erythroxylum baracoense. Next base: position 26,297,994 of record JAOTAY010000006.1, on the reverse strand, counting down.
TCTATGGGATGAGAACAAGTTTAATGCTGATGGATTGCAATCTTTGACAAACAACCTCTGCTACACGTATGTTCATCTTTGGAATATTGAAATAGGGGTTACGTTTTTTTCCCTGTTGGTAGTTTGTGGTTTGACCAAAAGTACTGATAACATGGCAACCAGTTATCACTTTTTTCCGTCTTTGTTTTCTCTTTAAATTCTGATATTAATTTTATTGTATATTTTTTTATTATTTTGCAGATATGCGAGATGCACAAGATCCGTTTCCATTGGTTAGCATTTTCTCTCTTATCAGTTCTTAACATGAGAATTCCGATAATTGATGTTATGTAAGAGCAAAATTGTCTGATGGTTTTTATTTCATGATTGCAGTACCCCCTGCATACTATGCGCATCTTGCTGCATTTCGAGCTCGTTTCTATATGGAGCCAGAGACATCGGACAGTGGTTCAATGACCAGTGGAACTGCTGGAGGACGTGGCGGCATGGGTGGAGGTGGAGGTGCAAGAAGCACTCGAGGCCCTGGTGCTGGAGCTGCTGTGCGTCCACTACCTGCTTTGAAGGAGAAAGTTAAGCGGGTTATGTTTTACTGTTAGGGTTGGACCTATCAGGTTCAATTATATCCTGTTCCATTTTTTTAACTTTTAATTTGCCTTGCTGTTCACATCCTGGATGTGACACTTATCTTTTGTGCTGGTAATTACATCCTTGCTGTTGCTACTGTTGGTTGTGACTGAAAGTGTTACTTTTAATATTAAACTTGGTTGAGATTGAATATTATTATATAACTTTTCCATTAATATGTCCTGTGAATTACTGTTGAAATAGCAAGATGTGATACGATGCTTTTGCAGGTTTGTATTTTGAAATAGCTGCTACGGGAAGTTAGTAATGATCTCAATTCACGTATTCAAACATCAGTCATAACATTTAGGTCACGTATGGAAATTAGTAATGGGAATGAAAATGCAACTTTTATTAAAAATGGTGAATAATAAAATTGGAATGAATGTTAAATAATTCTTGTAGAGGGTGTGAGTATAAGTTTGAGGTAAAAAAAATCGGGAATAATATTATTAGAATATTACTATAAAATTATCTTTTATATTAATTTTTAATAATAATTATTTTTAGATGCTTTTTTCTCATTATAAAATTTATTTATAATTATTTAAAAATTAATAATCTTATAAATTATTGAAATTTTTATTAATTATTAGTTTTAGTTAATTATGTACAAAATAAAATATATAATGACTAAATAAGAGTAAAGGCTTTTATTATCATTTTTAATATTTAATGCTAAATATTAAAGTAAGTATTAACTTTGTTTAATAATATATCAAATACATATAATTAATAATTTTGTTTATATTTGTATTTAGATTTAGATTTTTATTTTATTTTTAACATTATATTTATTATGATTTGACTGAGAATTTGGACATGTATTAGTTATGGTTGGTATCGATTTGTGCCTTTTTTCTTCAAAGGTGTTTTTTCAGAGGTGTATTTGTTTGGTTGTGTTTGACTTTGAGCGAAAGTTACAATCTATGCGGTGAGTTTTAAGGGACCAAACTGGTTGGTTACCATTGCGGTAATGGTTGGTTACTGTTATAGTAATTGCTTAGTTCTCTATGTTTCATACCAACTACATTTTCTTATGTGTCTAAAAAGATTAGTTGTTTTAAGATAAGCTACTTGGACATTACCAAGCAATAACACCCAGATTGATAAAATCACTCAACTAACAAGAAAATAGGATTTAATGTGGTAAAATCACAAGACATTGATAATAAATCCACTAAATCCAAAAACTTTAAACCACATATGGTCTCCCATATGGCTTTGTGCTATGACTCTGTCCCTTAATACCCAACATCACGGATATTAATGATTTCAGTGACTTACACCGCATCCTCCAGATACACAACCATGGGTGACTCCACATGGGTGCATTTAACCTTAAGCTTCGTCTCTTACTTATACATGATTATAGAAGCTTGCATGTTTGTCTCCGGACTTATTCAAAAAAAAAACTAGATCGAGCCTTATGTAGTGTAGAATGAAGGTATTTTATTCTTGAGATTTTTGTGCGTAATTTACCTCATGCTTATAATGATCATTGCCCAGTTTTAGTTTCGTTTGAGAAATGAGTTGTTAATCGTTCTGCCAGGCCCTTTCGTTTTGAAATTGCATGGCAAACTCATTCTTTTTTTTTTTTAGGTCTTCCTTGCTAGTTGGAATAATGATATTGGGCTTCACTCTAATCTTTACCATGTCCAGCTTACTCTTTAGTATTGGAATTCACAAACTTTTGGGAATATTTTTAAACAGAAACATATTCTGTTAGCTCAACTAGGTGGCACTCAGATGGCATTGGAAAGTACTCCCACTTCGTTTCTTTTTTCCTTAGAAAAATAGTTGTGTACTGAGTATAATGAGGTCTTTAATCAAGAGAAATTGCTGTGGTTTCAAAAGTCAAGAGAGAATTGGGTTCAATTTGGTAATCGTAACACACGTTTTTTCCATACTACTACTTTAGTAAGAAGGAACTGGAATATGATTCATATGATTAAAGATGAGACTGGTAATTGGATTTGGGACAATGCTCAAGTCCGAGAGACTGTTATTCATCATTTTTATCAAGTTTATTTGGCTGAGCTTTTGCAGTTAGATTTTTGACAGGCTTGTCCGAGGTGTTCACAGCCAATTGAGGAGTGTTTCCTTTTGGATATTATTCGTATTCCATAAGCTAATGAGGTCCTTGCAGCTATGAAACAGATGTCACCCTTCAAATCTCCTGGCCCAGATGGTTTTCAGGCGAGCTTTTATCAGGCTAATTGGCCCATTGTGGGGAATTCTTTGGTTTCCTTTGTCCAAAATGCCTTTATAAGGGGGAGTTTTGATGATACTCTAAGTCGTGCGTTTATTTGCCTTATCCCTAAAGTTGATCATCCGGAAACGGCTGCTCTGTTTGGTCCAATTTTTCTCTGTAATGTCTCAGTAAAGTTCATATCCAAGGTCATTGTGAATCACCTCCGGCCTTGGCTCCAACAATTGATAGGGCCTAATCAGAGTAGTTTTATTCCAGGCAGCGGTACTTCATATAATATTATTCTTGTTCAAGAAACTATTCACTCTTTCTCTCAAAAGAAGGTAAAATGTGGTGGCTTGATAATGAAGATTGATTTGGAAAAGGCTTATGATCTTATTGATTGGGAGTTTTTGCAATGAGTTCTTTAAGATGCGGGGTTTCTTTCTATCATTGTGTCTCTTATTATGTTCTGCATCACTTTTACAACGATGAATTTTCTTTAGAATGGGGAAGTCACTAATTACTTTAAACCATCTAGGGGTCTTCGTCAAGGTGACCCCATGTCTCCTTATCTTTTTGTTTTATATCTGAATAAGCTTTCTTACTTGATTGAACAGGAAGTAGTGGCAGGTAATTAGAAGCCTATCAAATTGTCAAGGGGTGGGCTTGCTATTTCTCATGTGATGTTTGCAGATGATTTAATTTTGATAGGCGAAGCTTCAATTAAACAAAGCAAAACCATGATTTCTTGTTTAGATAAGTTTTGTGCTTTTTCAGGTGGAAAGGTCAATGTTGCAAAGTCTAGATTTTATGTTTCACCGAACACTGATAAGACAACAGTAAACGATATTCAAAGATGTATAGGCATTGCTCCATGTGTTGATCTTGGCTTGTATCTTGGTGATCCCCTTCATACGCAGCGTGCTTCTTAATGAACCTATGACCATATTCTAACAAAGATCAAGAAGAAATTGACTCTCGCTTGCTGGTCGCGCCACTCTTATGCAATCTGTCACCAGTACCATAGCTATGTATACTATGCAAATCACGAGACTTCCCATCGCTGTCTCTAAAGAAATCGACTCTCTAAATAGGAAATTTCTTTGGGGTTCAACTGCTAACAAACAGAAAGTGTCACTTCTTAAGTGAGATACGGTGTGTCATCCACGTAAGGAAGGTGGCTTGGGTTTTCGGAAGACTGTAGATATGAATTTGGCTTTGTTGACTAAACTTGGTTAGAAACTTGAGGCCAATGATAGTAGTTTATGGGCTCATATTTTAAAGGCTAAATATTTTCCAAGCTCCACTTTTTGTAGTCGAATATAAAACCTGTTGCTTCTCATACTTGGAGGAGCGTTTGTGCTAGTAAGAATATTGTCCATCAGGGTTGTTCACGGTTGGTTGGGTGTGGTGATCAAACATCCTTTTGGTTTGATAAATGGCTTGATAAATTCGAGTTGACCTCGTTAATTGATCACAATTCCCTGCCCCCTTTGCCAGATACGAAAGTCTCTGATTACTTAAACAACGAAGCCACTTTTCGGGATATTATGCACTCCTTCCCTGAGGAAACCCAAAATCTTCTCTCTCTTCATGCCTATTCGTGCAAAAAAGGACATAACTATTTGGTCTGCTTCTCCTTCTGATGTGTTTTCAATGAATTCAGCTTATAATCTTCTGTTTGGGACATCACAATCAAATTTCAATTGGAATTTAGTATGGAAGAACTTACCTCCTCGCATCAAATTTTCCTTGTGGCTGGTAGTTCATAACCGCTTGTTGACACGTGAAGCTTGTGTCCGACGCCATATCACTACTACTGCCAATTGTCCAAGATGTGACAATCCTTGTGAATCAATTTTACATTTACTTCGAGACTTTCAAGAGTCACAAGTCATCTGGTCCTCTTGGCTCCAAGGTCGTCAGTTAGATGTTTTTAATTCTTTATCTCTTGTTGATTGGATTCGTGTTAATTTTTGCAACTCTTCTTTTATTGTTGCTACTAATATCTCTTGGGCTGACCTTTTTTGTTATACCTGTTGGTATATATGGCGTTGGCGTAATTGTGTTGTTTTTGAACCAGACTTTGTCTGGCCCCCCAATGCTACTAATATCATTTGTGTAAGTGTGCAGAATTTTCGCAGATATAGCATGATACAAAAGGCCTTGGTGATGAAACATTATATGCTAATCAACAAGGCCTTTTGCATCAGCACTCACAAATTTGGGAGACACAACAATTGAAGGCCTTGCAAAGAACGCTGAAGGAAGTTGGTTGTTCGGGTTTGTAAGGAGACTCAGTTGGGGAAACATTACAAGAGCTGAATTGTTCGAAATTTATTATGAACTGCTTTTGGCTTAGGATCGAGGCTTCCGAAGTGTGCTTATTGAATCAAATTCTCTTTTGGCCGTTAATAAAGTGAATGCCGACCTTTGACCTACAGATCAATTCTATCAAATTATTCGTGCTTGTAAGGAACTGATTGGCTGACTTTGGTAGGGCCGTGTTGTGCATACTTATCGCGAAGTAAATATGTGCGTTGACTAATTAGCTACTTAGGCCTATGGAGGTATTTTTGCTATTACTCACCTTGGTAATTCTCCTGGACAGCTCCATCATTTTCTTCAGGAAGATCTTATCGGTGTAGCTTGACCTAGGGTCGTCCCTGTTTACACCTAGCAATCTGTGATTGCTCCCTTGTACAAAAAAAAAGTGTAACCTATGCACAAGCGTCCGCTTTAAAAATATCTTCAATTCTTCAATTTCTGCCTTAGGTATATATTAATTATATTCCCAAATAACTTTTATTTTAGTTTTGGAATTTTTTTAAACCCAAACACTCTTATCCCAACCTTAGAATAGCCATATTCTTTTACTCAAAGAAGCCTTGTTTAAGTTAGGTCAACTGCCAGTTGCTTTCTACTCCCACCTACTAAAGCTGCTGTCGCCAGTACACTGACTCTTAGCGTTGCCTCCATCATGCCATCTAAAAGGCTACTTCTTGCCATTGCTAACTATCTTCTCCTTACCCCGCCACTATTTTCCCATCATTGATTCTTTGACGTAGTGCCTCCACCTTGAGGCGTCTTCTCCAGAAGTCACTACAGACTATGATAGACCACTGCCTGTAACCAGCTCCAGAGAAGCACATTCCACACTTAATAGTCACCATTGCTAGCCCATTGCTAACAAAACATAAACTTTTCAAGCAATCTCGATGGCCGGGCCAAAAACGGGCCAGACGAGCTGGCCCAAGACTGTTATCTCTACATCTCCAACATATCTTCTGCATCAACAACTTGACAACACCCATTAAAACTCAATACGCAACTAGCCACTGTCATCATCCGTCATATCTAGAATTTCCAATCAATCTAGAACCAAACCACAATGTTTCCTTATTGGTAATTCTTGGCTTTACAACCCAAAACCAATCACAATTCCAGATTTGGATTGTAACTAAAAGTAATTTGATCATGGTGGCTTTCATATTCAAGTTCTCGTTTACAATCCCACTATTGAGTTCTCAAATTAACCGTCTGAAACACTTGTACTTCGATAATAGTGATATTGAGGTTCACATTATGACTAGTGTTCAAGGTTTTTGGAAATTCTGGTTTTTAAAGATATATTCTGAAATTTTCTGATTGGAGTTTGTGCATAGGAGGGTGAATTTCCAAAATTCTAAATTCTAAATTCTAGATTTCTAATTCTATTTTAGTTAGGGTTTCACATATGAACTTTTCATATTGATGGTCAAATCTAATTTGATTTTAAGATTGGGATATGCAACCATTATATGTTCAATTCTATAATTATTCAATAATAATCAAACAATTTTAATCCAGTTATAGAATTAAACATACCGCTGTTAGGAAATTAGCACAGCTTAATAATAACAGAACCTTTTAATATGATTTTATGAAAGCTAATATCATTTTAAAACTATAACATGATTAATACAAAAGTATAAAAAAGAATGAACCATAATTTATATCTTATTGTGAAGTTTGATTCTTTTCATATCATTTTCTTTAAATCTTTTTTGAAATCGGTTCCTCTTAACTAGCATAGCCGCACACGTGTATAACTTTTAGTGGTATTGACATGCGCGTCGTAATGCTAGTCAAAATAAATTTAGACTACTACTATAGCAGTGGTGAGTCTAGGTTGATACCACAGAGAGTGTGTGTAAATTTATTAAAATGAAAGTAAATGGTATTTAGGTTAAGGGGCTTTTGTTTTAGTTTTTAAAAATAAGAAAATAAAATAAAGCTAAACTAACTAATAAAAGCAATATAAAGAAAACAAGTAAAAATGATAAAAGTGGAGAATTTGATAGGGACTCCGTTCTTTGGTTTAATCTTAGCCTACACCCTAGTTAAACATATTTAATTGATTTGTTGTTCTCAAACATCTCTTAGAAACTATTAATTGTGGGTTAATAATCAACCTGAGTTTTCCTTTAGGTAGTATTTAATCAAGAGACAATTATTAATTAAATCTAACTACCAAATAACCTAGGATACGATCTCTAGATTCAATTAGGTAGTAGCATTACGAATTAGGAAAACTGATTAATCAGGGGGAACAACCATAAACGATTCATCATTTAACCGATGTTATATTATCCATAATGATTATGAACCATTAGTCGCTACAAATGAAGTTCAAATATAACAATTACAAATTATATCAAAATTTTAGCAATGAGTTTGTAATAAAACTGTCCAATGAATACCCAAGGGTTCATACACAAAACCCAAATCCATACGTATAAGATAGCCAATCGATCCTTTTCCATCTCACCCATTTGGCTTGCTAGGTTCTAGAATCTAGAACTTGTTTCCTGTCAGAGTTGTTATATACCCTATTGAACCTGTTGTTGTATATCCTGTTGTAGCTGATGCATACTCTGTTGAAGCTGAAGATCTATAGTAGTAGAGATCTTGATAAAGTCGTCTAGAGATATACCTGAATCTTGTTGGCTCTCTATATCTTGGACACTAGACCTTGTATCATGCCAAAATTGGCATCCATCTCACTGGAATTGTAGAGTATTATGTCGAAATTGCTGCACACCCTATTGAAACAACTAATGCATATTATGTTGAAACAGAATATTCTTAGCAATCATAATATTAAGCACATCTTTCAAAGATGTACCTGAGTTGTGATAAGAAGCTTCTGGTCCATATGAGAATTATTGTGTATCTTGCAAACTATTATGAAAGTAACTTGGCTAGTTATCCCATCTGTAACTAAAGTTTGGTTGATTAGTTCAAACATGTTATAAGATTGGAAATATGAGTTAAAGAAAAAATTACTTCTGTCCATGAATTTTTTTTCACAAACACTAAACAAAAAGTAAAAAGATCAAGAAATAAATGAAAGGAAACTTATTACAAACAAATATGTACAAAAAATCAATTAAAATCAAGAACAAAAACTAAAAAACTGCACTCTCTAGCAACGACGCCAAAATTGATATGCATGTCGTAACTTTAGTCAAAATAAACTAGACTACTAATATAGTAGTGTTGAGTCTAGGTCGATCCTATAGAGAGTATGTGTAGAGTTATTGAAATGAAATCAATTGGTAATTAGGTTAAGGGGGGTTTTTGTTTTTATTTTTTAAAATAAGAAAATAAAATAAAACTAAACTAACTAACAAAACAACTTAAAGAAAACATGTAAAAAATGATAAAAGTGGAGAATTTGGTAGGGACCCAGTTCTAGGTTCAATCTCGGCCTACACCCCAATTAATCATATTTCATCTTCCTAGAAACTATTAATCGTGGGTTAATAATCAACTCGAGTTTTCCCTTAGGTCATGTTTAATCAAGATAAGATCGTTAATTAAACTTGACTACCGAATAACTTAGGATACGATCTCTAGATTCATTCGGGTAGTAGCATTACGAATTAGGAAAACTGATTAATCAAAATCACATATACGATTCGTTATTTAACTTAGGTTATGTTATTCCTTATTTAACTTAGGTTATGTTATTCCTAATAATTATGAATCATTAGTCACTATAAATAAATTTCAAATATAACAATTATGAATTGTATCAAAATTCTAGTGATGGGTTTGTAATAAAACGATCTAATGAATGCATTAAAATCATCTTTTTATAATATCCAATGGGTTCATACACAAATAATCGGACTATAATGATAACACAATCATTCATACACAAAATCTAAATCCATACGCATAGGATAATGCAATGAATTTTTAAAGAAAAAGAAACAACAAAACAATGGAAGGGATGCTTAGCCTGGTTATTGGTGTCAATGTTGCCTCCTAAATAGCGTCGAGAAGCTACCCCTACCTCTATAGGTCTCTCAAGATTGAGGGCTTGCTCCAAAAAATAATGCTTCAACGCCCACAAGTATGTCCTAGCCAAAGACCCTCTCGCTACTGTTCTCTCGCCACTCTCGCTACTGTTTTCTTTTTCTCCAAAAACCCCCCGTCTCCTGTTCTCTTCTTTTTTTTTTTCAAACCCACACTTCACACGTATAAAACCCTCTTACCAAACGTTTGTGTTTTGGGTTCTTCTTTCCTCGGCTGTGCACTGTGTTTGCTCTTTTTATTTCTACTGGCGCGTTGGTCCATGTCTATGCTATCGTTTCCTTCATGTGATGTTATTGTATTGCTGCTTCTTTAATCCACCTTATGCGCTGCATTCAATGTACATGTGAGCTGCGTTTTATCTCCCAACAGCTAGCGTTTTGGTCCTTGTTTCTGCTCCTTACACTCTGAGTTTTATTCTCCATTCTTCCACCTGCAGCATGGGTTGTCGTTTCTTGTCCATGCTGCTGGCGTTTTGCTCACCTGCTGCGTTGCTTCTTTTGCGTTTTCCTCTCAATTTGCTTCCGTTTCATGCTGCTCCTTTAAATTGACGTTCTTACATGGCCCTTACGTTCTTGCATGAAACATGCAAAACCGTGGGTTTTCTACTTCCTTATGCTTCCAACATGTGCTGTCCGTTAAATATGTTTTCCATTAAATCACTCTCTTGCATGGATGCCGCGAGTGATTTTTAACATATGTCTTCATTCTTGTCCCATAAAGACAAGTGGATATGATTCTTCGACAAATGGGCCAAATGTAGTGCTTTTGACTCATTTTAACTCCTTTACTTTAGAATTGTGCGTAAAATCACGTATAAATCAAAGTAAATATTTTAAGCAATTTTATATTATTAATCGTTAAGTGTTATGAAATAATTATATAATCAATTAAGCACATATCAAGTATCTATAGAACATGTTAGGATAACTCTACAACTATTATAGAGAGGGTTAGGCAAGAAGTAATAATTCTTTTAGAGCCTAAGCCTGTTTATAATAAAATTTGAATGTTTTAGTAATTTAATTGAAAATTTTTTTAATTTTAATTAAAATTTAAATAAAATTTAATTAATTCTAATTAAATACCACTTAGACTGAAATAAGATCCAATATCTTATATTGGTCATTATTTATTAAATATATCATATTTAATTCTAAATTTTCTTAAACTTTACAATCAAGTCCAACTTGATTAAAAAACCTTTTCTCTCTTTAACTTGTTCTTTGTGTTCAACCATTAAGTTTCTAAATATTAGAAATGAATGTAAAATAAAATCCTAAATCATATTAGAATTAGATAAATTAAACTCCTATAATTTTCTTTAATTCTTTAATAAAATAATTTACAAAGAATGGTGTCTAGTAATGCATCATGACCACCCAAATATTTAGAAATTTCAAAGTATGTAGTTTTGACTAACCTTTTTAGGCATTTTTTTAAATAATTCAATCCTTTCATCATATAATATTTTAACTAAACATAAAACATATAATTAATGTCTACATTTGAGTCCAATCATATTAGTTCTTCACCATTAGTAATTGATTCTATAATTACATTTGTGAATTATTTTACAAAGTGTTATTCCACCTTGGTAAAGGTTTTCCTGAATCAATATTAATAGAAAACAATGAAACTTCTCTCTAATCACTTTAGGGTGATGAATCATATATTGATCACTCAATTACTTATACATAATTCCCAATTGAACTACCATTGACTAGAATAGGTCATAAGTAGTATTAAAATATAGCAATCCCTATATGATATACTTTAGACTTCTCAAGTCATATGATCACTTATAAAATCATCATAATACAAATTTCCATGAATAGATAAGTAATGCTCTAAATGAAATTATCACATAGGGTCAGTTTAGTGAACTTGTTTTCTGGCAAGCACCAATACATTTGTTTAACTTCATACTTTAGTCTATGAGATCAATTACTTCCTTTATAAGAAAGAAATATAATGTGTGCTAATCTTTTTATGCTCTATTAACGTCTTGCCTCAATAGAACAATGATTAGGAACAATTTAAGGATAATACATAAATGCAATAAGAATCTCATAATTACGATCTTATTATAATTTCATTTGCAGTGTTTATTTTTCCTGTGGACTTTATCATATATATCTGAATATGTATAAGATAAAGAATATCTTTAAATAATTGTCACTAAAGTACAATCAACATATTGGTTATAAACTACTTGTTAATTTAATTTTAAATATTATTAAGAACTCCCAAATTGATTGATTACTGTTCTTCCTTTTTCTCTTTGTTCCGTGTAACATGACTTATATTAGAGGCCGAAGGAACAAAGTCCAATCAAAAGGTGGAGCAAATGATTGGCATAAATATTTCCACGTTCTACGGGGTTCCAATTAAGGTAGGGAACTATTCATCCATAGTCAGTTTGTCATTTTGATATATATACTCTTATTTTAATAAAATTTTGAAGGGCATGAACACTTTCCTTATTATAATTGTTCTTTTTTTAACACTTTCTTTAATCTAAAGAGCAGTCAGTCTTATTTATGTTTGACAATGTTGATAATCATTAGGAAGTGACTTAAAAAAACATATTTAGTGTAAGCCTAATCTTATTATTTATCAGGAAATTGATGCATTAAACATTTGTAAGAAGCATATGAACAAAATTATCATCATATAATTTAATAAAACTTAAAACGAACATACGAATACAAACTAAGAATTTTATGCTGAAGTTACTGAGGTGGTACAAGGACAATCCTAGTGTTACAACTACAGAGATCTCATAGCCCCAATGTGACTTAGTCTAATTTAATCTAGCACAAATCCCTTGTCCCTGAAGCACTAGCTATATTCTGGCTAGCTGCTAAACTCAGGCTATGGATAAGAGATCTCGTTACTCTCAGGTTTTATGGTTGAGAATCTATCAGAAATTGAACATTATCTGCAGTATGAATGAATGGTTATTAATTATCAAATTGGCAAGTAATTGTATTAAAAGGCTCCATTATATTTAGAACATATTTTATCCACAGTTTTTGTAAAGTATGGAGAGAAAGAAAATATAAACCACAAAGGCTTGAAGCTAGACAAATATATTATAGTTGATAGAATTATTCACTGGATAAGAGAGCTTATAATAGCAAACAATGCTCATGAGGGGATCATTGATCATGATAGAAGAGCTTGGGATCTAAACTAGAGTCTCCCCACATCTCTTTAATTAGGTCATGTAAATAAAGGTTACGCAGTCTATAACTCAGGTTTACTTTATTGCTTTTCATCTTAACGACTATCAAGACAAGAACTAGAACCTCTACAGAAAGAGCTGAAGGAAGTTTCGATTTCTATCATGGAATACTGGCAGAAACATCAATGGTTATATTTGGGCATTTTTGAACGTATCCCTGTCTTTTGTAATCATCAATGTTAGTAAGTTTCATGGAACTTAACTAATTGCCCTTTACATAACTCCTTAAGCTCTAGCCTTTTTTTAAGAAATACAATTGATTTAATTTTAAAAAATAATTTTATGCAATTCATCATATTTCGAGCTTAAGTCTATTTATTAAACCTATGACAAAATGTCGTTTGATAATGAAACTCAAACCTTGAGTCTTATCAATAGGTTAAGGTTATAAAAAAAATACCTGTTAACATTGATATTTTTTAGATGTCATAGACAAAAATCTGATTGCATATTAAATAAAATATTTAATGAGATCACCGCTCTGCTTTATTAAAAAAAATATAAAAGTAACTAAGAAGACCCTAATTAAAAAAATTGAGATCTAAATATAACATAAGAAAAATGTTAAATATTCTATTTTACTTATCTAAATGGTTATCTAAGTTTTAAAATGTTTTTGAAAGAAAAACAAATTTGAATGTGAGTTAAAATGCAACCGAATAAGTTGTGATTTGACTTAAAATAAAATGCATAATGATATTTAAACTCTTTTATATGAGTTTGAGTTCAAACAATATTGAATCTTGACTTTTCGTAAAAAGGGGAAGTTTAATTTATATAAAAATTTAACTTGAAAAAATGATAATGAGAGAAATAAAAGGAAACTCTTAATATGATATATTGAATTAATGTAAAATTTTTTAGATGTTATTAAAAAAAGTGATTGAATATTAAATAAAATACTTAATGAAATCACCACTCTACATTATCAAAAAAGATAAAATATAGAAAAGAAACTAAAAAGATCCTAATGAAAAAGTAAAATTGATATCTAAATATAAAATATGAAAAATGTTAAATATTAAATATTAAATACTCTATTTTCTTATCTGAATGGTTATCCAAGTCCTAAAAAGTTTTTAAAACTTTAAGATTTTGAAAGAAAAACAAATTTGGATGTGAGTTAAAATGCAACTGAGTACTTAAAAAAGTTACGATTTAACTTAAAATAAAATGCATAATGATGTATAAACTCTCCATATGAATTTGAGTGCAAACAATATTCGAATCTTGATTTTTAAAAAAAGGAAGTTTAGTTTATATAAAAATATAGTTTGACTAAAAATGATAATGAGAGAAATAAAAGGAAACTATTAATATGATATATTGAATTAATGTAAAAAAATTTATTTGGAAGAATAAAAATAATAAAAGACTAAATTTTTAGAAAAGATTTAATAAAATAAGATATTTAAACTAAAGCAAATGATTGCATTTATTTTTTCTAGACCAAAATTTTATTATTTAAAGAAAACAAATTAGGTTTAAATATTTATTGCGGAAAAAGAGTTTTAAAAATTTTAAAAGTTTAAAGGTTAAAAATTAAATACTCGAAAGAGTCAAATTTAATGGGCTAATTGACCCTAAATTTAGATAACATTAAAAAAAGGGTGAAAACCTTAAGAGACATGTGAGCCTATACTAAAAAAAAGGTTATAAAGATCTATTTTTTTGAAAATTAAAAGGTATTTTCATTGAAATATCAATAATGGATGTATATAGGATATAAGGACCTAGTACAAAATTAGTTTGTTACATAGCCAAAACAAGCTTAAAGGGACATCTAGCAACAACTGAAACTAAGGAGGACTACACATTTAAGACATTCGGCTAGCTAGTTGAATAAGAGAACTCACATTAGCTAGTTCACAACTTCATCCTGTAGCCATTTCTAGTAGAAGCTGATCACTAAAAAGGGAGAGGAGACATGCGATGGGTCCAAATGCATTATCAGTACACAACCATAACCAAATTAGTGAATGATAACCTACTTGTTATCAATGTTGAATTATTGACCTGCTACATATATTTTTTGACACATGCAAGGTGGTATCTCATGAGACTCCTTTGTATGGTAGGTAGATGGACTAGATAATTAGTTTAGGTTCTAAGTCCTTTTGCTTCCCTGGCAATGTAAACACAGTTACAGTTGGCTTGTAAGAACTCCCTAACCCAGTGGATGATTTTTGTAGCTAACTAGTTCTTATGTGTCTCAATTCCACCATAAAACTGACAGTTCCTTTCTTTCCAAATCTTGTAGAATCTGCATATAAAAGCTAGTATTATTGGGATAGCTTTAGCTCTAGTCTTTTTAATGAAGCTACTTACCTAATCTACAATTTGTGTCCATTCTTCCAAGTGAATGCAATGTCCCTATACTTGCTGGATTTTGGACCAAGTTGAACTTGAGTAGGGGTATTTGAAAAATAAATGCGATATAGACTCAATTTCTATTTGACATAATGCACAAATAGGTTCAAGTTGCAATAGATCCTATCTTTAGTTATAACCTGCCAATAATAACTAACCTGTTATCATGGAAGCTTTAGGAATAAGATATTTCTTTACATATTAGATCATACCATGTAACCTTAAGAAAATGGGTTTAACGCTTTCAAGAAGGGAGTTATTGGTGAATCTGCTAGAGTTATGTAGCAACTAGATGGTTTAATCAAATAGTTGATGATTTGATGCATAAGTGAGGATGTTTCTTGCAACTAATGACAAACCTCTGTGTGGCAGACACCATTGGTGTCTTGAATGATCTCAAAAACTCTTACATTCTTTTGAAATATGTTACTGAGAGAATTTAGCTCTATTCTTAGAATTAAGGGCTAATTCTACACCAATTATCAAACCAAACACAAGTATTGAGTCCATTTCCCACCTAAATATTGATGTTGAGGGGGGGGGGGGGTAAAGATTATTCCTCATTCTTAACATTTCAATTAGGGGCCAAGAGTGTTCTCTGTATTCTTTAAGATTTCAAAAGTTGTTATTGGTTAGATAGTTTGCATGAATCCATCTTACCTATATTGCTTCCTTATTTATTAAGATTCTCTAAATCCATTTGGTAAGTGGAATTTGGTTCTTGTGCTTGAGTAAAGATCCTCCTGTTTGTTTAGGGGTACAAACCCTTCCCACTTTAGCTTAGCTCCATAGGCCTTGTTAACATCACCAATCCATAGAAACCTTTCGAAGATTCTAGCTATTCGTTGATAATCCTTCTAGGTAACATTATTTGTGAGGACTAGTGTGTGGAAAGTTTAGAGAAGATTTTTTTGACTAGTTAAGAGTGACTAACCATTGAAAGGAATTTATTTTACCAAGCTCTAATCTTCCTTTTTTTAAGTTCAATGATATGATAACAATCAGAATATCTTGGTTTTTTGGGGAAAATAGGTAATCTAAGATAAGTGAAGGGAAGATCATATAGTTGCATATTAACTAGTTATAATAGGATATCTACCTTAATTACCTCAGCAAAAACCAAGAGCTTGCTCTTATCAAAATTGATTACTATTCCTACATATAGAGAAGCAATGTAGAGACTCAGTAATGACCTTTAGTGAATGAGGATTTTTACCACAAAAGAATAGGAGGTCATTAGCATAGGCTAAAGCATTTAAAACTTTATTTTTGTTATGGTACTTAAATCTAGGGAAGTTACTACATTCTTTTAGGAGATTTTGATAAGAACCTCAATAGCTATTGAGATTATACAAGGAGAAAGTGGATCTCTTTGTCTAATTCCATGTGCACCCCTAATGATCTAAATTGGTTCCCTATTAATCAAAGCACAAAAAGATATGATGGTAATATAGGACTTGATCTGTGATATAAATGAGTTAGAAGGCTATTATAAAGGAACTTCCTTTCTAAGGAATCAAAAGCTTTGAATTAGTCAACCTTCATTAAACAAATTTTGATTGAAGGATTAGTGTTGTAATATTTAAATAGCTCATGAGCTAGGAGAAGGTTACCCCCCATTCTTCTACCATCTACAAAAGCACCTTGGTAGGGATTGACAAGAGGAGTAAGGACTCATATAAGCCTATCAAAAATTATTTTAGCTATCACCTTATAAACTAGATTGCAACAAGAAACAGGATGATAGTCCTATAATGTAATGGAATTATCCTTCTTTTGAACCAAACATAGAAAGGTTTTTTTAACTCCAAGAGCATTTTCCTATTTGTAAAAATTTCTTATACACATTCAACTACAATCTTACCTATTAAGTCCCAAGTTTTTAAAAATGTTTTTGCATTAAATCTATCTGGATTTAGCACCTTATCTAGCTTGAAACCAAGCGCTACTCTTTTAATTTCTTCCTAAGACATAGATATGATAAGGCATAAAGAAGCTTGTGCATCTAATTAATTGTTGATAAATTCATTGATAACTAAAACTAAAGAAAAATGCCTAGAGGTACCTAAGAGGCTCTTATAGTAATTAGTTGTTAGTCTCTTCATAACCTACTAATTGTTGGTAATAGTCCCATCATTATCTATAAGACCATTGATCTTGTTATGGTTCCTGGAGCTAGCAAGGACCTAACAGTAAACTGAACTCTTACTTTTTGTTTAAGATAGGAATGAATGATAGGGCAGTTGTATAGTCTTTGAGTGCTTATTCTTCCTGCAACTTAACATTGTTATCAAAGGGTATGGTGTATAATTCTGCCTGATATTAAATTAGCTGAAACTTAGCATTTTGAAGCATAGCATCAGTGTCAGGACAAGTTTGAGCTTTTAGAAGCTTGAGTTTCTCTTTTATCTTCTTAGGTTTTGTAACTAACTGTAAGGATTTGCAACTTAAGATAGGCCAATTCATCCCCCTGCTTGCTATTTCCTAAACCCTTCAACCTTTAATAGGGGTTATATAATTTAAAAGGTGTTTGAAGATGGTTTATTATCTGTATATTTTTACCACCATAATAGAATGATATGAGGTTCTTGGGGGTCAAATTGAGCAAAACTAGCAGGAAATTTTTTTAGCCAGATGTTGTTAACCAAAATTCTGTCCGATTTTTTCCTTATATATACAATGCTTGCTATTTATTGGATCCAATATAAAACTGACCAATGTAGCTAAGATTTGTGATGCCAAAAGAGTTCACTACTGCCATAAGCTTATTGCCATTAGTGTTTCTGCTTACAGATAGCTCTTCATCCTCATCTATATTTAGGATACAATTAAGATCACCACTTAATATCTAAGGATGGTTAACAAATGGTATAATTCTTTTCAAATCAGCCCAGAGATAATTTCTCTAGAAATTGAAGTTGGAAGCATAGATAACAGAGATGATATGCGAAATAACCAATATAATTACACTGGAGAAGGAAAATTTGATTATAGTAGTAGCTTTATATGATTGAAATAATATATGGACCAAAACCAATAATTATTATCCTATTTTAATTATGGTAATGATTAAAAATATATCTCCACCTATAATCAAAAAGATCTAACTCCACTTTGATTTTGGCAGATTTTATTTTTGTCACAAGTAATCCAAAAAGTATATTTTTTTTCAATAATGACATCTTTGAGATCTTGTCTTTTATCAGGACTATTAAGCCCCCTTGTGCTCTAAAATATGAGACTCATAGGGCCTGAATAAGGGTGGAACCTTTAACCTTCCTTTTCTTAGATGATTTTCTATTAATTTTAGATTTGTAAGTGGAAGCAATTTCTAAGCTAGGGACTAGACCTGAGGTAGAGACATACGTATTTGTGTTAGCGAATTAAGACGGACACTTTAAGAGGATTTAGTCTAATGTGATAGAGTTGATTGTCCACCATTGGAAAGTTGAGAGAGCAATTGTTCCTTAATGATATTATTATCAACAGAAGTCTGAGGGAACTCCTACTTGTTAAGTCAAGAGGATTTTACGATGATTAATTTTGATGACAATTAAATAATAATAACGTTAGAAACAAATGAACGTTTTTGACAAGTTTGTTAAGTGTGCAGACAAAGTACAGAACACAGATGCAAAAGGAAACACAGAAGCAAGCACAATACAGACGTAGACACAGATGTGAAGTCAAAGTACAGGACGCAGACGCGAAGTCAAAATATAGACACAGACGCAAAGTCAAAACATAGACCCAGACGCAAAGACAATATAAACGCAGACGCAGACGCAAAATCAAAACACAAACACAGACACAGACACAGACCCAAAATCAAAACACAGATGTAGACGCAAAGTCAACATAGACGCAAAGGTAACACAGACACAAAGAAGACATAGACGATACCATGAAGATACATTAGCACGTCAGAACAGTTATTTAGTTAGAGTTAGTTACAGAAC
>JAOTAY010000006.1:26262264-26279134 GCA_025629805.1 Erythroxylum baracoense | reverse complement strand
AATTAAAATATTATAATTAACTAATAATATAATTAAAATATTCATGGGGAGGGGTTTTCTTGTAAATTTATGTGTGTATTCTGTTTCCATCTCCGTCTCCATTTTCTTGTCCTCTGGTTTTGGAAGGAACAAAAATTTTATGTCTCTGTCTCCAGAGTCGGGACAGAAATTGGTGGAGACAGCAAGCAAACAGGTCTGGGACAGAATTTTTCTGTCCCTGTCTTCCGTCCCCACTCATGGGGACAGCAACCAAACGCAGGGAAAGTGTAAGACAGACAAGACGAAGTCACATGTTTAAAACGAAGTCACGTGTCTAAGAAGAAGACATAAGACGAAGCGAAGTCATGAGACGAAGCATACAAATCAAATCAAGATGATATAATTGAAGAATAATCTGCAACGTTAGTTACTTAGTTAGTTGGAGTTAGCTACAGGACTCAACTAATAACTGATCTCTGAAGATTCTACAAGCAATTTTCTCAAAAAGACCATTGGAGAATTATAATATAAATATTAGTTGTAGTTATAGACAAAACAACTTTAAACTCTCAACTCTCAACTCCTTACTTACACGAAATAATTTTGTGATCAAGTGAGTATACTATAAAAATATCCTGAGTGAAAGGAAGGAAGAAGAGAGATCAAGAACACCTGTAACGTGACTTTAGAAAACTCAAACAATATCTTTTCAAGTGAAAGGGAACGCTAGAGCCTAAAGAGGCGAAGATAGCAGATAAAGAATACTTTGTGAAAGAGACTTGAAGAGGCTCTGAAAGTGAGAAATAATACTTGTAAAGTTGCAAGAGATAGTGCAATCTCAATTAAACTCTGAGGATTGGACGTAGCCCAAAGGTTAAGGGTGAACTAGTATAAATCGCGGTGTCCTATTCTCTAACCCTTATCTCTTTAATTTCTTGTTGTTATAAGAATAGATACTATTTCCGCTATTGCATTACTCAAACAAAATAAGTGCGTAGTTTTGTAATCATCTGAATCTTTCAAGAAAAGCAAGAAGTTTTTTAAAGATTGCTGTATTAGACAATTTAACACAATTCAACCTCCTTCTTGTATATTTTACATATTATACATGATTTCTATAACCAGTGATTTATTTCACTATTATTAATAGATTAGAGTATGGTTGAAGTAACTAGTGAAGGAGATTTGATAAGTAAAATACTTGAGGTGGCTAGACAATTGATATCAATTATAGTTGAAAGTTCTCGACAGTTTGGGACAAGGATGGATGGAGTTGCTAAGTGAGCGAATGAGGTAATTAACATGCACCTTGAGGATAAAATTTCATATTTAACTGCTCTAATTCATCAAATGGCATAGGACAATTGAAATTGGCAAGATTATGCAGAATATGCTCATTCTCTAGACATCCTATAGATATGTGCCCTATATTACAATAAGACTCCCTGTAAGAACCTAATGCAATAAAGGGATTTCTTGGCCAACCTCAACGACAATATGACCCTTTGTCTAATCACTATAATCCGAGATGGAGGGATCATCCTAACTTGAGCTATGGAAATCAAGGAGGGCAACAACGATATCAACTTAACAACTTTAAACGACCTCAAGACCTTATATATGCTCAACCTTAATCTTCAAATTCATATATGTCTTTGGATGAAATTGTTAAAGCACTTGCTACTAGTACTCAACGATTTCAACAAGAAACAAGAACAAGCCTTTAAAACTTAGGAAATCATACCACCTAATTAGCCACCTTTGTAAGTAAATTGGAAGGACGAGCATAAAGAAAATTACTTTCTCAAACGGTGGTGAATCCTAAGGAGAATGTGAGTACAATGACTTTAAGAATTGGTGAGGAAATTCAATCTGGATCTTTTTTTACCAATGGAGGTAGAAAATCACGATGATGGAGAAAAGAAAGAAGAACTTCTAACTCAATAATCAATAAAGGTAAAAAAAATGACTTGTTTTCATTGATATCAATTAATGCACGTGTACCTCCTTTTCCTAATAGGTTGGCTAGACCAAAAAAAGAGGAATATGAAAGAGAGATCCTAGAAGCCTTCAAAAAGGTGGAAATCAAAATAACACTTCTAGAAGCCATCAAGAAAGTCCTGAAATATGCAAAAAGTTTTAAAGAACTACAGATAAACAAAAGGAAGTCGAAGGACAAGGAGAGAATAATTTTGTGTAAAAATGTATCAGCTGTGATAAATAGGAAATTACTAACAAAATGCAAAGATTCAGGTATGTTTACAATTTTGTATGTTATTGGTAATAAGAAAATTAAGTGTACAGTGTTAGACTTAGGTGCATCTATTAATGTCATGCCATACTTAATTTACCAAGTTTTAAATATGAATTCTTTGCAAGAAACTAATATGATTATTCAACTAGCTAATCGCTTATATGTGCGTCCTATTGGAGTTATTGATGATATTTTAGTCCAAATTAATGGTTTGGTATTTTCAGTGGATTTGTACATCTTGAAAATGGATGAAGATAGTGCTGAACATTCAGATTCGATTTTGTTAGGTAGGTCATTTATAAAGACAGTTAAGACAAAAATTGATGTGAATAAGGGTACTCTTTCTGACAAGTTTGATAGAGGGATAGTAAAGTTCAATATTTTTAAAGTAATGAGATACCCTAATGATTTCCAATTTATTTATCATATAGATATTATGGATTCATTTGTGCAGGATATGTTTAAAGATGAAAGTGTTAAAGAAGAGTTAGAATTTAAGGTTAAATTGAAAGTGAAATAGCAAATTGATGAAACTTGTGAAGTTGTAGAATCATTATCAGCAATGTTAATAGATTCAGAAACTTTGAATGCTGAATTTACTATAAATCACAAGAAAATGCTACCTTTTGTTTTGTAGGCTTCAAGGATAGAATTTAAGGCCTTACCTGATCATCTAAAATATGACTATTTGGGTGATAGAGAGTCATTACTTGTGACCATTTCAAAAGGTTGACTAAAGGGCAAAAGGAAAAATTAGTAACATTACTTAAAGAGTACAAAACTGCAATTGGTTGGACTTTAGTGGACATAAAATGCATTAGCCCGGTGATTTGCTTGCGCAGGATTCTTTTAGACAAGAATTGTAATACCCCACTCTTATAGGGCATATTCCCGAACCTACCGTCGATATTCGAGAACATACTCTACTAGAGTGACATGCTAGAACGGTCAGTCAATCGTACCACTAAAAACTTTTCACGTGTCACACGTATATTTTGGAAAAAACAATAATCAATTACGGGCCATTTTATTCACAAACATTTTCGAAACGATTTACAAAGTTATAAACAATTTACACATCATCATATATTTCAGTAATCATCTGGGCCCAATACAAAACATTCACTTACACATTGTACAGTACTTATAAACACACATTTTAATACAAAATAATGAAATACAAATGTAGACGCCAACTGATCCTGACCTCTATCTTTTATCTGAATGCAGTAGTTAAACTCCAATTTTGTCTAACTAGAGATCTCCCTGAGCCCGGAAAAATATATTGCAAATTGGGGTAAATTTTTCGAACTCAGTGAGTGGACCATCCTCGATGGCTCACTCATCATATAACACATCAATTCATATAATCATGTAATTCGCATCATTTCATTAATCAACATGTTGAATCACATACACTTCATATTCACATAATTCATATTTCACATCAGAAGTCATTCAAACTATTCATTTCATTCATTTAAATCACACATATCAAATGCATATGCAATGCGCATGAGACTCACTTTCAATTGTAATTGTTGCGACCGAGTACTTGTAACTGTCCCGTATCTATTGTGGATACTGGGCGCGTTAATAACTATCCCTTATCCGTTGAGGATACATGACTCATTTTACATATTGAGCCTTTGGCTCTTAATCACTTTCTGAGCTTTAAGCTCTTTTTCACTTTCTGAGCTTTAAGCTCTTTTTCGGTGGCTACTTCGGTCACAACAACCTTTATGTTATCATGCAATCATGTAATGAAATGCATCACATTCACATTTATTATATCAGTCACTTGATTTCAATTTCACATTCACATTCACATTTATCATCGAACCTTGGTCTAGCATTCAACAATAATGTTGAGAATCACTTATTTCGTTCACATTCACATTCAAGGAAACACTTCCTATGTTCTCACATTTATCAAACTCCTCAGACTCTTGATGTCTGAAATTTTCTCAATCACATTCACATTTAGTAATAATTCAATACAGAAATTCAAAACAGAACAAACAATGAAAGTGAGACCATCTAGGTCAACTCACAGTACGCTCCAGATTAGCATTTGCTTCCATGATCCGAAAACTTCTGGATGCAAAAGTTGAATCCTATGTATTAATTTCATGCAACACAGAAAGTGCACACACATTATTAATTGCACATTTATATAAACATTTCATTATACACATATGTGTATGTGTAAGGGATAATGCACGATCATATTGACAATCTCGGGTATATTTCCTTTATTCACATCTCAGAAACAATTAACAGCTTTTAATCATTCTTTAATATCTAACGCACTTTACTTACTTTAATCGCTTCATTCATTATCCACTAGGCTCATTCAAGGTCTCATTCAAGCCTAATTACATCATAGGAAAGCATTGACAACTTAATAAGCTATCTATGTACATGATTTGGATCAATAGGCATAACTTTCGCTATGGATGTCAAATTAAGGTCATTTTGGTAAGATTTCAAAGAGGACTTTGAGTTCTACAACTTTTACGAAGACCTAAAGTGAGATTTTGTCATTAAAAGGGTCAAAATCATAAGTTACTATAGCTGTCCTGGAATGTCTGCTAAGCGAACATGTATGTCCCTTCAAACGGACATGAACAGAACTAGAACACTGAAATTCCCGAGAAGGTCTGCCTAGCGGACATGTATGTCCCTCCAAACAAACATTTACTAGAAAATTCCATATTTCCAACTCCTTCAATCACCTCTAACTCATCCTATACATATCCTATCATTCCTACTTCAATTTTTCTAAATTATCACCTCCATTCCAATTCAAAACATCCACAAAACATAACATCCACATAACATCTCATCCATAAAACACATCATACATGATTATTGATCACAATCAACAAAACAAACATTCCTACTTAAACATTCATCCTCAATTTTCTGCACATGTTCAACTTAGATATCATCTTCCTTTCACTTCTAATTGATCAATTTAACTTAATTTCATCATTCATGAAATCCTATCTCTTTCCATTGTATATCTCAATTTCAATTCAATATCATCTATACTCAATATACATCCATGCTTAATCATAAACACCAAAAACAAGACATATTTTCTATACACTTACAAACATCAAATTTTCTGCATATCTTTCTACTTCATTTACACCTTCTTTTCATTACTAACTATAATTCTATTTTATCTCCTTTCAAGACATCATAATACTCTTTCTTATAAGCTCTAAACTCACTTTAGTTCATCTCTAAAACAATCAAAGAGATACACATTATTATACCAGAGAAACAGAACAAGTAAACATCCATTTACATGTCAAAATTTTCTGCACACTTAACTCCATTTTCAACTTTACTTTATCTCTAAATTATCATCTTACTTCTCTTTTTAAGACAATACACTAGCCTTTCCTTTATCTTTAAACTCATTCTAGTTCATCTCTATAACATTCAAAGAAATCCATGTTAATATACATTGAAAACAGAACATAAAACTTCCATTTATCACTCAAAATTTTCTGCACTTTCTCCTACACCATTTTAATGATTTTTCGATTATAAACTCATCTCTACATCAATTTATGAATCATTAATCATCGTAAACGTAAAACCAAGACATGAAAAATACCCAAATGTCTCATTCACGTTTTAACATGTAAACATCCTCGTTTTATGTTCATTTAACATCTAACTATCATCAAAATATGTTTCATTGAACAAATCATAGAGAACAATATGTTACTTACTTGATTTAACTCTAAGCTTCTTCAATATCTCATGAAAACCCTAGCTTTCCAAGAATCACACGATCATCATCATTCCAAAGGAGAATAGGCTAGGTTTTTAGTGATAAGGAGAAGAAATAGCAAGAATCTTAAAGTAGCTATTGATGAAAAATGATAGCAAGAATCACGTGGGATGGGTGAGAAAAATCGTGAAGAAGAAGAAGAAGAATGAAAATGAAGAAAAGAAGCATGTGTCATAGGACAAAAATGAAAGACAATAGAGAGAGAGTCTTTCAAAATGAAAATATCTTGGCTAAAGGTGTGGCAAGGCAGGTGACATGTGGCAAGTGACACATGTCACTTGCCACATGTCACCACCTTAAGGTTTCTAATGGGTCATATTTATTAACTAGTCCATTTGTCTCCAATTTCTACTTCAATTGTCTTCCAAATTTTTAATGACGTCATTAAATCCCAATGTCATTCATAAAAATTTCTACTACCATCTGACACTTATTTCTGCCACTATTAATTAATTGTCTCGCCACTTGACATTTTTCCTAGTCCAAAAATACCCTTAATTCCAGAAAATTCTCAAATTTTACCAAAAATTCCAAATCACTAATAAAACATACCAAATCAATTTTTTAAGACACATAATCCACAATTCACATTATAATCACATTAAATATCAGTTATACCCAGAAACGACAAATAAATGCATATACAGTAATTGAAATGTGTGCAAAGAAATCAAATTCACCTATGTGTATACTAATATTATGCATGAGTATGAAATTCATTTTTCTAATCTCTCATTACTATTTCTCATATACAGGAATCTAGGGTTCTAACCTTTAGTATGAAAACGGGATGTTACAATTCTACCCCTTAATAAATTTCGTCCTCGAAATTCTTATCCGATTAATCAAATTGATGGGGGTATTGTTTTTCTCATAAACTCTTCTGCTTCCTATGTAACTTATCCACTTGACTGTTTTCTTCCAAGTGATTATAATCGATGAAATAACTAGATCTTTCAATTTCTTATTCATATATCCCTTTTTTTTAACTGATTCCTTAATGTATCTCTTACTAATCACAAGTTTCACTTCCTGTGCTGACAATACATCTATTGGATCATACCAATATCTCCTAAACATACTTATGTAACACAATGCGGATCTGATATATCTTTATTAGTAAGACTAACTTAAGTCAATGGTCCTATGCTCTCAATAACTTCATATGGACCAATTCGGCTTAGCTATCCTCTTTAATGAACTTTAGCACACCTTGCTAAGGCGGTACTTTCAAAAACACTTTATCTATCTCTCTATATTCCACATCTTCTTCCACATCTTCGGTGTTGATCCCCCTAACTCGTTTATCTTTCTTGAATCACATAATTTCCAATACAATTTAATGTACCTAATTAACAACATCTCAAATCAATTCTAGCCTTCACCCATTTTAGGCCTTATTCATCCCAATATAAAGGCGGGTAACTCATTTTATCGTATAACCCCTTATACAATTTCAAATTCAACCTCTCAATTATACAGTGTATATTCATACTAAGACTACCAGTGACAATGATTGCTACAATCAAATTCATTCAGAACTATTTATTGATCCTATGTTCATAGGAACTCCAAAATATAAGCTCTAAGTATATTTCCAATAGTTAAAATTGTTGGTCAACTCAATCATTCAGTTACACATTTGATCACTTGCTTCTTCATTCTTGGCTATTAAATACTACTTCAGTGTATTCCTACTAGGATGTATAGCATAGGATACTATTTACGCTTTCTCTAATAATCTCTTTGCCGAATCATCAGTATCAGATGCACATACTTTTTACTTCGATCACAAAGTATCATTTTTCCTATTCAAACACAAATTCAGATTCTTTTTTCACTTTCTCAATAAGATTCACAATTCCTGAATCCTTACTTTGAACTTTTCTAGTCCTTCCATAAAAAATTGATCTTAATTTCAATGTGGCTATTGACACTTCATTTGCCCCAATTTCAACTCAATCATTCTAGGCTCTTCATTGCACTAGATTTGGTATCCTCAATATCTGAATTTGTGCTACACTGCTATTGGATTTTTTACTTAATGTTTCATATTACAACACTAACTTTACTGGGTATTACTCATTTGTACGTCATGATCTTTAAGTAACTCTATCTATTGTCTCAGTCTCGTGTTCAATTCTTTCAAACTCAATAGTTACCTCAAACTTTAATGATCTATATATATTTATATATACATATATCCAAAATGTTTCACTGTACATATAATGTATCCCAATTTTCAAAACGATTTTGATTGCAGCAAATTCTAAGTCATGTGCCAAATAATTTAAACTTATGAAATCTTAACTGTCTCGATGTATATTTGTAATCACTTTACTATACTGCATCAGATTACATCCTAATCTCTGGTATGAAACATCCCTATATATTACATAACCTTCAAATCCAAATGAAAATATCTAGCACTAGTGTTGTAATCAATCAATGTTTTAACTCCTCAAAAATCCTTTTTACATTCACTAGTCTATCTGAATGACACATTTTCTTTTTCTCAAAAGTTTCTCACTTCATCATTACGTTTTTTTTTTTGGGTCTTCCAATATGCTATGTTCATATACTATATAACCCAACATATTAATTAATCAAGCTGGGATTCACTCTTATTGGACTTGGCATATAATTGTTTTTCCTTCATGATAAGTAAGGCTAACCTTAAGTGTCTAAATTGTTCTTCTCAACCTTCCGAATACATTCTGTATATCATCCATAATCACAATCACTAATCGATCTAGATAAAATTGGAACACTTTATTCATTAATGTCATTACTGCTGTCTGGGCACTTGTTAACCCCTACAGGTATCACGATTAACTTGAGTGCCCATAACTAATTCTCAAAATTCTTAACTAATTTCTCAAATAAGGTAATATTATTTCATGTTTTTCTTAGTCTCTTAATTGACTTCTTTTCTCAATTGACTCTCTCCATTGATTCGATTTCTCGGTTTTCTTATCGACTTATTCTAATGTCTATCCATTCATGATAGTTTCTCCATACATTTCAATTTATTCACACATCTCAATTTTTTAAACATAACCATCAAACCGAACTTGTATCTTCTGAATATGCGAGTATAGAGTTTATTGTGAACCTAAGTTCCTTTAGCAATAGCAATAGTATTATCTCCAATGCAAGAATCCAATAACATAGTTGGATACTTTACAACAAATACAACACATGCACTCTCCATTTCATTTTTTTTTTGCAACTAAGTCTCATATCTATCTGACTCTAATATTCACTTCTAATTTATTCAATAATCATTCATTTTTGAAAGTAAACCATTTGGTGTACTTGACCTAATTCAGTGGAAGTCTTCTTCGAAAGAAGATTTCTTGCTACTACCATCTATATTATTCTCGTAATCTTTATCAGTCAACTATATTCATCACTGCTTTCCAGTTATTCTTAATTCCTCAATAAAATCGATTTCAACTAGTCATATCATCTCGATGAGATCAATTTCTACCAGACTTTACATTGTCAGAATACTCTTTATAATAAAGCTCAGTGAAGCAATATACATATCCATTTACTCTTATACTTTGGTAACTATCATCAAGATCATTACATCTTATCTAGAGATATATTTTCAACAAGTCACCAATTAATAACTTATGCTAAGGAAACCTTAATCTTAATTGATTCTAGATAACACTTCTTCTTTTGCACCTATCAAACTCGTGGATTTGGCCACGATCGTGGGGACTATGCTATGATTGTGCCCTTCTTCTTTTTCCTAGAATCTATCACACATATTAACCTCCTTTACACTCTTAATCTATCCCCAATTGATCATATTAAATGCTTTCATGCATTACTCTGATTCATCTTAAAATTTTAACTATAGGGGTTAAAAACTTAAAAGCATTTAATAAGTCATGGATCTCTTCTCATCTCATATCCAAGTATATGATACATATGTGCCTCATGACATCATTTATCAAGGTAACCACATTATCCAACTTACATTCAGAATAACAATTAAACTTAACCTAGGGTACTTTTACTTATCTCATTATCATTCATCTCATCTTCCAATTTACATCTTATATATGTATATTCTCAATCAATTCAGAATCATAAAAGCATAGTCATTATGAAGTTATGATCTCAATTCCACTGACATATTCTTACGTTAAATCTTAACTCTTATCACATTATTCAAATAACCATTTCAAGTCTAATTTCAACCTCTTTAGGTTATAGGAAGAATTTGGTTTTCTTTCAATCTTACTTGTACACTTTGATTCTTGTCATTTATGGCTATATCTCTACTTCTCTCAGTTAATCCATAGATACATATAAATTCATAGATACATAACCACAACACAATTCTGATATCATACTTGATGATACAGCCACAATTATAAGTGCTCTGAACCTTTATCTATCATATCAAACTATGTACTATTTTTCATTTTTAGATATCCAGAAAATTTCATTTTCTCTCACACTAACAGATCATCAATCTTCTCATTACTTCTAACAACTCAATTCTTAACGAATGCTCATACATATGACTCGTGTATATGTGACTCAGACTAGGGATCAGTTACCACTACATGCTATGACATGTCTAAAATGCATGTATCTTGTCACATAGTTTGAAAAATGCCCATGTAAGATACTAAATTTGGGCTCTGATACCAAATTGTAACACCCCACTCTTATATGGCATATTCCTGAATCTACCGTCGATATTCAAGAACGTACTCTACGAGAGTGACGTGCTAGAATGGTTAGTCAATCGTACTCACTAAAAACTTTTCACGTGTCACATGTATATTTCAAAAAAACCAATAATCAATTACGAACCATTTTATTCACAAACAATTTCAAAATGATTTACAAAGTTACAAACAATTTACAAATCATCATGTATTTCAGTAATCATCTGGGCCCAATACAAAAGATTTACTTACACATTGTACAGTACTTATAAATACACATTTTAATACAAAATAATGAAATACAAATGTAGATGCCAACTGATCTCGACCTCTATCTTTTATCTAAATATAGTGTTCAAACTCCAATTTTGTCTAACTGGAGATCTCCTTGAGTCTAGAAAAATATGTTACAAATTAGGGTGAGTTTTGCAAACTTAGTGAGTGGACCATCCTCGATGGCTCACTCAATGATATAATACATCAATTCATGTAATCATGTAATTCACATCATTTTACTAATCAACATGTTGAATCACATACACTTCATATTCACATAATTCATATTTTGCATCAGATGTCATTCAAACTACTCATTTTAATCATTTTAATCACACATATCAAATGCATATGCAATGCTTATGAGACTCACTTTCAATTGTTATTGTTGCGACCGAGTGCCTGTAGCTGTCTCGTATTCATAGTGGATACTGGGCTCATTAATAACTGTACCTTATCTGTTAAGGATACAGGGCTCATTTTACATAGTTAGCCTTTGGCTCTTAATCACTTTCTTAGCTTTAAGCTCTTTTTCACTTTCTGAGCTTTAAGCTCTTTTTTTATGGCTACTCCAGTCACAACAGCCTTTATGTTATCATGCATTCATGTAATGAAATGCATCACATTCACATTTATTATATCAGTCACTTGATTTCAGTTTCACATTCACATTCACATTTATCATCGGACCTGGGTCCGACATTCAACAATAATGTTGAGAATCACTTATTTCGTTCACATTCACATTCAAGGAAGCACTTCCTATGCTCTCGCATTTATCAAACTCCTAGGACTATTGATGTTCGGAATTTTCTCAATCACATTCACATTCAGTAATAATTCAATACAGAAATTCAAAAAAGAACAAACAATGAAAGTGAGACCATCTAGGTTGACTCACAGTACGCTCTAGATTAGCGCTTGCTTCCATGATCCGGAAACATCTTGATGCAAAAGTTGAATCCTATGTATTAATTCCATGCAACACATAAAGTGCACACACATTATTAATTGCACAATCACATAAACATTTCATTATACACATATGTGTATGTGTAAGGTATAATGCATGCTCATATTGACAATCCCGGGTATATTTCCTTTATTCACTTCTCATAATCAATTAACATCTTTCAATCATTTCTTTAATATCTAATGCACTTTACTTGTTTTACTCACCTCATTTCTCATCAACTAGGGTTATTCAAAATCTCGTTTAAACCTACTTACATCATATGGAAACACTCTAGTATTGATTAGTTCATACTTCACTCAAAAGACCACTCTTTTTCCCTTTAGATCTGGTTACGATCGTGCTGTCCTTGCCATGATTGTGACAGAAACATTTTCTGGCCAGGCCACGGTCGTACTGTCTCTGCCACGATTGTGACAGAACCTTAATTTATCAAGCCACAATCGTGCTGTAAGGGCCACGATCGTGCCTTGCACTTTTCTTCATTCATCCACACAAATTTAACACTTATACCAACATCAATTCTACTCCAAATTTTCCTGAATTCATATGCATTAATGCAATGTCATTCCATGCTAATTAAATTACCCATTTATTGCATTAAACTCTCTAATCCTGTACTCATTTGATTCAACATTTCAAACTTAATATCATCATTCATGAAATCCAATCTCCTTCCATACTTTGTCTTATTCATAATGCATCAAACAATTCATTCATTATGTTATGTCCTCTTTTAACACTCTAAACATATCACATTTAGATGCATTACCTTTAAACATCCTTTTCTTTAAAGGTATAACATCAAGATTAATCAAAACTTATTACTCATTTAACCAACTTTTCCAGCATCACTTATGTTCCTTTTAAGTCCCAATTAAGTCCAAAAACATCATAACTATTTACCACATCCTTAATTGGTTCAACCATTGCATAATCACAACATTACCATGAAAAATCACTGCCCATGATCGTGGCATCCCCTGCCACAATCGTGACAGAAACAATTCTCCCACTTATCTTGCAGTTTTCCAGTTTTTCTTAAGACAGATTTTTATGTCAGTTTTGTATGACCATTATGACCTAGAAAATGAGGTTTTCAGGCAACAACTTTTTCTAATCAAATGTTCCTCTATGTCTTACGTTTCTAATCAAATTCATGCATTTTGGTTCAGTATTATGCAAGTTATAACCAAAATATTATAGATTATCCTTATACCACTACAACACACAGTTCTCAACTTAAAGCCAAATATCTAGACCCTTAAGGACAGAATTCCAATTTGATTCCTTTATGACAATTATAGTCATATGTTTTTAGTTTAATCTGAATGAAAACTCATCCCATTTGGATTTCTACAAATTAAGATATGGCCAAAATACAAATGCATGTTCAGTAAAACACTCCATCTAACATATTCTAGCACACTTCTTCCAAATTTTCCAGCTCTTCAACTCCTACAAGTTACATCTAACATATCTTAAGCTTATTTTATCAATTCCACATCATTTCTTCCTCAAGATCACCTCTATTTCCAATTCAAAACATCCACAAAATAATTTACAAATCATTGTTCATTTTATGAATAAAAACAGAACATCGAAGTATCCACACATTCATCAACATTTTTTATCATTTTTAACATCATTTATAAACTTAATTCATCTCAAAATCATCCCTATATCAACTTCATAGTCTATTATTCATCATATATACGAAAATATGGCATAAGTGTACCCATTCTTCATCCACGTTACCAATACATTTAACTATACTATCATGATCATTTCACCTTTTTAACTATTATCAAAACCGAGTCTATCAAGCAAGCCATAAAGACTAATATGCTACTTACTTGATTTACTCATAGCTTGTTCATTTACCATGAAACCCTAGCTTTGCAAGAACCATTCGTTCATCACCATTTTAGGGAGGAAAGGTTGGGCTTTCATCAACAAAGTGAAGGCAAAAATATATGGAGTGGCAAGGTGAAAAAAAAAACAAAGCTTAACATCGATGGTTGAAGAGAAGAGAGTGTCGTGTAGAGAAGAAAAAAGAGATGAAGAAGGTGAGAGCACTTTGTGAGAATGAAAGACAATGAAGAGATAAGGATGGTCTTTCAAAAAGAAAAATATTGAGGGTAAAGGTGTGGCAAGGCAAGTGACAGATGTCACTTGCCACATGTCACCACCTTAAGGTTTCTAATGGGTCCTCTTTATTAACTAGTCCATTTGTCTTCAATTTCAACTCCAATTATCACCCAATTTTCAATGACACCTGTCATTAAATTCCAATGTCATTCATAAAAATTTCTACTACCATCTAACACTTAATTTTGCTACTATTCATCAATTGTCTCGCCACTTGACATTTTTCTTAGTCCAAAAATACCTTTAATTCTAGAAAATTCTCAATTTTCACCAAAAATTCTAAATCACTAATTAAACACAACAACTAATATTTTCAAGGCATATAATCCATAATTCACATATTAATCACATTAAAACAATCATTTATACCCAAAAATGTCAAATGAGTGCATGAACAAATTATTATGACGTGTGCAATGATCAAATTCACGTGTGTATACTAATATTATGCATGAGTATGAAATGCATTTTTCTAATATCTAGATAATATTCCTCATATACGGCATTCCCAGGCTCTAACCCTTAATATGAGAACGGGATGTTATATACAATCTGTAAAGAGAGAGAAATAAAAGAATCTATATAGGAAGAAGTTAAAAAGCACCTACTAGCTGAAGATACTATTAATGAGATTAGAGCTCTAGCAATTGCAAAATCACTTCATCTTAAGCTGTCACAAGGCATAAAGTACAGATGGAACTTGTGATTCAATGTTTATGTACTTTCTACTTGTCTAACTAACTAAAGGCATCTGTTTTGGTGAACACATTGTAATGGTGAAATAACTTCACCATTGTTAATGAAATTTTATTCAATTTTAAAAATAAAATTATTATTGTATTTTATCATTTAAAATGTGATCAATTAAGGGTATTTATTAAGTTGTAAAAAGTTTTCTTAAATTTATTAATACTCAATATGCTCCCTTTTAGGTGTCATTAAAGACCAACACTTTACATATATGACGTTATACTCTTTAGAAACTCTTTAATTCCTTCGTAATTTTTTACTCTACTATAACAATTAAATTTATATTAACTTTCTAATTGGTTTTAAAAATAAATTTTCTTTCAAACGTGCTTAATATATTATGGAACTATTTTCTGCAAAAAATTTATTATACCAAATTTATAACATGTGTATTTTAATAGTATTTTCAATATTAGTATAATTGTTATATAATATTTTAATCTTTATATCTAAATTTAAGAGTTGTATTTAATAAGTTATGCCACATATCAAAACATAGTGAAATAATATGTGTATGAATATATAAGTAGATGAATTAGCAACCTATATTAAAACTTCTTCATAAGTTATAGAGTGATAAATTCATAAATGAATTATATTACATCAATAGATATATGGAAAAGAAGTTTATAAACTAAAATGAAGTCACAATCTAATTTAAAATTTTAAATAAAAATGGTGTTGTTTCTTATGTATTATCTCATTTTATTTCAATATTTTTCTTTTTATTGTGGTTATAATTCTCTTATGATTTAATAATTCATTTTAAAGACAAAACTATAGACAAAACTAATATAATATTACATAGATTTCTATGTTGCTAGCCTATACACAAGCACTATAGCAAAATATACAAAAGGTGGAGCTACATTACAAGGAACAATTCTAAATCAACAGGGTAAGGGTATGCTGGAAATATTTAGCAAAAAATATTGCTCTGATCTAATTAACAATTTTGTCAGCTAGTTGGTACTTTCCTTCATCTGAGTTGGTAAATCTTCTATTGTTTCTCTCCTTCCAAAGAGTATATAGATGGTAATAGTGAAAGCTTCTTTATAAAGTATAGCATTTGACATTCCTTGCTTAGAGCTTCGAATGAACCAGATCAAAGTTTGTTCCCAATTATATATATAGTTGTTACCTGGAATAATATGCAAAATCCTACTCTTGGAGACTGCACAAGGGAAGAAAAGATGGTCTCTATCTTCTACTTCTATCTTACAAAGTGCACAAGTAGAGTCCTCCACATTTCCCTACCATTGGCTCTTAGTCTTTAATATGTTTTAAGTAACTAAGTAATCAATGAGGCTTGAGAGTCCTGGTGATTACATCTTCATTCCCCACGTCATTTAGTTGAGGGAAGAGATTCATAAGAGAACTAAATCCTCTAAAATTCCCACTTCATGTACCATTCCTGATCAGAGTGGAAACTTTAAGATGCAAAGGAATTCTATTCCTCAAATGAAGAATCTCCATATTGTGGATAAGCGGGCTAGAGTTTAGCCAATTATCAAACCAAAATCAAGTTTTTTTCACTATTTCCAATCCTATGTTTAATATAAGGACATATAAAGCTCCTCTTGTCATTATTTGATTCAAGATCTAAGAGACGTATACCAAAGAGATAGTGGGCCACATGGAGTTCAGAGACCCATCGGAGATTGGGAATGTTTCGGATAGGTGCATAGGGGTAAGGATCACGAGAGGGAAATTTACGAAGGCGTTGAGAGGGATGGGGAGTGGACGGGCTATAGGGCCTAACGACATCCCCATAGAGGTATGGAAACGATTAGGAGGTGTAAGTATTGTATGGTTAGTTCATCTCTTTAATGCGATTTTTGAGTCGGCCACAATGCCAGATGAATGGAGATTAAGTCAGTTGATCCCCGTCTACAAGATCAAAGGGGACATCCAAGAATGTCACAACTATAGAGGCATTAAACTATTAAGTCATACCATGAAGCTGTGGGAGAAGG
>JAOTAY010000006.1:26224895-26243705 GCA_025629805.1 Erythroxylum baracoense | reverse complement strand
GATGCGGGCATGACTGCGTACATCTTACCCTCCCCATACCCTGCTTAGGCGGGAATTTGGGTCTGTTTGGTTTGGTTATCTTTCAAAGTAGTAGTTAACTCCTTACCTTATTGAAATGTATCCTTATCTATGAAATCTACGACCATCATCTCTTCTTCTCTCTGGGACGTTAGGAAGCTCAAATAGCATGAGGTATTATGCTCATCATATCCAGTTGAATAAAATCTTGCCTTAAATTCATATCGGCTAACTACACACTTGGAAAGGGATTCTATCAGTTTATCTATAATACTTTCATATTATTGCTCTTATTATACATATTTAATTGGATCATAGTCATTCCATCCATATATATAAGGTTTGTTCCATTATAAATTATAAATATTCTCGTATGATGTACCTTGAGATTGATTGTACATACTTGGTTGCTCTCACATATAAGTTGGTGTCTGACATTTATGATTGTAATTATTACTCTCACAAATGTTGAAACATGGCATAGACAACGATTGAGCTTCCAAAAACATGGGAGGAAATTGCTCTTTCCAATATGGTGATGCTTTACATTACGAAGACACCCCGTAGTTCCCATAATAGTATTGTCTGCTCCATCCTTCCATTATGAGTTTTGTTGATGACATTAAATGTTAATCCATAAAATAAACCACTAACACATTATTAATGTAGAGAAATTCAAAAGATAATTAAATGAATAAGCTAAGAATACAACAAGATACCATAAAATAAAATAAAATAAATGAAACAATAATAACTAGAGAAATAGCATCTAAGTGTTCCCAATATTATTATCCTCGACAATGGCTCGAAAAACTTGATTGACTAAATTTTGGTTTGTTGATATTTGAATTAAACACAAGTGCACAGTTTCATTATAGCTAGCACGGGCAAGTATAGGTTGATCTCACGAAGACAATGATTACTAGTAATTACCTCTTTTCTATTATCTAGTATGAATTAGATTTCAGTTTTTAACTAAATAAAATACTTGAAAAATTAAAATAAAATAAGAAACAACGATGAACACAAAAATAGAGGAAGTTACTTAGAAAACAATCAATATCAAGAATTAATGTTAAGGTAATGAATCCCCTTAAAACCCTTAAATAATTAATCTTTTATCATGCAATCGTTTTATTGACTATTAGACTGTGGAAATTCCTATCTTATGTTAATAACTCTCTAGCGACAATAAACAACCAATCCATAGGTTTATTAACCAAAATTATTCAGGTTAAAGTTTCTAAGATTGCTTTATCAATTTTTGAATTTCGTTAGTAGGTTTGATCTTAATCTAGAGGATTTATGTTGACCTATCTCTAGGTTTGTAATCAACTCCTTTGAATTATGGTAGATTTATTCATACACAAGATTTCTTAATCTCTATGCTATGAAATAAAATTATCTACTAATATTCTGGATCTATTAAAGCATACATAAAACATATAATTGAATCACAATAGATCAATTAAAACAATTGCATTAAATAAAAGAATCAAAACATATTGTTACTTCAACCAAGGTTCATCATACCTAGACACTAAAAAGTGTTTATTCACATATAATATAAAACAAAATCAAAGATAAAAGGAAGAAAAATGAATAGAAAGCAAAGAGTTCATAATTCTAAATCTCCTTTTCTCTTATATTTAATGTTCTTGTAAGTTTGAGGTTTGATGTTGTAATCTATTAGATCTCTTGATGAATTTTTTCCACATTCTTATATCAATATCATCCCTTGTAAATGCTTTTTATGTATGGAATCAGCTTTAAAAGTCTGCTTCCTTCAATTGGCCTATTCTCACATCTTTTTATAGTAAATTTTAAGGTTCTAGGAAATACATGGTTTGATACACAGGCTTGTATTATTAAACCATGTATATTCCAAAATCTTCAAATTTTGTGATTTTCACTGGCTGAGAAACTTACAAGGGCATAAACATTGTTATGTATTTTTATGCTGTGTTTTCATTTGAATTCTTCTCCTTTTAATCCATAAAGGCAATTATTACCTATAAATGAACTACGAGTGAATTAAGTACCAAAAATACAACAAAATTATAAAATATCAAACAAAATACATCAAATATGGGTGTATAAAGTACCAAAAATAAAATAAATTATAAAATATCAAACAAAATACATCAAATATAGGTGTATAAATACAGTCAAATTTACATTTATTGTTACTAAAATAGTGTTAGATGATGATAACATATGGCACATATAACTAGGTCATCTCAGTAAGCAAGGAATGACATAACTTTACAAAATGAGCTTATTAAAGGATGTGAAAAACTATAAGTTAGATCTTTGCAAGTTTTATATGCTTGGTAAACAATCTAAGTTGATATTCAAGATGAGCAACTAAAAATTTGAAGGAATTCTAATCTAAGTGCATACTGACATATAGGGCCTTATCTGTTGTCATTGGGTAAATCTTAGTAATTTATGGCATTCATTAATGAATAAGGAAAGTCTAGGTATATTTTATGAAG
Source organism: Erythroxylum baracoense (assembly GCA_025629805.1). Classification (NCBI taxonomy): domain Eukaryota; kingdom Viridiplantae; phylum Streptophyta; class Magnoliopsida; order Malpighiales; family Erythroxylaceae; genus Erythroxylum; species Erythroxylum baracoense. The sequence goes on along the minus strand of JAOTAY010000006.1, from coordinate 26,241,189 downwards.
TATAATTATAAGGTCATTGCAAGGTTGAAGAAGTGAAAGGTTGAGGTTGTGAACTAGACAAATAGAAAAATTAAGTACTTAAGATCAGACAAGGGTAATGAGTACATAAATTCACAATTCCAAAAATTTTATGATGGAAATGTGATTAAGAGACACTAAGTATTTTAGAAAACACCATAGCAAAATGGTATTTCAAAAAGGATAAACATGTCTATAACTAAAAGAGTCAAATGATTGAGGCTAAATATAGGTCCCCCCAAATTTTTTATAAATGAAAGCAATGAGTATGGCATATTATGTCATCAATAGATCACCATAAAAACCAATTAAAATCTCTTTCAAATCAAGACAACCTAAGAATGTCTTAATTCATTTTATAAATTCTCACAACAGGTTTTATCCCAACCTTGGAAGATCTTGCAATTCTATCTTAAGCAACTTAAACTTAAACTTAACCCTCTTTATTTATGTTATGATCTAACCATACATTTTATCTCTCAAATCTGAATGAATAAATCAAATAATTGAATAATTAGCTCTCATTCCTTTAATTCAATCAATTATAAGAATAAGGATAAATCTTAATAAAACTATAAATTCATTAAATCAAAAGATCTATCAATTCAACAAATCACATCCTAGGTTCATTTATTAAAAATCTATACCCCAATTAGAATATAATAAAACATGAAGTAACAACTTAAAAACAAGAAAGAAAATAAGAATAAGAAAACGTTATCATAAAACTTTAATCTTGAATCTTGAATCTTTGATGAACCTTAACAGATTTTTGCTCTTCTTCTAAGATTAAATTTTTCCTGATCAATAACTATTATAGAATGGCTTCTATATGACTTTATACTAACTTTCAAATTGTCCTTTAGCTTAAAAATCTGTCTATTTCCCATTACCTCTTTCTAATAATTTAAAATCGTAATTTTTTAGTAAGCAATATGGCCCTAACGTAGGATTGGGTACCAGTCATTTTGTTTCCACATTTTGCAATATTTTTCAAAAATTAGCATTGCTAGCATAAGATTAGTATGGGACATATCTAGTCCATATTGCTTGATTAAAGTGAAACACAAGATCTGTAGGGCGACAAAGGAGAAACATAATGATGCACTTTTGAACACAACCCTAACATAGTGGTTTGTAAGTCTCCAAAATTGCTCTTTCTCTTAGAAAATACAAAAATAACACCTGTAATAAAATATATCTCATTTTGAATATAGAATGCTTTAGAAATTTCTAAAATACAAACATAATGCTATAAAATCATACTAAAAATAATGTATATTTAGCATACATCAAACTCCTCCGCATTTAAGCATTTGCTTATCCTTAAGTAAACAAATTTCATTATTCCATCTCAAATAAGAAAAAAAATAAAAATGTTTAATAAATCAAACATACCAATAAGGATTCTCCATTATTTATCTAATCATAAGTGCCATCAAAATGCTAAGAAACCAAGTAATTATATCAACTTATAAGTTAATTTATCTCATTATAATATCTTTTAAAATTCAGCCAGAATCATAAAATTCAGTTCCATATACAAGATAATATGCTTCAACTTTTGAAACTGTTTATATCCCTTATTATCAAGACATAAAATTGAATGAAACAAGAGTATTAAAAGCTTACTTGAAAATTCCCCTAGCCTTTTCACATAAGAGTAAACACCTTGTCATAAATATCGCTGATTACTCTTCTAGGTCATTATCTCATATAGCTACTAGCACCACTCTTTAACTTAAACATTTTTATTAGTATGCTATTAAAGTGATATTATTTGTGATTATTTATTTATAAATTTATTATATTTTCTTGGGATAATGAAAATGATTAAATGAAATCATAATTACTTGATGCATATGCATTTTACATAAAGAATGTCATGATGTTCATCAAGTATGATATTCAAATTCATAAGACAAATTGAATTCACTTATTCTCCCAATATTCATTACTAGTTACATATACATTTCAAATAACCAAAACAATCAAATTCATAATGAACTATCTTTATGAGTATACTTTAAAAAAAACAAATTTTCAAGGATTTATTCCTAATGAGAAGTTTATAACAAAATTGATAAACTTAGCATCATATATAGAATCCCTTCCCCTACTTAAGATATACATTATCCTTAATGTATTAAATATGTAAGATAAAAAAATTAATGAAATTAAGGAAGTAGAATATGGCCCAAATCTTAACAAAATTATATTGTAATTATTTTTTCATTAAAGCACAATTTAGAAATAAATAGACATATGACATAAATTAAGTCAATTTGAAAGAGTGTTAATATATATATATGATCAGTAAATAATAAAATTAAAATTAAAAAATACAAAGAAAAATCAATCATGTAGAGTAGGTTGACGTATTAGTGATGTAGCATAGAGTATTATTATCCATGGGTCCTTTATGTCATCGAAGGAGATCATATCCACCAAGTTTCAAATGGAAGTCTTTGTGGCCACTATCTATGTCTGATCTTAGTCATATATCTTATAATTTAAAGCAGGGACAGTGGGGTTCTTATCGTTTTAACTAGATGGTATGATAGGCTCCTCAGAAACTCCTCTACATCAACAACCTTATGCTTATAAGGCTAGTGTTTTAAATCCTCCTACTATTTTATCTCATCTTGCTCCTACTCACATATTAGGCTAAAGGAGGTAGGATCTCCACCCTAAGAGGCTGCTCTATTCCTAATAAGGTGTCACCCAACTAGCACATATATTAGGTAATGTATGAAGGTTTGGTTCATTGGGTTACGTATAAATTACTTGGAGGTATAGGTGGAGACAATTTATGCTCCACACCTATAGTATGATAATCTTGGTTAGAAGCCTCCTCTAATGCTCATAGTGGTGCACTAATAAGTGAGATAAATTGTCCTCTCCCATTTTGTTTAAAACCCTTCCATTCATATAGCTTGTAAGATATCCATTATGAGAAGCATAAGTGTGCCTATTGTTAGTAAGTTAAGCTCATCTATGAGCATTCCATCTCTTTTATCAATCTGGTGATGACTGAGCCATTGCCTATGATGCCAAAGTGGGCTTAATGGAGGAACCTTTCAAGTAACTAGATGGAAGCAATCTCAATAATGCATCCTCTTCCTTAGATACATGAAATAGATGAGGAAGAGATCTCTATGGCTTATCATGTATCGAGTGCTTGTTAAACTCTGTGAATTGCGTGAAAGTAGGATACTTCAAATTTAGGAGTCCAAGAGTTTTATAAAACATTTTTGATGATTCGTGGCATGTCAACCTACTCAAGTCCAAACCGTTTGGACCCCTTAGAGGATAGATTGGTGAAACTAAGGAAAAATAAAAAAAAAATAGTATTGAAATATATTTTTATTGACTAATCAAAATTGACAGAGCAAAAGGAGTTTATAAACATACCTTATTATTAGAAACTAGAATCTTGAGGCTTTAGACTTTGTCGAATCATATGCCAACTATTCCTAAAGCCTATATCTGGCCAACACTGTTATAAGGATACCCTATCGGGCTACAGGGTCTAAACATATGTCTTTGTATACAGATTGACGTGGACACTAAAGTAATCATACTTAAGGTTATGGTTTAAATTTTTTAGTCTAAATTTGAGGACTAATTTGCCCTCTCATGATGTCTTGGTATCTTCAATCTTAGTATTACATATCAACTCTAAATTAAACTCCCTATACACAGACTCTTGAATGTCAAAGCAAAGCTAAAGGGGAAGAGAAGGAAAAGCACTATAAGAAGAGCTAATTAGCAAATTTCAGGTTTGGGACCACACTCAGTTAATTTCTATATGTGTCTATATTTGAATGTGTATAAAGATTGATTTGGAAACGAAATGGTTTCTGTAATAGTTTCTTGGTGTTACTTTGTATGGAATTGGTTGAATATGACAAGACAGAGTCATGTTTAGTGAAATTCTATCGTAGGTTCTCGATTCACTTGAGCCAGTCCTACTATTTTGGCCATAGTTTGGCTTCCAAAGCTCTAAATTGGTTATTCTAATTGGAAATGGAACTTAAGACATAGAACTAATATCTTTAAAAGAGACCTAAACCTAATTCTTGTTGTATGATATTATAAGTTGATATTGAAAATGATGACCTGATGTTGCCCCTGTATTGGAGTAGCTTGTGATTTTTGATGCTATGACTTAGAAGTTCAAATGGCTTGATCTTTGATGATATGAAAATTAGAGACATAGGGAAACAAATGTTTAGAATACTCAAAGTCTAAGTTGAATGTTTGTTATATGAAAATTTCGGAACAAGTGGAGACCATAATGTAGTTTGCTTCTAAACTGATTTGTTTCCCCATTTTTAGAGCCACCATGTGATTAGCCTAACTTGCACTATTTTAAGTGTTTCACTTCCATTTCTTTTGATCGAATCATATCAAAATCCTTTTCGAATGTTTATGAAACATTGCAAACACCTATAACTAAATGAAATATGACTTACCTATGTGAATTGGGTGATTAAACATTCAAATTTTAAATTAATCATAATGCATGCTAAAGGAAATTTACATGTATATAGATTATTTATATGCATATTTATTGCCTAATATGACCATACACGTTTTCATATAAATTTTATGATTTCGAATGAATATCATATGATTTGTCAATATATTAATTATGAAATTGGCAAATTATTAAAGGACATGTTACAGTGCCTACTCCATTGTTTTAGTGACTAATAGATAGGCATGCCTATAGGGTGACAGTGCAACTGTTATAGTTTGACACCACTGGTGTCTTCATTTTAAAACCATAATGTCTTTATAATTCGATACCTTTAGGTATCCACAGTTTGATACCTTCAGGTACCTATAGTTTGATGTCTTCAGGTATCCACAGTTTGATATTTTCAAACATCCACAACTCCTATTATCGATACCCACAGGAATGTGCAAGCCTAACACAGAAAGGAAATTAAACAGTTATAAATAAGAGATACAATATAACAATATGAATAATTTGTCTTGATGAGCTTTGAAAATCAATATTTGGCTTATAAATGTGAATTTATGATATATGGATAATATATTGAAGCATATTTGCATTATGTACTTTGCTTAATTATGTCATCATTGTCTACATAAGTTTATGATATCCATGAATGTGTGTGTGCTTGGTAAAAGAATGATGTGAGTGGTCATCCAAACTAAGTGTTTCCCCACTAAGCTTTCAAGTTTAAAATGGGTGTTAATATGTGTAGTCCAAATAAAAGGAGTAAGACACAGGGATCATCTGAGGGACTAAGGTCAACCGTTAGAAGTTACCTTTGGATGTGTCTTTTGGTTAAAGAATGGTTGTATACGTAAAAAAGGATATCGTAGTTTCTTAACAGTTTGTAATTAATAATTTATGTTATGTGTAATATCTCTTTTTACCATATAAATGTAATGATGTAATACTACTTTTAAATGATAATGTTAAGGGATATGAAATTTTGTAATATGCATATGTACAGTATTGAATAGAAAAATGAGTGGCGACAATCCTTATAAATGAATAGAATTGTATGATATGAATGTACGTACAAGAATTTGGGTGCTATATGTGTAGGTGGTTTAGGTTCCATTCAGGGGTTGTTACAAAGTCTACCTCTTAGAGTACATTCCAATTGATGTATTTTAGCATCTCAAATTTCCTAGTTTAGAAGGACTAAAATTGTTTCCTATGATCTACGGTAGTAAAATGTTGTAGCAGGTGATTCAACTGCTCCTATAATGCTTGGGCCCAACTAGAGGTGGTGGTGCCTACAATGTCAACTATCGTCTTAGTACAAGAGTCTTATAAACAATCACATATGATGTAGATATATAGGCATCAATTTTAGGCCTCTTTTATGCAAAGGCGACATTATAAGTTTCTTAGTTGTTGTAATGGACCTCTTCTCACTTTAGTACTATATCACTAAGAAAATGAAACATAAGTGAGTAATTATGAAACAAATTTTGGCATTATATATATGTATATAGACAGAGAGAGAGAGAGTAATGTAAAATATATGAAATAGAATAATATATCTTGCATTATGCTCTATAATTATATATATAAGAAACCAAAAGACGTGTTAACCTAGACAATAGCATTCCTATCTCATGTTCTCATTATTCATGCATGATGTAACTATCACTTGTATCCTATAATGTAAATTCAACTTCATATGTCTCTTAGCCTAACCTAGAAACTTAAATGACTAAAACTACAAATTAAATGTATTAAAGTAGTTAAAATAATTCACATTAAGCATCTTTAACCATGAATATCACATATAGTTTATAATTCATCTAAGCCATTTTCCTAACACCTCAAAATCATGCATAATAGATGCTTAGTCAATTGTAAGCATAAAATAAATTTTGAAACTTTAAATAATATATAATGCATTAGAATAATGAAATTAAGAGTGAAAAATAAAAATACTATATGATGTTAAAAACAAATTATAAAGAAATTATGAACTTTCTATGCTATATAAAATCATGTTAGGGAGGCCTTAAGAGAATGGAAATCTCTCTAAAGGTGTAAGGGGAAGCTAAAAGTTCAAAGATAACTAGTGAGAGAGGTAGCAAGAAATAAGGGAAAACAATCAAAAAATGCCCTTTATAGGGTTTAAGCACGACCTTTACACAGTACTGTGTGATATGCATATTTTAGGCAAACATGAGAAAGTATTATTTTATAGGGCGTGTGCTATATAAATAGGGGCAACTTATGAATTATATAGAGAGGTTTAATAGAAAATAGGTCTAACAAGGTAGATAACATGGGTCTACGTTTATTAAATTAAATATGGGGAAGAAAACATAAGAGTTAGGCTTAGAACACGGGGAGAATACGAGGGTGTGTGCAACCTGTGTTAAACTATAGTCCTTTTTTTTCTTTGTAACACTCAAATAAAATGTCAATACAGTGTCGTGTTGTTCTTACTTCAGAGCTTATTAAGGAACACAAAGAGCATAACCTACCATATATGGGGTATATTTGAAAGTGGCACATTCTATTTCATTTTGGTCCTTCTTATAAGTGAACATAGCCTAAATGGCTATTACATGATAAGGTGTCTCAAAAATAGGCCTAAATTATTATGTTTCATTTTGTTTCTCCCATATACAATAGGGTATATGAACACAAGTATGGATATAAGGACGTATTACCACCTATAAACCTACAAACTAAAAACACACTAACTCTAATCTATTATCATAAGAAATCAATCAAATTTTATTAAGTTAAGATCTAGAAATGTTGATAACACTAAACAAAATAAATAACTAGCTAGCTAAATCAACTAAAACTAATTAAGCCCAATTCATGAAAAATAAATAAATGTTAGGTTGCCTTCTAATAAGCGCTTGCATTAGGTTATAAGCTTGAATATTTTCTTTTCCAATTTTAGCTTGACGACCCCTTGTTTGCAGCTAGTTGGGCTAAACAACTGGACCGTTGAGTAACTACTCTGTAAGACTACTGAACAACTAGTTCATGGGGCTAGACCATTCTTCCATGGGGTATGATTACTGCACTGCAGATACTGGCCTTCTTTCTTCGAGGAGCACAATTAAGGTCTACCATTAACCTTACTACTCTTTTTCTCCCTAACTAATTGGTTAACTCTTAAGCACGCTGCATATTTCTCTAGAATAGGATTGCCCATTTTCTTTACTTTTTCTTGCATCAGATTGATAAGTAGTGACTGGTCATATTTTAGACTCATATTTAATGTAATTCACTTATTTATATAAGTATTTTTTATTGATTTTGGTACTTAAGTTGTTCATTTTTTTTCTAGATCTAATTCAGTTACTTGGAGTAAAAAGGAACAAATTTGGAAAAGTTTAGAGCAATTTAAAGTTGTTTTGATTAAGTTATGAATTGAAATGCATGATAGGGTACATGACTATGTTGGAGAGTTTAGAGGCATATTGAGAGCTTTCTATGCGACAAACTCATGTTAGATGGGACCACGCCTTTATTTAGTTGTTAAAAGGCCATATTGATGGTACTCATGTGTGTTTGAGAACATGTTAGCTCCAAATAATGTCGCGCATCTGTTTAAAGAACACGACTATCAATATGCCCATGTATCTCCCATAATACAAATTTCAAAATTTAAAGTTAAGATTGAGTGGAAGAAGTGAAGAGGAGGCTCAATAAGTATAAGGGGAAAGCTTATAATAGAAAAAAGCATGAGAACCAACCAATGAATCCACTTTAAAGTGGATTTTCATCTATCTAAAGTTAAGTTTTTGGAGATTTTAGGGATTTCATTCATGTCATCCTTGATTTTTGCTTTTTCTTTAGTTTTGATGTTTTGTTTTCTATGATTGCAAGTTAAATTCCTTTTCATATCTAGATGAGATGAACCATGTAATGATTTTATTTTAATTTTATTCTTTTTTAGTTTCATTAAAATTCAATTACGTGTTCTTAATTATTCTTGAATTAATGTTGCTAGTAAGTTGAATCATGTATGATTCATACTATTGAGATTAAGAAACCAATGTAGGAATAGATCTTACAAAATTAAAAGAAGTTGCATTAAATTATGATCAAACCTAACAGTAAAATTTATAAATCGATTAATTTGGTTTTAGGGGTTTTAATTAGAAAGAGATTTCATTTTATTTAACATATAATTTGACATTAATATTTTTAAGAAAGAAATTAGTATAATTGAAGAACTTCCACGATTCAATAAACATTTGACTAAATTAATTAGTAAAATCATTATTGCATAAGAAGTCTTATAAGGGACTTGAATTCCAGGTTATGATGTTTTATTGGTTGACTTTTCATTCTTTTGTATTCTAGTTTATTTGATTTTGTTAACTTGACCTTAGTTTATTAAATTTTACTTTAAATCTAGTTTATTAATATAAACTCATAGTCCTTATAGGGTTGACCCGCTACATCAATACTATATGCTTGCAGTTAAAACATAAAATCACATCCCAAGTTTTTGGTGTTATTGTCGAGGAATATGATATTAGCAAAACTTGGCTTATCTGAATCTATCCATTAATTTCTTTTTCCTTTATTTCCTTTATTTTGTTTATTTTAGTTTTAAATCGTTAATCTTTGTTTATCATATTATTATTTTAGGAGTGTGATTTGTTTATAACCTAAAGCAATCCATTGGAACTTGTTAAGGAAACCTAGAAATTGAAAGAACGGCCTTTTAGAGAAGAGATGATGGGTCATAAATCATTCCACCTGCTTGTTACAACATATCAAAAAAATGAGAAGAAAACTTGTTTGTCAATTTCTTAAATCAGTCAAGTTTTCAGATGGGCATGCATCTAATATAGCCTATTATGTGAATGTTAAAGAGGGAAAATTATTGTGGTTGAAAACTCATGATTATCACGAATTTCTGCAATAATTACTTCCTGTTGGAATATATAGGCATTTACCGAAGGATGTGTCCGTAAATTTGGGACAATTGGTGAGTTTTTTAAGCAATTATGTTGTAAGACACTCAAAGTTGAAGAGCTTGACAAAATTGGAAAAGACATAGCTTTGATTCTATGTAAGCTTGAACTAGTATTCCCGCCATTTTTTGATGTTATGGTGCATTTGGCAATTTACATACCATACGACGCAAAAACTTTATGGATCGGTTCAATTTCAATGGATGTACCCCATTGAAAGGTAATTACTTTTAATTTGTATTTTTCCCTAAAGTTATTAGTTAGTAACAATTGTTAATGTACCATGGTGTTTGTTTAGGTTCTTATACTTTTTTAAATGTTATGTACGTAATAGACCTCAACCTGAAGGGTCTATTGCAAAGGCTTATATAGCAAATAAATGCTGAACATTTTGTTCGATGTACTTTAATGATGCGGAGACAAGATTTAATACATAAGAACGTAACTTCGATTTTGAGCAAAATGGTGGCTTGTCAGTTTTCTCCCAAAAAGTAAGGCTACTTAGTGTCAAAAAATATGTGGAGTTAACTAAAGACGAACTTTAAATTGGCCATTGGTATATTTTGAACAATTGTGGGGAAGCTGATATATATATATAGAGTATGTATATTAATTTTGATTAAAATTTTCATATTTAAATTTTATGGTTGAATCTATATTTCTTGATCTCAATTTACTTCTTTAAATAGAGATCACAAAGATTTGATTCGAAGCAAAGGAATTGTTAATATTGTAGAAAGACATAAGATTAAGTTCACATCATGGTTATGACTCGAGTAAGTTTCTGTCTTCTATTATGACCTTATGACAATTTGTATGTCAAATTGCTTCTAATTATATTTTTTCCTACAGATGATACAGTTACATATTTGTAACATACAAAACGCAACAACAGCATTTTATGCTTTGGCATATGGGCCTCATATGTGTGGAAAAAATTATACAGGTTGTATTTTTAATAAAGTTATATTTTACATATAAGATCGAGACAGTCGACCTAAAAGCCAAAATTATAGGGTTGTTGTTGAGGGATGATGATAAATGTATTGATTTCTACAATATCATCTTAAAAATAATAGAGTTGCATTACATCAGGGATAAAAAAGGTTGTTCTATTTAAGTGCAAATGGTTTAATCTTGGTGACATAAAAATAAATGGCAATATTACTAGCATCTATGTAAATAAGATATAGTATGATAATAACCCTTTTGTCCTTACAAGTAAAGTGAAGTAAGTTTTCTACCATAACAATATTATATTGGGTAGCAATTGAAAGCTTGTTCAAAAGTTTCAAAATTGAAATCTCTTCGATTTTTGTGAAAGGGATAATGGTCTAATGAGTGAAGATGGTGATGAAGTATATCAAGAGATTGAATTGGAGATTAATAATGAAGTCATTCAAATAGAAGATGCAGATATGTCATCATTCCATAAAAGAGATGTTGATCCTAATATAGTACAAGTGGATGAAGTACAAGCTAATCTTGTTGTAGAAAGAGATGAAGACTATATTGAGGATGTATTATATGATAATGGTGATACTTTGGCCAAATATATTACTGATGAAGACTCAAATCATAATGTAATTACGAATAATGATTTTTAAGATCTTGATCGTTATTATATTGTTTGAAATGTATGGTTGATGTATATGCAAAAATAATGCCTATTGTTGATATTTTAGTTATGTTAATGCGTATTATTGATGTTTGATTTATGTTAATATCGAATGTTGATGTTTGAGTTATGGTTATGCGTATTGATAGTATTTAAGTTATGTTAAAGTGGAATGTTGTCGTTTAAGTTATGTTAATGCGGAATGTTGATGTTTGGGTTATGGTTATGCATATTGTTGTAAGTATGAGGATTTTAATACAAAATGTTACTATTTAAGTTATGTTAAAGCAGAATGTTAACGTTTGAGTTATGGTTATGTATATTGTTGTAAGTATGAGGATGATAATGAGAAATGTTATTGTTTGAGTTATGTTAATGCAAAATGTTACTGCTTGAGTTATTTTAATGCGGATTTTTTATGATTAAATTATGGTTATACGTATTGTTTATGTTTGAGTTATGTTAACACGGAATCTTGCATTTTGAGTTATGATTATGTGTATGGATAATATTTGAGTTAGATTAATGTGGAATGTTACTGTTTGAGTTATATTTATGTGGAATATTGATGTTTAACTTATGTTTATGTGTAGTGTTCATATTTGATTTATAGATATCCAATATAATGGCACTGGTAGAAATAAATGAAAGAATGTGGCAAGTATCAAAGTTGTTCCTAGTCAACAAAACCACATCAATTAGGCCCTACCCAACAATAACGATCGATTTCATCCACCAATGAAGCTAGTTCGCAATAACCTCATTCCATTTCAACTAGTACTAAAGAATCTACAGGTGTGTTAATCTTTAACACCTATAAGTAGACTTACGCTCGAATATATATTTACATGTTTAATGCATATTTTCTTATCATCATTTATTTGTTGTCAAGTTCCAATATCAATGTCAAAAAAAGAGGTAGAGGTATAACTACAGGTTGTGAGTTGCAACAAATGAATGTTATGATAAACAGTAAGTTGTCTGTACATATTGATACCTCACAAGTCATACTAAGGACAAGATTCAATTGGCAAATTTGTCTAGTGAGTTAGGGGTAATTGCTAGAACTTAATTGCCTTGCCTTATGCATACCAAGCAGTTGAAAGAAGAAAACTTGTTAAAGAATGCTTCAGACAAAGTTTTGGTAAAATTTTAGTTTATTTAATTATATGCAATATTGTTTTACTTTTTTAAAGATTAATTTCACTTTTACTTGTTGTTCACAAATGAAGCTAAATATCGCTGATATCAACAATCCAAAGGTTTCAAACCGTGTCACTTCACTTTTGAAACAAAGGACCAAGGATCTTCAATATCGACTATATAAATATTATAAATCTTTTCCTTATGATGAGGAGGCAAAGAGACATGTTTCAAAGCAGATGTCTCCAAAAATTTGGAACAATTTATGTGATTATTGGGCCTCTCCCAACATTTAGTTTCGTTATTTTTCCCTTCACATTTGCTTCTATTAATCTTGTTAGATGACTTAATGACTGTTTCTTTTCTTTATTTAGCAAACGTGAAAAATCCTCATAACCAAGGCTCCAATTCATTTGTTGTCGTATGAAATGAATATATAAGTTCTTTGTTTACAAGTTGCAATTATATCAATACATGCAATATTATTTATTGTGTTCTAAAATTCTTTTTCATAAAATGGAATCAGAAAGAACTATATGGAGAAGAGTGTGATAGGATCATACTCTAAAAACTGACACACTATAAGGAAGGTAAAGGTTGGATGCCTGAAGAAGCGTAAAATAATTATGTAAGTATCAAATTTTGTTTAAATTTTAAGTTTATTTATTTATGTATAGTACTAACTAATAATATTTAAATTGAATATTGATTTTATTTTTTAAACTTTAGAATAAGAAGCAGGAGTTGTTGCAAACATCAATGTCTGATGGAAGAGAGCCCAATGTAAATGACATTTGCAACAAGGTGCTTGGTACAAGATCCGGCTACATCAAAAGTCTTGGGTTTGGGCCTAAGCCAACAGTTTCATCCTCATCAACACCTGCATATGTTGAGCATCTTCAAGAATATAACCAGTCGCTTAATGTTAAATTAGAACATAATGAACAAAACTTACAATAGAATGAAAAAAAAGTTGGCCAAACTTGAAAAGATGGTCAAAAAATCACTTGGCCCAAATTATGTAAGTAGTGATGATGAAAACAATTCTTAGTTATTAAACTAATTTTTTTATTTTGTACATAATTATTTTTGTTAACGTTTGTAACTAACATTTAATGATATTTAATTATTTATAACAATGCTTCTAATTTCCAATTATTTCTCCTTATATTTTTGTATAATAAATTATAAAACAAAAAATATAAAAATTACATATAATAACTTGGATTAAAAAAAGTCATCAATAATTATAATTAACATGATAAAATATTTAGTAATAATTTATATCAAAAATTTCAAAACGTAGATAAAAAGATTTGTCTATGTTTTAAAAATATAGCTAAAAACACTTGATTATATTTTTAAAATCATTGCCAATAAATTTTTGCTATGTTTCAGAAAACGTAGCAAAATAAATTTGGCTACACTTCCAAATTTGTCACCAAAAACTTTTGGTTGTGCTTCCCTTTCATTGCCAAAAATTATTAGCTATGCTACTAAAAATGTTGCTAAAAATTTTTACTTGCATTTTTGAAAATGTAGCTGATAATTTTTAGCTACGAAAATATAATGTAACCAAAAGACATTGGAGACGATTTAGAAAATAGTCACTAATAGCATTTTGCTACATAAAAACCTCGTCTCCAAAAATTATTAGCGACAGTTTGGTGAAAATGTCGCCTATATTTTTTACCTATGAGAATTTGGCAATGATTATAAATCATTGCTACTTATTATTTGAGACGAATTTTAGATGTTTAGTGACGAATTTTATCGCTTCTATTGTAGTGTGTGTATATCGGTATCATGTTGTGTAATAAATTTCAAACACCATCTTCTTTGTTTTGCAATGCATATCTTAAAACATAATTTTATCTAGAATTATTTAAAGTATCAAATGAACTCAATGCAATTATAACATTATTACTCAATCCATAATCACATCCTTATTTAAGTTAGTTAAAAAGTAGCAAAAACTCAATACTATAATTATTCTTCAATCAATCTTTAATGTAGAATGTTATTAATTTTTAAAACCGAAGCTCTTTTACTACATATAATCTTTAAATATGTAATACCTTATCATGTAAACTTTTAAATCTTTAGCTCCTCAGATTTTAGAATCTAATAACTTTCACAAAAGTAAATGACATATCTTGATCCACGATGAAGATAGATAAATTATTTTTAAATTTTAATTAAGTTAAACTTTTGATAAAAATGGATTTTGTTTGTCTAGCTTCCTTCTTTCATACAGTTTTTTAAATGGAATAAAATTGAATCTTAAATAGGTAAAGAGAGGCGTTTGTTAAACTCAAATAACACCTTAAATTTTAACTTTTTTTCTTTTATTTTATGCTCCATTAACATAAACATAAAAATAACTGTTTATTTAACAATTAACTCTTTTCAAGTGACTCATAGGATTTAAATACTTAGATAACTTAGGGATGTCAACGAGCCCCCGGCTAGTGGGGTTGCCCTCGCGGGCCATTTTTGGCCCGTGGACTATGGACGGATCGAGACTCCCAGCCCGTGGGTAGGCCCATGACCCAGCCCACCCAGCTCGTCTGGGCCATGGGCTGCTCGTCGGGCCTGAGTTGGCCCAGGCGTTAATTATATTTTTAAAGACAATTTTAAAAGTTTTAGTTATATTTTTTACAATTCATAAATTATAAATTATAACATAATCATTTGTAATATTTTTGTAAAATTATAAAAAAATATGTATACAAAATAAAAGATATAAAATAAGAACCAATTTATATTTATTAAAAATATATAGCAATGATAAATTGGTATTTTATCATAATTATTCCCTATAAACAAGTCAATGTAATCTTTTTATTTTATTTTTCATATTTACATAATATATACATTATGCATATATGTATTTATATTAATCTTAAAAATGAATGAATAACTTATTCACTTTATTAATCCTAATATATGAACTCCAAAATAATATATAAGTAATTAGGTTATAAAAACAAATATGTATTTATATTTTTTGATTTGTTTTTATAAATTATTTATTTCATTAAGTCAAAATTAGTTCTTTTACTTTGTTTCTAAAATCATTGTATTCTAATTAATCTAAATTTATATAAATTACATTCATAATATTTTTCTCCTATCTAAATTCTAATGTTAGAAGATTTATTTCTACCTAAGTCATTCTAATTAAAATTTTGTTAAGAGTAATTCCTTAGATCCTTAATATGAACCTTGATATAAGATATAAGTATAATTTAAATCCTTCTCAACAGTCATTCTTAGGGTGTTATAAGGATATCAATGATATCATATATTCATATTTCATACGTTAATAAGTAAATAATTATAGTTAAATTTATGAATTACATTAACTAAAAAACTTGAATTCACTTAAATTATTTATTAATTAGAACATTTAATTCAATTAATTAGAAATTTATATGAAAAGTCAATAAGTTAATAGTTATAGTTAAAATTATGAATTACATTAATTACAGAACTTTAATTTTCTTAAATTATTTATTAACTAAGACATTTAATTTAATTCATTTAATTAGAAAGTTATATGAAAAGTTAATAAGTTAATAGTTATAGTTAAAATTATGAATTACATTAACTAGTAACTTAAAAACTTTAATTTACGTAAATTATTTATTAATTGGGACATTTAATTCAATTAATTATAAATTTATATGAAAAGTTAATAAGTTAATAGTTATAGTTAAAATTATGAATTACATTAATTATAAAAATTTAATTTACTTAAATTATTTATTAATTGGGACATTTAATTCAATTAATTAGAAATTTATATGAAAAGTTAATAAGTTAATAGTTATATATATATATTTTAAAACATAATAGTTATAATTATAGTTAAAGTTATGAATTAAATTAATTACAAAATTTTAATTTACTTATATTATTTATTAATTACAAAATTTGATTCAATTAATTAGAAATTTATATAAAAAGTTTAATAAGTTAATAAGTTAATAGTTATAGTTAAAATTATGAATTACATTAATTACAAATTTTTAATTTACTTAAATT
>JAOTAY010000006.1:26208687-26224795 GCA_025629805.1 Erythroxylum baracoense | reverse complement strand
CAAGGATTTTATCTTTAGTATTAAAACATAAAATATTAATTAAATTAATACATAAAGATAAATAAAACCTTTTCATTGATTCAAAATAATGTCATACATTAATTTGCTTCCAATTGATTGGCTGTAGGGGTATAAACTAACAGTTGTTCCCATGAAGTGGAGAGAATCTCATTGAATGCTAACTAGATGATAAATGATAATTTAAGAATAACTTACGGATACCATACTAACCAAGGGCTTTATTCCTCAATGAAGCCCTACAAGAGAAGTTAGAAAAAAAAATGTCAAAAGGATGATTTATCTAAATGATGGAGTCCTTGTTAGAGGAAGCATAAGAGTAATAGGGTCCAGTCGCTAATAACTCATCTTTGGAATACTGAGTAAGGTTGAATTTGTTATCTATCAGCATTTCTCTTATAGTTGCCATAGTTAGAATGAGATTCTTAATTTATAAGGAAGAATTAGTCTCATATAAGGGCCCCAGTGAACTAAAGTTATTTGAGCAAAAGATAATGAAAAATCCATCTCCTAACTTGTTTTTAAACATTAATTTAGTTTGAAGTTTCAGCTTAAATAGATGTAACACGGTCCAAGAAGTGTCATATTTGAAAGTGTATGATAAAAATTTTCTATACCTTAGATAATGTGAGTGAATCCACTTGACTTAAAGGAATCAAATAAAATTCTCTAAATTATTTATATCATCATAATTTTGTTACTCATCTTCAAGGGAACCACTATAAGGTCTCCTTCATCTGTAGATGAGCTTAATGTTTTCTATAAAACTTTAGCAACATAAGTACCATTTATAGTTCTAGCCCAGAGGAAACTTCTAAGAAGTATTTATATAGTTTAAATCAAGCTAGTAGGGAAAGTAATATAAGTTGACGAGTAGCTAGTAGACTTAATCAATTAGACCATACTAGCAAAAGTAAGAAATTTAGTGCACCAACTTTCTATTCTCTGTTGAATTTTTACAATGAGAAGCATAAACTCAATGTAAGATGGTCTCTTATATGAAATAGGTATCCTAAAATAATTAAATGGAAGTTGTTTAACTTAAAGGCCTGTAAAGTTGGAGATCCATCTAAATAAGTGGGCAAAAATAGTGGAGACAAAGATATGAATTTTGTCTCTATTCATGGCCAATCTTGATGGCTCTTTAAGGACTTACTAGCATTCATTGAATCCCTTATTAAGTTTAAGTCAGCCCTAGAACGAAAAGGGATATTATCAGTGAAAGACAAGTTATAAATGGCAAGTTTCTTACTTTCATTATAGAACTTCGAATTTCTTTCTAAGATAATTACATGCTTCAAAGGTCTCATCAAATTTTCCATGTTTGGGGTGAATAGATAAAAGGATAATAGGTCATGTCTTAGCACTTTTGCCTCCTTAATTAGCTTTGTTAGTATTTCGTTAACAATAACTAAAAAAAACTATTATAATACATTGCTTAACCTCTTTAATGAAAGTTAAAGGGAACCCAAAGGCTTGTAAGTTATTGATGATGAAGTTCCAATTGATGGAATCAAAGGCTTTATGAATTTTTACTTTAATTATACAACTCTTAAAGGAACCTTTGCTATTATAGTTCTTGAATAACTCTTGTGTAAAGAGTATATCATCTCCTATACCTCTCCCATAGTAAGGAGTATATCATCTCCTATACCACTCCCATATATAAAGGCTACTTAAGTTATATTGACGAGGAACTTTAAAACTAGCTTGAGTCTTAATTCTAAAAACTTGGAAATAATTTCGCAGATGGTGTTCCATCATCTCCAACTATTTAGCCTTAGAAATGGCTTAAATTTTTACCAAGATTATATTTTTGTGTATTTTTCTAAAATAATGGAAGAGAACTTTTTAAAAAATACTTCTGAATTAAAAGGAGCCTAATTCCTATTTATAGAATATGTTTTTTAAAGCTTTCATTTAAATGAAAGAAACCTGATTCAAGTAATCTTATGGATGATTTGAATGCAAAAGAGGTTGATTGTGGAGATAGGGTTTACTCCAATATCTTGACTTTTTCTTCATGAATTATATCATAATTATACATCAATTTTTCTGGAAAAAAATTCATTGAATTAACCTGAAACTTTATTAATCACAATAAATAACAAAATAAATGATTATAATTATTTATATACAAAATAGTTTGAACAAACAATTTTCACATACTAATGCAAAGATTTTAAAATTTTGCAATTGAGCACTAAAGTTTTATTTAAATGAAGCAAAAATTAAGTACAAATTTGCAAAACGTCCCATTGGTCTAATTCAGAAAGCATACATACATGTTACCAACTTTTAAATGAGTTTCTACCAAGTTGTGCTATTTTGTTTTTCTTATTGGAAAATCAGGATAGGATCTACTCTAGCACGTAACAGAATAATCACAAAATTTTTTTATATTTTAATTTTTTGAAAATCAAGATCACTTTAAATTCTATAAAATGATTAATGTATAAATCACAATAAAGTACGAATCATAATATGTACCTTATTTCAAAACTTGATCATTTTTTGTCATGTCCTTTTAATCATTTTCGAAACTAGATCATCTCAACTACCATAGCCGCACAAGTATTCAGTTCATAGAACAAGTTGAGAGAACTTGCAATAAATTAAATTACTAAAATGTCCAAATCCTATTATAAATAAGCTTAATCTCTAAAAGAGCTAGCTCTCCTTGCCTAACCCTGTCTGCACCTTGCCTAACCCTGTCTGCAATAATAACCCTGTCTGCAATTGTTGTAAACAGGGTTAGGCAAGGAGTGCTAGCTCTCTTAGAGATTAAGCTTATTTATAATAAGATTTGGATATTTTAGTAATTTAATTGAAACTAAATTCTAATTTCAATTAAGCATACCAATTATCCTCAAATAAGATCCAATATCTTATATTGATTTTTATTTATTATAATCTTATATTTAATTATAAAGTTTCTCAAACTTTACAATCAAGTCTAACTTGATTAAAATATCATTTCTCTCTTCAACTCGTTCTTTATGTGTGACCCATTAGATTTTCAAATATGTTGACAATTGATACAAATTATTAACGTAACTCATATTAGGATTAGATTAATTAAAATCCTTTAATCTATCTTTACTTCTCTAATTAAACAATTTGTATCATATATCAAGATTGATGTCTAGTATCACATCATGACTGCCCAATATTTAGGAATGTTAAAGTGGTTTTGTCTAACTTTTTTGTGCATTACTTTTTCGTATATCATAATAAAATATTTTAATTAGTCATAGAGCATAAAATTAATGTTTACTCTATTTTGAGTACAATCATATTAGTTATTCATTATTAGCTATTGATTCGATTAATGACATATATCAATCATTACCTCCCTATAGTTCATGTTACATCTAATGACTACCAATTAAGTTATCCTTGACTAAAACAAGTTATAAGTAGTATCAAAACATAGCAATACTTATATAAGATAACTTTGGAGATCTCAAGTCAAAGGACCACTTTTACAATCATCACAATGAGAATTTCTATAGACATATAAGTAATGTTCCAAATAGATTTCTCATATGAGGTTAGTTTAGCAAACTTGTTCTCTAACAAACACCCACATTTCTTTAAGTATCTTGATACTTTAGTCTATGAGATCGATTACCTCCTTCATAAGGAAAAATATAACATATGTTAGCCTTTTTATGTTCTATTAATATTTAGTCTTAATAAAGCAATGACTAGGAACAATTTAAGAATAATGTATAAATGTAATATGAATTTTATTATTATATTCTCATCATAATTTTATTTACAATGTATAATTATCCCATAGACTTTATTATATACATCTAAGTATGTAAAGGATAAATAATGTCTTTAAATTATTTTGTCACTAAATTACAACTAATATGTAAAAGATAAAGAATGTCTTTAAATTATTTTGTTACTAATTTATAACTAACCAATTGGTATGTAAAAGATAAAGAATGTCTTTAAATTATTTTGTCACTAAATTACAACTAACCGATTTTTCTTAGGGTATAAACTAACATTTTTAATAGCTTTTAACTAGTACGCAATTGTTGAAATGTGATCTTTTTAATTTACGGAAGAATTCTATAATTTTTAAAGATTTATCGTATTCTTATCCTTTTGGTGTCAAAATCTACTCAAGTTTTTTCTTTTAATTTCAAAATATTCCTGTAGATTTTGTCCAAAATCAAAACCTGACGGAGTTTGGAAAGTCTGGCCATTGCCAAACTCATTATTATATTCATAGCAATTAAACAAAGTCAAGAAATCAAAGCTATAAATGTTTAGAAGTCAACAAGTTGTCTATTTGTTAGAAACTTAAAATACTCGAAGAAAACTAAATGCTGGTTAGGCGAATAATCTACCCTACGGCAATTCATTTAATTGGGTTATGACGATTTGTCAATGTTATTAAAGTTATTATCAAAAGACACTTCATTCGGTCTTTTTACCAAAGTGTTGAATATAGTAATATAGCGACTGGAAAGTAATTCCGGGTGAAGATGCCAAATAATATTAGTTGGTATCGGTTGCGTAACAATTTAAATTTTAAAAAGTAGGAGGACTAAAATTAAAAAGAAAACTTATCAAAACTTTCGTCTTATCCGCCTCCCCTGAAAATCACAAAACTCCCTTGCCAGCTCGTTGTTACCATCGCCGTCTCTTTTTGCTTGCTGCTGCCGCTGCCGTCACCAGTTGTTGCTGCCCCTTATCTCCTCTATTCCGTCATTGTCATCCCTAATCGAGTGGTAGGAAATCGATTGGTCTTCCACCTAAAACAGAGCCGAAGGATTACTAAAAGCGTATAAAACAAAAATAAATTTGTCATCTATGAAATTTTCCAAAAAGAAAATTCGGGAAGGGTAAATTTTATGTCAATTTTGCTACTAATATTTTATTTTTGTGATTCAAAGAAAGAAATTCAAGTGTAGAAATTAATTAAGTCAAAAGATATGTTATATAACTTATGAAAAAAAATTTATTGTGTAAATTCAATATAATCTTTTATATCCTTAACTTGGTCATTTTAATGCTCAAGATATTTTTAATACATAAATATTTCATGTTCAATTTTAATGCATGTGTTTTTGTTCCGATTTTCTTGATTTTTAAAATAAATTTTAGAGAACTTTAAAGCTGAGTCGAGGCAATTTTTTAATCAAAATGAGATGTTTTGACGTTTTTTAAAAAACTTTAATTATAGAAATTTGAAATTTCAAAGTGTCTTAAGAACGTTGATGTTTATTAGAGTTTAGCTAGCTTGAGGGTCTGGACAGGATACCTAGACAAAGTGTCAAATGGTTATAAAATAGATGGTTTATAACTAGCCGGACAAGTAACTAGCCGAATCCGATGGGCGAACTGAAAAATTATTAACTGTTGGTAGGTTTTAAAAGTTATTGACAAAAGACTTTCTATCAGATTAGGGATTCGGCTATTTGATACTCTAGTCGAAAGATGTTCAGCTAGTCGATTTTATCTAAAAACAATTTGGATTATATGAAACCTTATAGACTATAAATACATTATATTATAGGTTTTGATAATCTTAATAGCAATTTGGTGCCACAACATATATTTGAGAGAGTTTTCAAGCATTTTACAAGCAAATACACTCTTTGTAAATTGATTACCAACCCTACGTGCGTATTAAACTGAACAAACAAGGCATATTAAAGTTTTAAAGTCTAATTAAGTTATTGTTTCTAGTGATTGTAGGATTTAAGTAAGGTTTTTAGTTTCTTGATTATTAAAAAAAAAAAACTCCTTTTTACCCAAGACAAACAGAGACTTGTAAGAAGGCTCTTCTTGAGATAGTTAAGATTAGAGTTTATTGGAATTTCAAGTGATTCCTGAATAATGGATATAGGCATATTTTCTTTTTCAACCATTTCTAAATCAGGTTGCAATCTTCCCTATTCTCTTTACTTTACTATATTTGTATGATTGTATTTTAACTATATTGTCATTTTATACTATTATCCTATTAGAACTTAATTAAATTACATTTTAAGTGGCAAAAAGTCTTAAAATCATAAACATGCAATTCACTTCCCCATCTCTTATATGCCATTAAAGATTAATAAGTAGTGTTAGAATGTGTCTCCTATATTAAAGTTTCAAATAAAATTTTGAAGCAATGATCATCATGACATACCTAGATGCATTAACATCTTTATATATCTAAAAATTCAATATGTTAGTAGAGATCCACTATTTGATGGGAATGATTGTTTATATTAAAAAAAAATAAAGTTTTTTATGGCAAAAAGCATTAACATGTGAGAGATTATCTCAGAGCCTAGATGATAATCAAGTTCCTAAACCAAAGCAAGAATAGGATCCCCAAGAAAAAGAAACTCATTTCATTGAATAAAAAGATTACTGAGATTTTATTTTTTTATTAGGAATAAATGAATTAAATAGGATATTTAAAATTTGACATATATTAGAATTCACACGTAGGAGAACTAACTAAATCAAGAAGAGAAAAGCGAGCATCCTTATACGTCTATATGAATTGTTTCAAATGAAGCATGATGACAACATTACCAATAATGTGCACTAGATTTATTAATATTAAAAATACTCTTAAAGGGCTAGGCAAACCATATACCAATATTGAGATGGTGAGAAAATTACTTAGGTCTCTTCCAAAGACTTAGGAAGCTAAGGCTATGTTTGGTTGGGCGTTTATTAATGGAATGAAATGAAATATAATATTATTCCATCTTTTAAAAAGAGGGTTTATAATGGAATGAAATGGAATGAGATAGAAGAGAAGAGTTTCATATTACATCTCATTCCATCCTAAACAGTAAAAATGAAAAACCTCCGATTTGGGGGGTTTACGATGAAATATAAAATGATAAACTACTTTACACTATATTAAAATATAAACCCTTCATACAAACAAAATTTCACTATATTAAATTATGAGCCCTTCCATCCCTCCCAAACAACATTTTTCTAATATTACTTCCATTTACGCTCCAATCCATTATCAATCATTCCATTCCGTTCCATTAAAAACCTTACATCTAACCAAACATAGCCTAATTAAAGTGATATCCATCTACGAAGTTAAGGACTTGAATATGCTACCAATGGAGAAGCTCCTTAGATCTCTTCATACATATGAAATAAGGGTCAAGAAAATGCAATAAGAAGATATAGCTCCTAAAAAGATCTTAAAATTCAATGCTTTAAAAGAGGAGTCAAGTGAAGAGCAAAAGACATCCCTGAATGGAAGTGATAAGGAAGACATGTCTCTCATCTTTAAAAAATTCAAAAAAATATTAAGAAGACTTTTAAGGAGGATAAGGTTGATGTTAAACAAAAATCAACAAAAATCATATGGTTTGGGTGTTATAAATCAATTCATATGAAGTCATAATATTCTCTGCTTAAAGATGGTGATAAGCATGAAAGAAATGAAAAGGAGGAGAATAAGGATTATAAGAAAAATATGAATCTAAAAGCTCCATTTGAAATGATTCATGTGATTCAAAAAGTGAGTATTGTACTTCATGACTCAAAGTGATGATAAGGTACCCTCCATCTCTAAATTTTATAATACTGATAGTGATTTTTAGTTGTCTTATAATGACTTGGTTGAGATCATTGTTGAGAAAATTTTATATATTAATAAAACTTTCAATACCTGAGTCAAGTGAATAGCAAAAGACATCCTTGAATGGAAGTGACGAGGAAGACATGTCTCTCATCACTAAAAGATTAAAAGAAATTATTAAGAAGAAAGAAGTTCTCAAAGGGAAAGGACTTCAAGGAGTACAAGGTTGATGTTAAACAAAAATCAACAAATATCATTTGCTTTAGGCGTTATAAATCATTTCACATGAATTCTTATTATCCTCTCCTTAAAAATGGTGACAAGCATGAAAGAAAAGAAAAGGAGAATAAGGATTATAAGAATAATATAAATCTTAAAGCCTTCATTTGAAATGATTCATGTGATTCAAAAAGTGGTATTCAAAAGGAGAAGTGACTCAAATGTGCTTCATGACTCAAAGTGATGATAAGGTACCGCTAGCTCTAAATCTTATGACAGTGATGGTGATTTTGAGTTGTCTTACAATGAATTGTTTGAGATCTTGAGATCATTATTGAGCAAATTTTATATATTAATAAAACTCTTAATACCCGCAAGTGTGCATATCGTATCTTATAGTATAAAAGCTTATTATTCCCACAAGGATTATGCACAATTTGATCCTAACTTTGCCTAAGGTAACACAAAGTTGATTTGAATTAAATTAAATAACAAAAGTTGAAACAAATAAATAAACAAAACAATTTATCAAATAACAAATGAGCTACCAATTAAAATTAGAGTTTGATCAAGATTGAATACTTAGGAACTATTCTTTCTTTTAATCTTGTTGATTCATTTTATGTGTTTAATCGTCAATTTCCAAGGTTTTGATTACTCTATGTCAAGGTATAATCAATTAATCCTAATTGAATTCGAAATTAACTTATTTGTAATCTCTCAATTTATAAAACTATTCCTAACTTCGAAATTAACTTATTTGTAATCTCTCAATTTATAAAACTATTCCTAACCTTCTTCAGTTACATCTAAAGCAATCTATTGGATAATTCATTTCACAATTAAGATCTCTCTTCGATTGATTGTTAATTTGGTAATTTTTGGTCTATTAAATTGCCAACTCTTGTTGTACAACCTAACATTGATTACTTTAAATCACTCTCTTGATTGTTGTCAAGTTTAAGTGTGAACAATTATCACAAACATCTAGAAATATATTAAATTAAAAAATAATTAAAAGTCACAAAATAATTCCTAATCTGAATTTAGAAATCCACAGACTTGTTTAACATCAAAGAAATCAGATTACACAACAAAAATAATGAAAGAACTAAAGGAAAAGAATAAAAACTCTGTTGAAGCCTTGATTTGGAATGTTGGAATTTTCTTATGTTCTTTTTGATCTCCTAATTTTGATTCATTAGTTGTTGCATTTTTTATTGTATTTCATGTTCTTAAATAGTTCTTTAACGTTTTGGGGTCATGAATAAGGTTTTCCCACTTTTTTTGTTTAAAAAATAGCCCTGAACCTTAAAACTAACGAAAACTTATGCTTCACGATCGTGCTCCTACTATTTTCCTCTCTATCACGATCGTGATAGAGGCTGTGACACCTTCAAGCTTCCTCCATCTTCTTTGTTCTTCAATTTCCTGATTTCCAACACTCACAAACACATCAAGCACCTCATAAAACATAAAATTAAGATTGAATTCATGCTCTAAACCACATAAACACTTAAAATATAAACAAACAATCACAATAACATAATTCTAAGCCTATACATACGATAATCATCTAATAACTACTTAAAAACACATTAAAGCACCTACGAAAACATAGTATGGACTATATCTATCAATCATAAGCATGAAAAGGAGGTAGGCTTGTCAATTCATCTTAAGCCCAGCCTAAAATCAACAAGCTTGGCCTAAGTTAACTAAGCTTCATATCAAGTTCATTCTTTCTTTTAAATTTGATATTCGGGCTATAGGCTCAAACTCCATAGCTTTAGCTCAGCTTGAAGACTTAACTCTAAATTATACAAAAAATGTTCTTTTATAAATGTAAACAAAATGATCTTACATGTTGTGTAAATAAAACCTAGTGTTATTACTTAATGCATCTAATAGGGGGTTAATTAAGTATTTAGAAACTTTAATGAAATTTTCTAGCCAATAACTCAATTTAACAATAATCAATATACAAGAATAAAGAAATTACTTAGCATAAATCAATCAAATAATTTAATATAATTTAAAAAAGATAGGGAAGAGAGAATGTAAGTTGATTTATAGTGATTCGACAAACAATCTTTGCCTATATCTACTTCTAAGACTCTTTTTGAAACTTCATCATAATTCTTCTTTCAAGAAAAATATCAACCTTTGTAGAATCCTTTTCTCGGAAAAGTGGAACTTCAATGTCAATTAAAACATCCCAAAGTACAATAATATAATACCTTAACTCAAGTTTACAACTTAAAAATATCACTTTAACACTTTGATAACTCAAAAAAGAGGCCCACTTACATAAGTATGAGATAATGATACTGAAATATTTAATAAACATTTATAAATATGTGTAAAAAAACACACATAAATGCTTCTTGATTTAAGAACTAATGAGAAATATATAGTTATGGGATTTTGAGACTTCTACTAGTCATTGGAGCTAAAAACTAGCTAGTTACAAAGAACTAGTCTTTTAATCTAAATATTGGTAGACTATTGTGCATTAAAAGTACAGATTCATTAGCCATTGAGGCACTAATCAACTACTAGGGCATATTAGTCAACTAACATATCAACCAATGCTACTATAAACTCTCTGTAATTATAATTTAATAACTTTAACCTATATTGGTCGACCACTAATCTATATAAACTGACCAATCTCTCTATAGCATGATTTAATAACTTTAAATGCTTATGCTCAAATTTTTAATGCAAATATTATTTAAATACTCCCTAAAATGTTTCTTAAAAAGTGTTTGAAAGATTAAGATGCTTTTTATCTTAAAAGCAAAAGCTTTAACACCTCTTAATAAATGAAAAGACTCATACTACGAATTAATATAAAATGTTTATACATGGTGAGCGTTTAAGATTATCAAATTATAAAATTGAGATTGTAATTAATAATACAAAATGTAAAATTACCTTGATGAACCTCAATCTTATTTTGTTATTAGCCTGATCTTCATTTTATAAGTTGTAAACTTCATCTTGTTTTTTATAATCTTTTATAGGCTATCTTCTTGAGTTTATGACTACATCATATTCTTATATTATTTATCACTAAAATAATAAGCTCATTAATATTATTTAGGTTTTTTATCATTAGGACATTGATTAGAACTTTCCTTCATTTAATACCTATGTTACTTATTTGTTGTCTCATATCTATCAATGTTGAAGTCCCAACCCCCTTCTCCTACTAGCCTCTGCCTCAACTTCTCTCTCAGACTCTCAATCAATCTGTTTGAGTTTTCTTAGCCTCTAACACATACAGATTGATAAGATGTTAACATAAAGGACAGTAAAAAAGAAGATTATATTAAGGGTTGAACTGATGATGCTAATAACGATTTAATACGAACCAATTATATACAAATGATGTTTTTGATCGTTTCATGATTCTTTTATATGAAATTGAGAGGTTTCATATTCGGTATTGTATTTTCCATTAAAGACTCGTAATGGTCTTGTCATTGTTTTATATCTATTTCCTTCATTACAACTTACATCTTGGTATTTGTTCTTTTTTTTATTATTTTACCATGATAAATTATACTTAACGTCTATTATAAAAATAACTTGGTGTGTATAATATGATATTTTGATCAATGATGTGAGGGTGGCAATTAGAATATGACAACAAGAAGATGACTTGAAATCAGGCTTTTGGGTCTAGCTTGACTTGATTGGTCTTTGGGTTACTCAGATCCCAATCTAGTTTCAGTCCATTTGGGGCTACCTTAACCTAATTGAGCTTTAAGTAGCCCAAAATTTGATCAAGCTTGAGCTTAGGACAAATTGTTCGAGCTATTTTAGGCTTCAAGATAGGCTCAGGTTTAAAAGAAAAATTTAGGTTTGGCTCTGGCCATAAGGGGCTATGAGGTCCATATTTTATATGTTTGTAAAGGCTAAGTTACTTGTGATTTAGTATTTTTTATAACATGTGTATATGAAATTATCTTTTATTTTCTTATATTTGGTTCATTTTCATATAAGTGATTATTTTAAGCAGAAATCATACGTTTGAGTGTGAATTTCTTTATAGTTGTCCAATTAAGGAAATATTGGAGTCATTTAACAGTTAATTCAAAAGGAAAAAAACTTTAAAAGATTTTGGAGATTGATTCTTACTCAAATAAATCAAAACTCTAGAGAAATTGGAGTAATGGTCAAATATAAGACCAAAAAAGATTTTTTAATTCTATATTGATCATTTTTTAGAGTCCAAAACAAAATTGGTTCCAAACATAAAGTGGAACCAGTGTTGAACTCGTTATATTTGCACCCAAAAAGTTTCAAAACAAAATGAGCATCAGTTTGGAAGTGTAACAATCATTAGTTCTTATAATAAAAACCATTCAAAAATACGCTTTTAACGTTAATTTGAATTGATTTAAAATCTATATATGATACAAATTCAAGTAACAATCTAATGGCTTCTAATCTAGCTACTGGTGAAAAAGTTTCCTCAATATCTATAGTCTCCTTTTGATTGTACTTTTTAGCCAGAACAATTTTAAAAAAGAAGTTTATATTGATTAACCTCTTAATTTGAAAACAAATTTAAAAAAGAAGTTTATATTGATTAACCTCTTAATTTGAAAATTATAGTATACTTAAACATGTTTATAAACTTTCTGAAATTTTATATTTTTTTAATAAGCTCATAGAGTTTTTGGTATGATAAGTTCAGTGCATCTATTTTGATGAATAATTTTACAAAAGGTAAGGTTAATAGAACAATTTTCATTAAAAAGCATAAATGTGACATTCATTCTAATTATTTAAATTTATATTGATGGAATTATTTTTTGTGAAACTAATGAAATCTTATAAAAGGAATTTTTTAAGTGTAATGTAGGAAATTTGACATGAGCATGATATGAAAGCGTAGTTTCTTTCTTAGAATTTAAATCAAATAAATAAAGGAGCATCTTCACCAACTAAGTCAAGTATGCTATGGAACTACTCAAATGCCTTGGGATGGATTAATCCAAGCTAACTGGAGAATTATTGTGTCTAGGTTCTATTGCTTTTAATAGCCTTCATATCTTGATTTTGATTACAAATCCTTGTGTTTTGATACAAACGTGAGATGAATTGAGTGAAAATGGTGTGAATATTACATGAATGTTAATTTGATTGTCTTGTGAATATTGTATAGAAATCAGAAAATTTTGCATGTCACACACATTAATTGCATGACCACACATTTAATTACATGTTCACAACAGTGACTATATAATTTATGTGATGTGACTTACATGGTCACAGATGTGACCATGTAACTCATGGGAGTGAAGTACATGGTCACACTCGTGATCATATAACTCATGAGTGTGACAATAGGTCACACTCGTGACCATGGCTACACGGGGTGATAATGAGTCACACCTATGACTATCATACTCATCCCCATGACCATTCCTTTCCATTCTAATGTGTAATGTTTACAGGGCCTTGATGACATAGAAAAAAACTACTCGAAACCTAGACTCAGCCTATAAATAGAAAAGGAAAGGCTAGAAAAAGGGTTAGAACCGAGAGCTAGCGGCATATTCTATCATTCTCTCATTCCACATTCTACACACAAACTCATTCAGGGACAAAAACAGAGAGAAAGAAAGAAGGCAGAAAAGAGAGGAGAGAAAGCATAGACTAGTTGGGTGAGGTAAAGAAAAAGAACAGTAGAGAGGTGGAAACAACTTGAGCGTCTGATCATTTAGGTGAGAACTAAGCAGGAGTAGAAAGTAAGAGCCAATGCAAAGAGCTTGAGAGTGAAAGAGATCACTACAACTCTCTCATCCGAACATTTGTTTTCTTATTCTGTTTATTATTTCTCTATTGCTTTACTGAACTTACTCCTTTGTTAGTTGATAAACTCATACTCTATTAGCTTTTGATAGTTCATTTCGATTATTCACTTGCTATAATACTTCTCTTTTGTTGATTAAGATGGGATTGAAGTATTTTAATATGATGAATCTTTTTATTTCTGTGATAGGCTGATCTCTTTTTCTTGAGGATTAATGTAGATATTTTAGTCAAATATGCATGATTGAGGCACTGTGATGTTGTCTTATGTTTGATATAGTTTCCAAACTAAATAGATGTAATAGCATGACCAAACTTTGCATCATTTTGGTATTAAAAGAAGGATCGAGAGAAGAGGTTTAATATGGAACGAGAAACTATATACGCTTAGTTTAAGAACTAGAAATATATTAACTTAAGTGGTAATTAGTAGTTAGGTGTTTATAATTAATTCGGATGATAACTTGTCAAATATGAAAGTTAGAATTAGTTTATTATTTGAGTTGATCTTAGAACCCAACTGTTAATTTTAGTAAAATGACTACTCAATCATTTCCCCTTAGTCATGCATAGGAGATTAAGTTAGTGAAATTAATTCTGAAGAGTTTTCCACTTTGATTAATCTATTCATTTTTGCTTCCGGTTAAATTAGTTTACTTTTTAGTTTAATTTTGTGATTTTCTTTAAATCCTTCACTCAACAAATCAGGATAGAATGTTTAAGATTGCATCTATTTTTATTTTTGTTCAAGGTTAATTTGCGTGGACCAATTTCGCCTCCGTAGGAGATGACCCTGGGTAATCAATTACAACTACCTCGTATACCTGCGAGTAGGATAGCCTAGGTATTTTTGAATCTTATTTGGCACAACAAGTTTTTAACATCATTGTCAGGAAGGTGTTTAGTGTTTGTGCTTAATTTAATTTTAATTGTTTTGTCTGTTCATGCATACATTTTTGTCGTGTTATTTCATTGAGTTGTTTTAGTGATTTTCTTATTAATTAACAGTTTTCTTATTTGGTTTATACGATGAAGGAGGTCTCGGGAAAGTGAACTTGCTCCCTGTATTGACAATGCACATCGAATAAGAGGACCTCAAAGGGACTTTGAAGACAATCTCTAGGAACCCAAGCTTGAAGATCGAGAGATAGGTGAAAGGCAGCAAATAATGAAAGAATATGCCTAATAGTAATTAGTAATGCACTTTATATATATGATTAGGAGAGGCAGCTAGAAGCTATGAATTGAAGAGCATCCACTACAACATGCAGCCATCATTTTATGGGGTTCCAACTGAAGACCCTCTAAACTTCATTCGGGAACCCATTGGATGGTCTAAAAGAAAATTAACTCAGGATGAGGTATTTACCATACATATTGAAAGATCAGGCTAAGGCTGAATGATGACCCTTCCATCTATTTCATTAACTACATGGGAGGAAGTGTACAACAAATTCATGGGAAAATTATATTCCTACCATAAGACTTCTGAGTTGCGGACAAAGATAGCTACCTTCACTCAGATGGAAGGAGAGCCATTCCATAAGGCGTGGGAACACTTCAAACTTCTACTAATACAATGTCTACACCAACATTTTCCACTCCAGATGTAGAGCCAATTCTTTTATGATGGATTGACACAACAATGTCAGTACATGGTGGACAATGCAGTAGGAGGAGCTATGGAAGAGAAGACTACCAAAGAAACATATGAGATCTTCAAAATGTTCTGGGTTAATTCTCATTAAAAGAGTGTGAGAGGGAGAAGAGTTGGAGTTCATGAAGTGAGTTCAAATCAAGAAATGGTTATGTAATTGGCTGAGTTGGTGAAGCATGTAAAAATGCTAACTATGAGGCTACCCTAAAATGTTCCAAATCAAGAGGTATGTGGTATATATGGACCTTATGATCATAAAGCTAATGTTTATTCACATTCTTTTAATTTTTTTGCAGGTGCAGAAAAACTAGTGAACTCACTTGATCGTTTTCAACTAAGGGTGCGAAATGATCTATATTCGAACACCTACAATCCTAGTTAGAGAAGCCACCCTAACGTTTTGTGAAAGACCATGAAGTAAATCAATTGTTAATATAGAAATCACGTATAATATGCAAAATACACAAGAAGGGGGATTGAATTGTGTTAAATCGTCTAAGATATAAATCTTTAAAATCTTCCTGATTTTCTTAACAAATTCAGATGATTACAAGTTTGCACAATGGACTTAATTATATGAGTAACGCAATAACGAAAATTAGTATCTATTCTTCTAAAAAAAAGAAAATTAAAATGGTAAGAGTTAGAGAATATGACATCGTGATTTATACTGGTTCACTCTTAACCTTAGGCTACGTCCAATCCTCATATTTTGTTTGAGGTTTGACTATCTCCTTCAATGTTACAAGTATTATTTTTACACTTGCAGAGCCTCTTCAGGTCTCTTTCACAAAGTATTCTTT
>JAOTAY010000006.1:26189491-26202734 GCA_025629805.1 Erythroxylum baracoense | reverse complement strand
CAGGGGTGGCGTCCCTGCGTAATGTGAGTATGCATACAACTGATTCTTGGGCTCTGTAACTCGCCCCCTATTGTAACAAAAAAAAACATAATTATGAGTAGATCCTGTGCAATCCAATCAATCTTAATCAGTCGTTTTCCACGTTACGACAAATTACGCTGTCCTTTTATTTAACTCCTCCACTCACCAGTTAGCAGATAAAAGCATCTTTTGCTGTGTTTTTGCTTGGTCATAGATGACGTCCAAGTTTTGGTACGACTAAGAACTTAAAAGTTTAGTTTAGTTTATCATGGCTAATCATAACGGAGGACGTCAATTTCAATACACCCATTTTCTATCTTGGAAGAAAGAAAGCCATGTTGAAGAAACAACCTCAAATCTTACAACTTAGGTAGCTTCTATCTTTCAAAGCCTTTGTACCTCCGCTGCCTTCAGGCCCAACTTATCTGATTACGGTTCTCCTTATCTGTGATACACCATTTGGTCAAATATTAATCAACTCTCTTCACGCACATACTTTTGATCCAACATAGCACAACAAAATCCCTTCTGTACTCTGCAAACCCCGAGATTGGACATCATGGACTTGAGTCTTGGATGGTTTAGCACCGCCATAGCTGGTCTCCTTCTCCTAGTTCTCTGTTTCGGCTATCTTCTGAACAAGTCCAAAGCTGCCAAAAACAGAGGACCACCTGAAGCCGCCGGTGGATGGCCTCTAATTGGTCACCTTCCGCTCTTAGCAGGTCCCAATCTTCTCCATAAAATATTGGGGACCGTGTCTGACACGTGTGGTCCAATCTTTAAGTTTCGAATTGGGGTACACCCAACTTTGGTCGTAAGCAACTGGGAAATAGCCAAAGAGATCTTCACGACAAACGACGCGGCCGTGTCCTCGCGCCCCAAGTTCGTGGCCTCAAAACACTTGGGTTACAACTATGCCATGTTTGCTGTTGCACCATTCGGTGCTTACTGGCGAGAAATCCGCAAGATAGCTACTTGTGAGCTGCTCTCTAATCGCAGGCTTGAACTTCTCAAGCACGTGAGGATCTATGAAGTGGAGACATCGGTGAAAGAGATGTACAAGCATTGGACAACGAGGGAAGATGGGTCTAGCCACGCATCGCTTGAATTGAAACGATGGTTTGGTGAATTATCCTTAAACGTCATTCTAAGAATGATAGCTGGAAAGAAAACCAATGGTGCTAATGCCGAGGGAAATGAGAAACAGGTCCAGAAATGGCAGAAGGTTATGAGGGACTTGTTCCACTATCTGGGCATATTTGTTCTAAGGGATGCAGTTCCTTTTCTTGGGTGGCTTGATGTTGGTGGACACGAGAAAGCCATGGCCAAAGTTGCAGAAGAGCTTGACAGTATTCTTGATCAATGGTTAGAAGAGCACAAGCTACGGAGATCCTTAGGCGAGTCCCAAGGAGCGCAAGATTTCATGGATGTTATGCTCTCTGTTCTCGATGGTAAAGCTCTTGCAGGCATTGATCCTGATATAATCACCAAGTCCACATCCTTGGTAGGTTAATTATATAAAAACTCGTAGGTTATGTATAACCAGTACAACAGAAACCCAACTCATCTATATATATTCTGTGATCAACACATAGAAATTAGGCTTGATGACTCATTCATTAACAAGACAGGGCACGGACAAGCTGTGTCCTGTCTCCTCCAATGAAAACTGAAATCTTGTCTCCTCTTGAATCAGAATTTATAACCGCTAGCTCGATATAACATAGTATGTCTTTTGTATAGAGTTTGATTGCAGGTGGCAGTGACACTTCCTGGGTTACATTAGTATGGGCTTTCTCAGAATTGTTGAACAACCCACATGTAATAAAAAAGGCACAAGAAGAACTAGACCATTACGTTGGAAGAGAGCGACGAGTGACAGACTATGATATTGGCAACCTGGTCTATATGCAAGCCATAGTGAAAGAAACGCTGAGATTACATCCACCTGCACCGCTCTCAGCGCCACGCGAGTTCATCGAAGACTGCACCGTCGGTGGCTACCATATCTCGAGAGGCACTTGGTTGATGGTGAACCTCTGGAAGATTCACAGAGACCCGAGAGTGTGGGAAGATCCGTTGGAGTTCAAGCCTGAAAGGTTTCTGACAACCCATAAGGATGTTGATGTGAGGGGACATAGCTATGAGTTGATGCCATTTGGAAGTGGTCGAAGAGTGTGTCCTGGAATATCGTTTGGACTTCAAATGCTTCACCTGGTATTGGCTACTTATTTGCAAGCATTCGATTACTCGATTCCAGGAAGTGCACTTGTTGACATGTCGGAGAGCACAGGACTGACCAACATGAAAGCTACCCCACTTAATGTTCTTATCGCACCACGCTTGCGTCCCCAGCTCTATGAATAATGGGAAGCTCTTGCGTTCCCAGCTC
Source organism: Erythroxylum baracoense (assembly GCA_025629805.1). NCBI lineage: Eukaryota > Viridiplantae > Streptophyta > Magnoliopsida > Malpighiales > Erythroxylaceae > Erythroxylum > Erythroxylum baracoense. The sequence continues at coordinate 26,200,321 of JAOTAY010000006.1, read as the reverse complement.
TATGAATAATGGGAAGCTTTGTATCGTCAGGGAATGGAAGTATTAGTAATCTCTAAGTGTTGATGAGCGCACTTCACTAATAAGAATAGGCCGTTTGAAACTTTCGAAATGGATTTGGTGACGAATTGGATGTAATTATATTTGTGAGATTGAATTAAATTTGATTTATACTATTTGAAATAAATATATGAATATTATAATTGAATTCAATTATATTGTCTGGAATACAATAAAAATAAAATTAACTACTTCAGACGATTTTTTTATTCTTAACTAAAAATAGTATGTAATTAATGTGTGTGTATTTTATAGTAATTTGTATATTTATGGAGTGTCATCAAAGCCTATTGTTTTGGTCACCAACGGTGAAAGGATTGAGTCATCTGGTTTAGTCTTTCTTGATGAAGCTTTGGTTCATGAAGACCTCTAAAATGTCCATGTCTATGCTCCTCAATCCTTCAGAGCTCTCAACGCTCTGCGATGCTGAAATTGCTCTCATAGTGTTTTCTGCAACTGGCAAGCTCTTTGAGTACTTTAACTCAAAGTTAGTTTTTCACAACGAGCTTTAGAAGGACTTCGGTGCTTGGATTGTGGCTTGGACTCTGGTACCTTTTCAATATCTACAACAAATAGGTTAGTTTTTCTTAAAAAAAGGAAACTTTCTTTGTTGTCGATGATTATAAAATGCGAGATCGCAAAGTGACGGTTGGTTGCAGTTTTTATTGTTTTGATATTAATATTAGTATTCAACACGTAAGTTTCTCTGTGTCACTCTCCCTCTTTCTTGGCGCTCTCACTCTGTCTTCCTTCTCCGCAGCCTCCTCTTTTTGGGTATGATTTCTTGATTAATCAGTCTCTTCTACTTTGGTGTTTTCTGGGTTTTGTTGGGTTTTCTAAAATTTATGTTCTTTATGTTTTTTGCTTTTGCTATTAGCTTCTTTGTTTGATTTAGTGTCTAATGCTTTCTGGGTTTTATTATGTTGATCTCTTTGCATATGATATTGTTGGGTTTATGTCAAGATTGAATTTTTATGCTTAATGATCTTATGATTTACGTTTTGTGTTTCTACATGTTCTTTTTTTTTTCTTTGGGTTTTCGTGTTTTGTATGATTCAAAGTCGAGTTCTTTGATGCTTTATTGCTCTCTTATCATCCGGGTATTGGTGCTTTTCTAAAGATAAAGAGAGGATATTTTTCGTTATATTTTAGTTTTAAAATATTTTTAAAAAAGTCGAGTTATATTTTTTTATTTATCTATGTATTTATTGTAATTTTATTTACATAATGATCTAACGTGCCAGTTTTACTTATTTATTTTTTAATCTGCACCATTATTTTACTGTCACATCTGCATATGGGTCTACCAGAAATAACCTCTCTACTATGTAGGCGTAAGGCTGAGTACTATCAGACTTCCCCAGACCCTTCTTTATTGCAAGATTTCAAACTGAGTGATGATAATGATGATGATAATGACCATCAAGTATAATTGTAAAAAAGTTTCTCTTTACCCACGACAAATAAAGAGACTTATAAGATTATTCCTCTTCACCTAATTAAAAGAAAAGCTTAGTAAAATCTTGAGTGAGTCTTGTAGAGTAGACACAGGTAAGGTTTATTTGAACATCTTTTCCTACTGTCTCAATATTATTTGTATTTGTGTCATTGCATTCTAGCTACATTATTATTTTATATTATCATCATATTATAATTTGCTCGAATTGTATTTTGAGGAACAAAATTTATTAAAATCACAAATGCTCGAATTATCTTCTCTCTTGAATGTTAATAAGGACTTACAATGATCATACACAATTTTTCATACCAAATATTGTATTTTTACATATCTTTGATAAAGTTAATGTTTAAAAATTAAAGTGATTATTATCAAGTGAAATGTGATTCTATATCATTTGAGATTAAATAAAGAGGCATCATAAGGTATAACTTCTCCCTTATTATACTTAGTATACTCTCAGGAAAAATTGAATTTCATTAATGGTAGAAGGCTCTTCAAAAATTTTTTTTGAAATCTTTTAATTTAAAGGTTTGAGTTAAGAAGCGGGCATGTTTTCTTATACTTCTTTTTTAAAAATTTTAGGCTTGTTATATGTGGAGATGAAAATATGTGACCCTACCAATATTAGTTAAGTTGTGTCCTCGTTTGACTATGAATAATTGATTTATTAAATAATTTATTTAAAATATGTAATTAATGAATTAGTATATATATATTTTAAAAATAATGTATTTGAAAGTAATATTGTGAGTTTCAATATTAATTTTCATTTGAAACACAGCTTTAAAAGAATTCATCTCGGAGGAACACTAGGGATGTCAATGGATTGGGTGACCCGTAGGTCGGCTCATAACCAATCCTGTCCACAAGGTTATTGGCCCGTAACAGAATGGTTTTTTGACAAATTACGAAAAGACGTCATTTTTTGCAAAATAATATCGTTTTAATCGTTCCAGTCGAGTTACGAGTCGAGCAAAATCGACCCGTACTTAGCCTGTAACCCGGTTCGACTTATGTACCAACCGGGTCAAACTATTTTAACCCATGACTTACCTATAATTTGGGTCAAAATTGGGCCAAACTGAACAAGCTGAACTAAAATTGACATCCCTATGAAACACATCCCGGTAGGGGTTTTGAGCCGGATCCAAAGTTCCAAACGCCGAGTGTCCACAATAATCATGCCCTTTACTTACAGATATAAGCTGCGTTTAGATCTGTGGTACGGTGGGATAAGTACTTATCCATCGCAGTTTTCAAACGCAACTACATGTTTGGATTTGCGGCCGACAACCGCAGGTTGGGCAAAACTGCGGTGCCACCGCAGAAATAGATAAGCAGAAAGGGGGCTGTGGTAGGAAACTACTTATGCGGTGAAAATTTTACTTTCCAATAATAACTTCATGATATTTTAGTATTTTCTATTATGCCCTTAATTAATAGAAGGAAGTTTTTGTCAATAATATTTACGTAAGGTTAAATATTTTATTTAATAAATTTATTTTATTTATATTTTCTTATTTTAATTTAATATCTATAATTTCAATTTATACGAATAATAATATATTTTTTGAAATATTTATTTACTAAATTTATTTTATTTATATTTTTTATTTTAATTTAATATTTTATTATTTATATGGCTAATAATATTTTTTAATTATTTATACAACAATTAATAGTTTATTAAATCAATAGGCTTTTTAGTCATTTTATCTTTTTTCAGCAACTACAACCGTACTTGCCAAATACCTATTTTCACGTTTCAACAGTTACTAGAACAGTAATCCCAAACACATAAGTACTTATTAAAAATAAGTACTTATCATTTCAGCAGGTTGATTTCAGCAGGTTGTCAACCGCTACCGCTCCCCCAAACTAAGCCATACTCTTGACATATTATTGCATAAATGACAGTCTTACCATTTCAGTATTGACTATAAGCCCTCTGAGTCGACTTGCGGGGGAATCGACTAATAATCTATCTATTACTTTTTGTCGTTATTAAAGAAGGAATATTCAAATTGGCAGGGCGGATCACGTATTGATATCATTGCCATTTCCATTTGGTTGACTGGGAAAGACAAGAGAAAGGATACATGCTTATGCCAATAAATACTTGGGACCCAAAAACTACATTGAAATTGGTTCTCTGTTAGCTGTGGAGAAAACTGGGTAGACAGCAATGACCAATTCATCGTCCCACGACGTGAGTGTTGATTACCACAAACCATGGAGTTCTGCCTGTAGTCACGTTGTCCGGAGACCCAGATTTGCGATCTCTGTCTTCTTTGTAGGAGCTGCGATTTCTTGCTTTTTCTTATTCAAGTCCGATTACCCTTTTCCGTATCTACCTGGTAATTCCCGGGTGAGTTACACAGACATCAATCTTATTTTGTTTTAAAGCATGTGACTTCTATTTGATCTGTTTCATGAGGGTATGGCTTGATATCTTCTCTTCTTTAGGTGCCTATAAATTGTCATTATCAAAAGTTTCTTTATATGCTTCTTCTCTTCGTAAAAGCTTTCTCTTTATGATTCAAGTTTACCAGGTCTTGTTTAGAAGGTGAATTACCAGATTAAATGAAACAGAAAACTTTCATGATCATTGCCTTCAGTCGAATAATGGTCAAAAGATTGTTTAATCTAAACTAAGAATTTTTTAGTGGTCAGCCTGGACTTGTATTAGCCGGCAGGTGGTGTTTCTTAGGCAGGGTTCGGCCTGAGATTGGAACAAGAAATAATAGACAAAACGTGCACCCTGGAAAAATATTTTAGTACTTAGATTAATATAGGAGTCATTGGAAGGGTCCTAAATTTTTTCTATCAAGAGACCTAGGCTTGCGTCTGTAACGTAACGACTGGGGAAACAAGATGCAGAGAAATTCCCATCACTGATCCTTTCTTGTATAATACAAGTAGAATACTATCTTTCTAGGGACTGTCAACAACGTGGATGTCCAAAAGATTCCATTTATTATGACAAGGAAACTTCCATGCCCTACTGTATACGAATAGTTGATCATAACCAGAAAAATTAAGCAATTAGGTTCCCTTTCAATATCGAAATAGCCACATAAAATGCTGTAAGCTGACGTCTTGTACCACTTCCAAACCATCTTACTACACCACAGTTTGTAACTAACCGGCTAACCGAGTTAGATATGGAAGTGGACTTCCTAAGTTATGATCTGGTATCTGTAGGAGATTTCTATTAATTTTACATATATACAATTTGTTTCTGTCATTGACTTGACGTTAATTCTAAAAAATAATTTTATCAAATTCAATTCATTAGAATATGACAGTTGTAATATACGTTTACATATAAACATTAATTAAGCAAAATATGTCAGAAAAGTATATGATACGTAATCATGCAACTAACTAATCTTTATGTAAGAGTTAAAGTAAAATATATAATGAATGTAAGAAAAGTGTGGTGTGCATTAAACTAACTAATGAAATTAATGTTGCATGTTAACTTTTAATTAACACAATTGACAAATAATACAAGTCATAGAGATTTAATCAGAAGAAAAGATAATGCACCTTTTTATTAATATAAGTTATATTGTGTCATTACCAAAATGATTTTTTGTTAAAGAATAACCAAGTTTATTGATTTGACCGGCGTTAATTTGGATTAATCCAACGAAAAACTGCAAGCCGCCTTTGTTCGACTTTTCTTCTTAAATTGATATGGCTAAGTCTGACTCGCTGGAGTCCAGCTGGACTAAGGATGGAGTCTCACAATCACAACGCTGTAGGGACAAACTAAGCCAATTATTTAACTCTTGCCCTGTTAGTAAATTACTGCTTCCTTTTCTTCATTGGTCACAACATTGTTGTACACGTCACGTCTCTTTCTTAATCCCAAAATAGCTGTCAAGTCCTTTTCACAAGTATTAATTACTCGGAAATAATCCACATATATACATGAAAAAGTATTAAACCAATAGTGCATATAAAATAAAACGTTGCCATTTAAAATTCTTTATTAGTCTATTGAATGGACATGGACATGTGATATGCTGGTAAGGTGTTTCTAAATAATTTTCAAATAACAAGAGGCAGTATTAGTTTTTTTTAAAATATAATACAACGAGTTAAAGAAAGATTAATTAAGTTATAGAATAAAGGGGTGAGCAATGAAAGATTTTAGTTGGTTTCTATCAAAATTAAGCTTTCTTTTTCTGAAAACAAATCAAATTAATCTAATTAAAATTAGTTTATTCTGAATGGTTTGTATTGGTTTAATAAATCTATTTTTTAATATTTATTGTAAGTAGCTATTGCATCTTTTTAATGTTATAATAAAATAATATTCTAATAGATGAGCTACGTATATAAAAGTATATTTTTACCATGTTTCTATAATCCTTTTAAAATATTTATAAAGAATAAAAATTTTCAAACTATGTGGACGGTTTTTTTTTATATTTGGCATAAAAATCTATCGATTTTGTTTATTAATAGATATACAATTTTATAATCAAAAAATTAGTATTGGTAGAAAAATAAATCAAAACAAAAGGTTTAAGATATACTTTGTACTACAACAAAGATAATCATTTTAATTGATTTTATTTTTAAAAACAATAAATAAAAGAATATATATGATCATAATATTAGAGAGCATATAATTTAAACATCAATATTTTGAGGCAAGAAATGGAAAAACATCAAAATTAAAAAAGTTGTTTTTTTAATTCTTAAAAAAAGTTCCCTTAATTCTTAAGTTCTCATTGCCTCTCTAAGCTAAGCAGGATAAAAAAGACATTCATGCAGCTAAAACTACTTATTTTTTGAGCATCGTTTTGGGAATCCCTTTTTAGTTGGAATAAACGTGAAACCTCTGATTTTATGTAGCAAAGATAGTCCATCTTATGGTTCTCGTCAACAATGTGATTTCAGAGTTACACCTATCAAGGTTTGGATGCAATTTTGGCAAATGCGTCAATGGATGATAAAACCGTCATCTTAACTACCTCAAATCGAGCATGGTCACGACCAGGATCTATAATGGACCTGTTCTTGGAGAGCTATAGAATTGGAAACCAGACAAACAGACTTTTGAATCATTTGGTCATCATATCCATGGACCAAGAGGCACACAACCGTTGCTTAAGCATAGATATAGATTTCCATTGTTACTTACTAAAAACCCAAGGGTTTAATTTTTCAACTGAGGCCTTTTTTATGACTTCCGAATACTTGGAAATGATGTGGAGAAGAATTGACCTTCTATCTTATGTCCTTGAGATCGGATACAACTTCGTATTCACGGTAAACCCGGCCCCTTGTTTTTTTTGGCTCTCTATTCTTTTAGATTTACAGAAACTTGAATGGTAAGTAGGTATTAGAGATTGCAGCAATAATTAACTAATAATCTTGCAATATTAATGCGGCAATGCATATTTTAGGATGCAGATATTCTGTGGTTTCGAGATCCTTTTCCGAGATTCCATGCAGATGCTGATTTTCAAATAGCATGCGACACCTACAAAGGCAACTCATATGACAAGAATAACAATCCCAATGGAGGTTTTACCTACGTTAAATCCAACCCTAGAACTATTAAGTTTTATAAGTTCTGGTACGCAGCTAGAAGGCTTTATCCAGGAAAGCACGATCAAGATGTTCTAAACAAGATCAAATACCACTCCTTCATTAATAGGATCGGATTGCAGATGAGATTTCTGGATACAGCTTTCTTTGGTGGGTTTTGTGAACCTAGCAGAGACTTCAACTTGGTTTGTACAATGCATGCAAATTGTTGTGTGGGTTTGGAGAACAAAATCAATGATCTCAAGATTATACTCCAGGACTGGAAAAAATTTACGTCTGTACCTGTACCTGTGCCTGTGCGTCCTCCGGCCTGGAATGCTCCACAAAAATGGTAAATCTTTTTTAATTTGCAGAATTTTAGTTCAAATTATTAAGTTCTTATGCTAAATGTATCTCTCTTTTTTGTCTTTGGTGGTTTCAATTCAGTCTCACGTCGTTCCAGACTCGGCCTCCTCCGTGAACAATAGATTAGCTTTTATGCTTTCAGCAGATTAGATTAAGCGAAGGTAATCTAGAACTTACCTACCTTCAATTTTTTTTTTTAATAATGAGTATTTGATGAGGAACATACATGACTCACAGCCCAAGCTGTACAGTTTCCACTTTACTTTGCTTTTCATACTTTCTCAATTGTTATGGATATAGCTTTGCGTAACCAACCTATATCATAACAACCGGCCTAAACTTTTAGATTAGATTATGGTGAACCTGCAACTGTAAACTAATCAGTTCCTTAATGTTACGATATTTCAATTGTCTCTGTCACATCCAACATATGATGATTCACAAGTTTTGCTGGTATATAGTGATTAAAAATTATCCTTTTTTTTTTTTACTTTAGTAATTGATTAAGTTCTAATCAATTCTCTTCTTTTTCATAAAAGAGGCCGATATTTAGACCCAATACTATCTTCTACATTTGTTTTGAAAGTAGCCCCAACCTGCTCCACACTGACCCTTCAATTCTACAAGAGGCCTAAGCTTATTTATCCCCTGTCCGTATTCCTAACAACTGCTTGCTTGAATGTTATCATGCAATTGGACTGTGTAATGGCTAACCATGATTAAGAGTGGAACTTAAATATTTGGTTTGTCAGATACAAATAATTGTAATTATGATTTTGTATATCTTATATATATTTATTCCCGATGAAATTCTAATTATTAAAGTAATAGTACAAAATTGTAACTTTGAAGAATTCGAATCCGAAATAAATTACCATGCCTTCGTTATAACATGGCACCATGGGTTGTCTTACAACAAAAATTGCTTTAATTTTAAAATCTTTTCAAAATAATCGCACGCAATTGTTTTCCAATCCAAATTTGTTCCCCATTTGAAATTTCATTCTAAAAATTAAAATTAACCAAAGAATAGAGAGTCAAGGGCCATCATAATTAACAAGTTGATAATTAGGCAAATGGATCTGCATTAGAATAGACAAATGTCAACATCTCATTTGCAACAGGGCAAACAAGATTTCAAACATCAATATTACATCAAAGTTTATATATTGATATACAATACAGTAAAATGCAAGCAAATATACCATCTACACATATATGTTCATAAAGGTTTTAAGTCAAAATATTATAAAGATACATATATTTTTGACATGTAGCTTAAGAGTCTACTGCCAAAAATCTAAATTAGCAACCCAAATTCCAAAGTATGTTCAAACTTATAAACCATTTGCGGGCATTATAGTCTACGATTTAGAAACAACTACAACATGCACTGTAACATTTAAATGAAATAATCATGATTAATATATAATCAAATAAAGAAAAGAACTTGGTAGTTGTTGATCTTCAAGAATACAAGAGAGGGAGAGAGAGAGAGAATATGGCAAGAGGAATAAGGAGTAAGCGTAAAATATGTAAAAGTCACTCTTATTTACAAAGAACCAGATTATATATAGAAAAGTAGTTAGTAGTTAGTTATAATACATAACAAAATTTTCTAGCTTGCTAAACTAATTACACTAACTACTTAATTTAGCTATGTATAGCTCATCTAACTATCTTCACATTAGCTTCATTTTCTTCCCTTGTATCTATTATATTAGTAGATGTACATGAATGTTGGTCATGTTCATCTTGGTGATTAGAAACTTAAATTGAGGTGATATGTGTAATATCCCATTTCCATACTAAGGGTTAAGACATAGGATCCTAGACCAGGATATGTGAGAAATAGTGCTGAAAAATTATGAGAGTGCATTGCATTTATATGCATATCATCAACATACACATGTGAATTTGATATTGTACACATTGCAAATATTATATATGCACTCATTTGATATATTCCGGGGTATAAATTTTCTAAAATGAATATGATGTGAATAGTGATTTTTAAGTCTTGATTTTTGATTTGGTGATTATATTTATTGATTTAGAATTTTCGATGAAATTTTAAAAATTTTCTAAAATTTTGAGTATTTTTGGACTAGGAAAAATGCCAAGTGGCAAGACAAATTGAATTGTGGTAGTAGAAATAAGTGACAATTGATAGTAGAAATAATTGGCAAATGGTATTAGGATTTTATGACAAGTGACATAGAAAATTGGGTGACAATTGGTTTAGAAATTGGAAGACAAATGGACTAGTTCTTAAAAGAGCCAAGTGAAACCATAAGAAGAGGACATGTGGCAAGTATCTTTAAATGACAAGTGTCATCGACACTCACCACACACCTCTCACGTTTGACCCATATGAAAGACCATCTTTTAATGATCTTTCACTTATGCTACATGCTTTCTTCTTCTTCTCTTCTTCATTTTCGTTCTCTTCTCATGTTCTTCACTCACAATGTTCTCACTAACCGTCCTCATGTTGATTTTGCTTAACTTCTTCACTTTGTTTCTTCAAGACCATGTTATCCTCTTCATCTAGTTAAAAGAAAACCTGATCTTTCCTCCTGAAATGATGATGATCGTGTAATAGGAGAAAACTAGTTTACGTGATTTTTAAAGAAGCTTGGAGCTTAATTAAGTAAGTTATACCTTAATCTTCATGGGTTGTTGTAAATGAAACATATAAGGTGATTGTTTTGAGATTAAATGATCATGAAAATGGTTTTGAGGTATGTTGTAACATGGATGTAGAAATGATTAGGTTTATGCTATGTTTTTGGTATAAATGATCAACAATAGGTTATGAGTTGTGTTAAAGAGGTTTTGAGATCAATTGATTATGTAAATGGAGTACGAAAGTGTGTTAAAAGTTGATGAACATTGATGAATAAATGTATGTGTTGTGTTTTGTTTTTGAGAGCATGAAAACTATGGATTATAGGTTGTTATGTGATGAAATAGATTGAGTTTTGAAGTTAAAGAAAAGACTAATATAATGCTCTTGCAATGAGAAGAAATAAGATGATAGTGAATGATAAAGAATGATGAGGATATGTTCTGTTTTTGTAAGGTTGATGAACAATGGCTTATTATTTGTTTCATAGATGTTTATGAGTTAGAAATGAGGTGTGAATGATGAAGTTATGAAGTCTACATGATGAACTATGGAGAAGATTTGTTTGATGTGTTATGAAAGAGATAAAATCTGAAAAAGTTAGGAATGCATGTATAATGGGATTAAGTGAATAAAAATGAAACACTTGAGTAAAGTTTTGTGATTTTTAATGCAACGAATATAGTAGCTAGATTAGCATGAAATGAAGTTGCATAAATGGACATGAATTCTGGAAAAATTGGAGTGTTAATGATGTTTCTATGTT
>JAOTAY010000006.1:26173439-26184435 GCA_025629805.1 Erythroxylum baracoense | reverse complement strand
GTTATGTTTGAAAATGGGTTATAAAATAAAATGGGCCGATTTAGTTATCAACTTTCTGTACTTTATGTTATTGTTTTTAAAAAAATTGTACTGAAATTTAAATGATCTAGTGCTATAACATGCCACCCTCGCGGGTCACGAATTCGGATATCACCATCGATGTCGGATGCGGGTCTTGCGGGAGTGGGGTGTTACTATATGCATAAACAAATTTCTTTGATTTAACACATACAAATCATTTTGTAACCTGCATACAAGTTTTCCAAATATTTTCTTAAGTTTTTCCTATATTCTAGTAGCTGAATCAATGAAAAAATAACAGAGGCTAAAAACTGACTCATTGATTTCAATAGCTAGGAAATTATCGAGTTGTTACATCGATTCCTTATAACGTGGATCATTGACATTTGAATTAGAGATCATACCATCAATGAAGCCAATCTTGTTTCTAATTGTGAGAGCTTAAATAAATGGTTATGAGCAATGCGTTCAGGAAATGTAAGTTAAGAGTAGTGAGTTCATGAGATGTAATCACAATGTTATGATCATTTGATGGATGGATGAAGTAAGGCAAGTTTGGATCCTCCATTGGTGATGAAACTTGTGACAAAGTTAAGCTATGATTTAACATAAAAACTCTTATTGAGCTTAACAAAGGAATTGATTTGACTCTAATACTATATTGATCTTCAAAAATACAAGAGAGAGAGAGAGAGATAGCAAAATTTTATTCTTCTTCTTATAGTAGCTGGGATTTATGGTGTCAAAAATTTCCTCGTTTAATGTTAATATTCCTTTAAAGAATCTAATAGTGTTATTTCATAATATAACAGAGTAGGTATTAAAAAAAACTAAAAGATCTAATTAGATTGAAAAGTAGAAATACAAGATTAGCCAAATATATTTAAACTCTAGTCATACACAAATGGCTTGGAATAAGAACCAAAAACTCTTGGCTCACATCAGCTAATGTTAAAATTGAATGCAATAATCAGATTTTGTTCCTAAATGTAAAACAATAAAAGAAAAACTTTTTTTTTTTACATCATAATATGTATAATATAAGTAAATATTTATAAATAAGTAAAAAAGAATATCATATAAAAAATAACAATAACATAGAAATCATAGCTTTTATGTTTTTCTTTTAAAATTCAAACGTAGCTCTAAAATTAAGTCATAAACTAAAAATGTCAATAACAAAATACAATATCTAAAAACTAAAGCCCTATTTGGTTTTGTTTTTTTTCTTCCGTTTCTTGTTGTCGTTTTCAAAAAAAGGAAACAATGCCTAATAATGTGTTTGGTCAAGGATATTTGCCATTTTTCATCTTCTTTGACCGATCATAAGCTATACTTTTTACGTGATAACAAGTGTATTTAAACACTCGGGGTGAGATATTTAAACATGTTTTTATTTTTAGTTTTTTATTACAATTCTTAATTAAACAAGTTTTAGTTTTCAGTTTTTATATTATAAATCTCAACTAAATAGATTTTGTTTTTTTAATAAAAAAGTATAAACAAAAAAATCATATCAGAAAAATAGACATAGAATCAAATGTCCCTTAAGTTGGTATGTCTTAAATATGCTAAAAGTTAATTAAATAAAATAAATATCTGTAAGGTTGAAGTGGAAAATATAGAAAATGTTTAAGATGTTTTGAGTTGCAATAAGATAAACAAAGTATCCCTATTAATTACACTTCTGGAATGCAAACTATTCAATTACTTGACTGTTTCCACAATTGTCGGTCCATAAATGCAAATGGAGTAGCATGGCACATGGTTCCGCACTCTAAGCTGGTGTGAAAAAGAACAAACTTCTATAAGTCAATTGAGTCCGAATTGCCAGCTGTGAATTGGACCCCCATTTTATCTTTAATAGATTTAGATCGTCCTCTTCTTTTTTTTTTTCCAACTGGCGTCCAATTATCTTACGGCAATTATTACTTTGCCATCTTTTCACACATTTGATGTGACCCCAAAACGAAAACTTTCGCTTACGGTTAGGGAGGTGTTCTGAATTCATTTACATTTCTTTTATCCTGCCATACCAAAGTAAGTCACAGTCAGCCACCCAAGTTCACTTCCTAAGATTCCCATTGCGAAGATAGAGAAGGAGAAATCATCATCATGAACCAGACTAATGGCAGGGAAGATACTAGTGTTGTAGAGAACAACGTTGTTGATGTGGAAGATGATAGCAAAGAGAAAGATTTAGTGTCAGTGGAGAGGGTGTTTGAGAACCAGGAGGTACCTTCATGGAAGAAGCAGCTTACAGTGAGGGCTATGGTGGTGAGCTTCTTTCTGAGCATACTCTTCAGCTTCATAGTAATGAAGCTGAATCTCACTACTGGTATCATACCTTCACTCAACATCTCTGCTGGTCTTCTGGGTTTCTTCTTCTTAAGGACATGGACTAAGTTTCTCGAGAAATCGGGTCTCTTGAGACAGCCCTTTACCAGACAAGAAAACACTGTTATCCAAACATGTGTTGTCGCTTCCTCTGGCATCGCGTTCAGTGGTATGCTTAATATCTTCTTTCTATTTGTTTTAATTTAGATTCCCCATTAGTTGTAGATGAATTACAAATTGATGATACTACTATGCTATCCTTCTTTAACATGATAAGATTAACAAAGTTATTACAGTACAGTAATGCAGATAGATATCTATTAAGTGAAGAATAATACAGGAACTATGGGATACGTAAACAGTCTTTTCTCCCCTCAAATCCTCTGGCCCTTAACCCTGTCCTAATCTATCCGGGTCCAAATCCTCTGGCCCCATAACTCTGTACCTACTCTGTCCCAAACAATCCAAGCCATCTATTTATGTGGGTCTCACAAAAATAGATGGCTTGGATTATTTGAGATAGGGTAGGTACAGTGTTATGGGGCAGAGGATCACATCCCATCTATCCGGGTCCAAATCCTCTGGCCCATAACTCTATACTTACCCTGTCCCAAACAATAGGACCTACATAAATAAATGCCTTATAGGTTGGGTCAACTCAGGGTTAAGGCCAGATCAAGTCCCGTCTTTTCTAGAAAGCAAATCTCAATAAATTCAAGTTTCGATGAAACAAATTGTATCCGTAACAAGTTACAGTCTAGCTTAACTAACTGGGGTAGTATCAATTAGTCGGGGTGTTTTGGTCAACCTTGTAGAGCGTCTCTTCGTTTTCTTCACGCTGACGTGATATTTGGTTTGATTAGTACTATTTAGTTGAACTAAAGTTTGAAAATATCCTGACTCTTTAAAAGATTGTATTGGGATATTCTCATTTACATTTTACATGAATTTTGTCTAAGCTCTAGAACGGTGACGCTGAAATTATATAAAAGGTGAGAGCTATGGAGAGAATCTTGTTGATTAGAAGAGAGGACAAGGCGTTTCAATAATAAATAAGACAGAAATAAAAGAGCTTAATGAGATGCGTGAGATCTTGAACTTTAGCTCTCGCCTCTCTTTCATACATAACATGTCCTAACTCAACCCCGATCTTCCAAATCTAGAGCCAATAGTATCCATCTTAGTCAACGTTATGTCGTTATGGCTGCCAGAGAAAATTGGGGCTTTAGATTTGACTTTTCTAAACTTGAGAAAATTGTTCACTACACGAGATTTCGGATGAGGAGTGGGGACCTAATTTTAGGGGTTCAGATCCTTCACAGGACCGGCTAATGGGAAGGGGGGATTTCATGCCTAATTTTAGTCCGCCGCTTATTTTGACCCTAAAATGTCCTACCCGTACTCCCAAAGGAAATTAAAGCATCTTAGCTTATTTATGCTTGGTTCATTCATCTTTTAATGCTGTGCTTCAATTCATAAATGTGGTCATTTTGGAACATGTCAATTATTAATTTTAGCAAAGATTTATAATATGCTGCAACGAGAAAATCTCCTAGCCTCGTCTGAATTCTTCTAAATTTTGGTTATACTTTACTTTTATAACATGATCGATCTATTTGGATATATCTGAATGCCAAGAACCTGGCAGTCTTACTTAATAACTCTATTAGCCATTGGGTAACCCTGCAGGTCTAACTTCTATTACTTAGCTATAGTTCTTAAGTGGATATTTCATCCATTAACTACTTTGCATTTAAAACACACAAAGAAATGAACATGTAGAGTGAAATAGTTATTTTTTCTTTGTCAATGCAGCAAAATTTGTAGGAGGATTCCGCAAGTACAGAACTTTAAGTACTTTTTTCTAAAGACATTCTTATGGTTCATGACATTCATTCTAAAATTTGGTTTAAGTTCCTTGGATTTGTAAAAAATAGGTGGGTTTGGGAGCTACGTCTTTGGAATGAGTGAAACTATTGCTAAACAAACTCCAGATGACAGCAAAGAATTCAAAAACCCAAATTTGGCTTGGATGATCGGATTTCTCTTTGTTGTTAGCTTTCTTGGTCTATTTTCAGTGGTCCCATTGAGAAAGGTACAACATACACATCCTCTCATTGTATCAAAGAAGCTATGCGGTACTAAATTCTCTTTCCCTTTTAACTGCTACATGTTCACTTGTCGGGTTTCAGGTCATGATCGTAGACTTCAAATTGACTTATCCAAGTGGCACTGCAACTGCCCATCTCATCAACAGTTTCCACACTCCTGCAGGAGCAAAGCTAGCAAAGTAAGTCCTAATCAATCAATTCAGGCACAAAAATTGCAATTAAGCTATCTTTCTCTGTTCCATTTCTGTAGGAAGCAAGTTCGAACCTTGGGAAAGTTCTTCTCTTTCAGCTTCTTGTGGGGTTTGTTCCAATGGTTTTTTACTGCGGGAGATGATTGTGGATTTGTTAGCTTCCCTACATTTGGGCTCAAGGCGTATCAGAACAAGTATGCTACTGAAACTACTTACTAGGAACCTAAAGCAATCCCTCATTTCTCTGCCTCTTATGTTCAAATGCTTAGTGTATATCGACTGAACCTAAAGCAATCCTTCAATTCTCTGCCTCTATGTTCAAATGCTTAGCGTATATCAACTGAACCTAAAGCAATCCCTCAGTTCTCTGCCTCTATATTCGAATGCTTACTGTATATCAACTTGTCCAGCCTCTGTGCCTCAAACTGATGGAAATTTGTGTTTCACCTACGTTTTATATGCAGGTTTTATTTTGATTTCTCTGCGACATATGTTGGAGTTGGAATGATTTGTCCGTACATAATTAACATATCTGTGTTGCTTGGAGGAATCCTTTCCTGGGGTCTGATGTGGCCTCTGATAGAGACTAGAAAGGGGCATTGGTTTTCGGCAGAACTCAAGCCATCTAGTCTGCATGGCCTTCAAGGTTACAAGGTAAGGTCCTAATTAATGGGGTAAACTTACTGCTACGAGAGTTGATTCATCCTTTTAACGGGCTTCAAATACTCACTGTCATCTGTTAATTCATTCACTCAGGTATTCATAGCCATTGCCATGATATTAGGCGATGGTCTGTACAATTTCTTCAAAGTGCTGAGCCGAACCCTGGCTGCCTTGTTTTATCAAGTTCGAGGGATAGACAGAACCAATAGTCTTCCTATTGCTGACTATCCTACATCCCTAGACAGCTCAAAGCAGTCATTCGATGAGCAGCGCCGCACTCAGCTCTTCCTCAAAGACCAGATTCCGACATGGTTTGCTGTTGCAGGCTATGTCGCAATTGCTGCCATCTCTACAGCCACGCTTCCCCATATCTTCCTCCAACTCAAATGGTACTACATACTGGTCATTTACATCTTTGCACCAACCTTGGCATTCTGTAATGCCTACGGCTGTGGACTCACGGATTGGTCCCTTGCATCGACCTATGGGAAGCTTGCGATATTCATAATTGGAGCATGGGCCGGTGCCTTACATGGTGGAGTTCTTGCAGGACTAGCAGCCTGTGGAGTAATGATGAACATCGTGTCTACAGCCTCTGACCTTACTCAAGATTTCAAGACAGGCTACTTAACATTATCTTCGCCTCGGTCTATGTTCGTGAGCCAGATCATTGGCACTGCAATGGGCTGCATAATTTCACCTTGTGTCTTTTGGCTCTTCTACAAGGCCTTTCATGATCTTGGGAAGCCTGGAAGCCAATACCCTGCACCTTACGCTGTTATCTATCGTAATATGGCAATGCTAGGGGTCCAGGGCTTCTCTGCGTTACCGAAGAATTGCCTCTTGCTATGTTACGTATTCTTTGGTTCAGCCATTCTCATAAACTTGATCAAGGACCTATTGGGGAAGAAATGTTCAAGGTTCATTCCACTTCCAATGGCAATGGCTATACCTTTCTATCTCGGTCCATACTTTGCGATTGATATGTGTCTTGGAAGTTTGATTCTGTTTGTATGGGAGAAGATCAACAAGGCAAAGGCAGATGCTTTTGCGCCTGCAGTTGCTTCTGGATTGATTTGTGGAGATGGCATATGGACATTGCCAAGCTCCATACTGGCTCTAGCAGGAGTTAAGCCACCCATTTGCATGAAGTTCTTGTCAAGGAGAGTAAATGATAGGGTTGATCAATTCTTGTCATCATAAAAGTGATGTTGACTTTGAATTAAAAGTTTGTTTATCAACTACGTTATAGCTGGATGGCTTCCTACACTTTAGGTTATATGAAGTTCACATCTCATGTACACTATACTATAGCTACTTGAAGGTTTCGTCTTTGTATAGAGTAGCTTTCTCCTGATTGTCATTCCAAGATAAAGTGCAATATTTATGGTAAATGAAATTGAAGCTTCTAAGTATGTTTTGTCAGCCCATAGGCCCCGAACATATATCTGCATTTCTTTCTGTTTTCTGGTTTGGAGAAGCTAGTGAAGTATCTATAAACAGTCTGGATGAGTAACATTAATGAAAAGAAGACAAATGCAACATTTCAATGTTTTTGTTATCTTTACAAAGTATCTAATTCTTGATTAGCCAAATAACTGTAAAGTAGTCTTGGTTAATGATTCAACCTTTTTTCTCTTGACCTATAGAAGGTAACTAATTACAAGAAACGTGATTAGTACTAGAGAGGAGAGGATGTCTGTTCCGGATGCCTTCATTGGTCAGAAATATGGTAGACGTGATCAACAATATTAATTCTTTATTTCTTGTTTCCTAGTTCTCAATTCTTTTTAGTTTTATTAGAACTCAAATTCTATTTCCTTTTAGTTTTATTAGAACTCAAATTATGTTTAGGACTCCCTTTAGGCTGCAGGAGTTTAGTTATAGTAGAACTTATCCTTGCTTTTTTGTAATCAAACGCCTCATATATATATATATATGGGCAAGCATTCAATAAAGATGACAAGATTCATTATTTACAAACATTGAGATTCAGAGTTCTCTCCTAACGAATTCTAAGGTCGTGGCTCCCTTCGACGATCCACAACTCAGTCATCATAGGTAGGTCGCGAAACCGGAGTAAGGGTAAGAACCTGCTGTTAGAGAGAGATTTCCCTGTTCAACAGCCTGTGACTCGATCATATCTGCGAACACACAACAATTTGATATCAGAGCCTGTCACTATGGCCAGTAGTGAGGGAGACGAGGAACACAATTTTCTCATCGACAAAGTAACTGCTAAGGTAGAGGCTAGATTGGAAAAAAAGTTGGATGATCACTTTCTCAAAATACAACGTCAAATACAGGATCTCTTACGCAGATCAACACGTGGACCAGGAAAAGATGTTGAGACTGGGATTGGCAGCAATACTTCTTAGGGTGATCGCTCACAACAAATTGAACATTACCCAACACAACCCACAAGTAATACAACGGTGCCACGATACACCAAGCTAGAAAATTTCGATGGAACAAAGGACACTTTAATCTGGTTGTATCACTGCGAAAAATTTTTTGATCATCAAAGAACGAATAACAGAGACAAAGTCGGGTTAGCTGGATATCACTTAATGGGAGAAGCCTAATATTGGTTCCAACAATTAAAACATGACCACCCACACATGACATGGTTTGAGTTCAAGGAGACATGTGTCCAACGTTTTGGTCCACCTGGAAGGGGAAATCCACTAGGGGAATTAATTAATTTAAAACAAACAGAGACTGTAGAGGACTATCAAAGGCAATTTCAAATAGTATTGGCAAGAGCTCTATCAATCCGAATAGATCAGCAAGTGGATATCTTCACTGTAGGAATAATTGAACCAATCAGAATTGAGGTAGAACTGCAACAACCCCACGGATTGGGCCACACCGTGAATCTCGCAGGGGCTTTCGAACGAAAGCAACAAAATTTGAGAAATGGAATGAACCGTCGCAATTTCTGGTAAGGAGACCGTCGGATTAACACTGCGACACCAACCTTGAAGTTTGTCAGAATGCAGCAGGGGGAAGAAGGGTCCCCTTCACGAACTGCCACTCCTTTCATTAAGCGCTTGACTCGAGCTGAAATGGCAGTACGTCGCGCCAAGGGATTATGTTACAATTCTGATGAAATTTATAGCAATGGTCATCAGTGTAAGAAACTTTTTTGGCTAGAGGTGGATAATTCCACATATATAACTGAAGCTGAAGAAGCAGAACCTGAACCAGCCATCTCACTACATGCCATCTCCGGAAAATAACATGGGCGCATAATGCAAGTAACTGCAGAACTAAAAGAACACCCACTGTTATGTTTAATTGACTCCGGCAGTACACACAACTTCATTAGTGAGGTTGCTGCCACTCAACTGGGACTCAAAACACAATCTCAATCTGGGGTGCGAATATCCGTGGCAAATGGCGATAAAGTTCCATGCCAGGGAGGTTATTCCTCAGCACATTTTATTATATCCCACCATGAGTTTGTTGCTGATTTTCTTATCATTCCTTTGGCAGGGTTTGACATGGTCCTAGGTATTAAATGGTTGCAACAATAAGGATCAATTTTATGGGATTTTGACGCACTTACGATGAGTTTTGGATATACAAATAAAACTATTATTTTGCAGGACCAACACTCTTCTTCTCACCGCCAGTTACACAACTTACATGAAATACCTAGCAATTCCATTGCCCCACTCCTGGCAGAATATAGTCATTTATTTCTGGCACCCTCTGGTTTGCCCCCAATAAGAAGTTGTGATCACCGTATCTACTTGCTACCAGGATCCACACCAGTAGTGGTTCGACCCTATCGCTATCCTCATTTACAAAAGGATGAAATTGAAAGACAATGCTTAGAGATGCTTCAACAAGGTATCATTCAGCCTAGTGCTTCTCCGTTTTCGTCGCCTATGCTGTTGGTTCGTAAGCAGGATGAAACATGGCAGCTTTGTGTGGATTATCGTGAGCTTAATGTCAAAACTGTGAAAGACAAGTTCCCCATTCCAGTAGTAGATGAATTACTGGATGACTTATATAGCTCTCGATACTTCACTAAATTGGATCTGAACGGATGCACCTTACCGACATTCCCAAAACGGCTTTTGGCACTCACCATGGTCATTTTGAATTCTTGGTGATGCCCTTTGGGTTAACTAACACGCCATCTACCTTCCAGGCGCTGATGAATGATGTCTTCCAACAATACTTGCGTCAATTTGTGTTGGTATTTTTTTACGATATTTTGATTTATAGTAAAACATGGGAGGACCACCTGCAACACATGCGCCTTGTCTTTGAATTATTGACTACTCATCGATTGTACCTCAAGCATTCAAAGTGCTCTTTTGGCAAATCTCAGGTGGCCTATCTTGGCCATACTATTTCAGCAGCCGGAGTCGCAATAGATCAATAGAAAATACAAGCTATTACTGATTGGCCACAGCCGCAGTCACTTACTACATTGTGAGGCTTCTTGGGCCTTACGGGCTACTACCGTAAATTTATCTAGAATTATGGGATAATTGCCGCACCCTTAACACCGATGTTGCTACATAATGCCTTCCATTGGACTGAGGAATCACTGGCCTCTTTCTCTGCTCTAAAAAATGCCTTGGCTTCTGCACCGGTGTTACAACTTCCTAACTTTACTAAAGACTTTGTAGCCGAATGCGACGCGTCTGGAGGTGGAATAGGTGCAGTCCTCCAACAACAAGGCCATCCGATTGCTTTCTTTAGTCGACAACTCGCACCTCGTCACCACAAACTTGCTGCTTATGAACGTGAGTTGATAGGGCTTGCTAAAGCTATCCAACATTAGCGACCATATTTATGGGGTCACTCATTCGTGATTCGAACGGACCACTTCAGTCTCAAATATTTATTAGAGCAGCGTCTCACCACATCGCCGCAACAACAATGGTTAAGTAAGTTACTGGGATTTGATTTTCGTGTCGAGTACAAGGCTGGTCGCTTGAACCATGCCGCCGATGCATTATCCCGTCGTCCCTATATGGAAGAACAACTTCATGCTCTCAGCCAGCCACGTGTTCCTTTATTTGATGCACTCCGTCACGAGATTGAGGAGTCGACCGAATTGCTTCAGTTGCGCGAACGTGCCCAACTAGGCCTCGACCCCTCTTGGTCCACTCTCGACAATCTCATCCTATATAAGAACCGTGTTTATCTGCCACCTTCATCTCCTTTGATTGCAACAATCCTATCTTCTTTTCATGATGGTACACATGAAGGTATACAGAAAACACTGCAGCGGATAAGAGCAGAATTTTATTGGAAAGGTATGAAGTCCTCTGTTGCTGAATTTGTGACAGCTTGTCGCACTTGTCAACAGTGCAAATCGGAGCATCTTAATCCTGCTAGATTGTTACAGCCCCTCAATATTCCGTCACATGTGGGGACTGACATCTCCATGGATTTTATAGATGGTTTGCCTAAGGCTTTCGGCAAATCAGTTTTGTTGGTCGTGGTCGATCGATTTTCTAAATATGCTCATTTCATACCTATGGCTCATCCGTATACTGCTCCTACAGTGGCTCAAGTGTTCTTTGAGCACATTGTCAAGCTCCATGGATTTCCAGAGACAATTACTTGTGACAGAGATGTCGTCTTCACAAGCTCTTTTTGGAAGGAATTGTTTCGCTTTAATGGGACTAAGCTGGCTTTCTCCTC
>JAOTAY010000006.1:26155166-26173339 GCA_025629805.1 Erythroxylum baracoense | reverse complement strand
GTTCTCTCCTAACGAATTCTAAGGTCGTGGCTCCCTTCGACGATCCACAACTCAGTCATCATAGGTAGGTCGCGAAATCAGAATAAGGGTAAGAACCCGCTGCTAGAGGGAGATTTTCCTGTTCAACGACCTGTGACTCGATCCTATCTGCGAACACACAACAATTTGGTATCAGAGCCTGTCACCATGGCCAGCAGCAAGGGAGACGAAGAACACAATCTCCTCATCGACACAGTAACTGCTAAGGTAGAGGCTAGATTGGAAAAAAAAGTTGGATGATCACTTTCTCAAAATACAACGTCAAATACAGGATCTCTTACGTGGATCAACACGTGGACCAAGAAAAGATGTTGAGACTGGGATTGGCAGTAGTACTTCTCAGGGTGATCGCTCACAGCAAATTGAACACCACCCAACACAACCCACAAGTAATACAATGGTGCCACGATACACCAAGCTGGAATTTCCGAATTTCGATGGAACAGAGGACCCTTTAATCTGGTTGTATCGCTGCGAAAAATTTTTTGATCATCAACGAACGGACAACAGAGACAAAGTCGGGTTAACTGGATTTCACTTAATGGGAGAAGCACAATATTGGTTCCAGCAATTAGAACATGACCACCCACACATGACATGGTTTGAGTTCAAGGAGACATGTGTCTTGCGTTTTGGTCCACCTGGAAGGGGAAATCCACTAGGGGAATTAATTAATTTAAAACAAACAGGGACTGTAGAGGACTATCAAAGGCAATTTCAGATAGCATTGGCAAGAGCTCCATCGGTCCGAATAGATCAACAAGTGGATATCTTCACGGCAGGATTAGTTGAACCAATCAGAATTGAGGTAGAAATGCAACAACCCAACGGATTGGGCCACGCCATGAATCTCGCAAAGGCTTTCAAACGAAAGCAACAAATTTTGAGAAATGGATTGAACCGCCGCAATTTCTGGCAAGGAGACCGTCGGATTAACACTGCAACACCAATCTCGAAGTTCGTCGGAATGCAGCAGGGGGAAGAAGGGTCCGCTTCACGAACTACCACTCCTTTCATTAAACGCTTGACTCGAGCTGAAATGGTAGAACGTCGCGCCAAGGGATTATGCTACAATTGTGATGAAATTTACAGCGCTACTCATCAGTGTAAGAAACTTTTTTGGCCAGAGGTGCATAATTCCACAGATATAACCGAAACTGAAGAAGCAGAACCTAAACCAGCCATCTCACTACATGCCATCTCCAGAAAACAACATGGGCGCACAATGCAAGTAACCGCAGAACTAAAAGGACACCCACTGTTATGTTTAATTGACTCCGGCAGTACACACAATTTCATTAGTGAGGCTGCTGCCATTCAACTGGGACTCAAAACTCAATCTCAATCTCAATCTGGGGTACGAATATCCGTGGCAAATGGCGACAAAGTTCCATGCCAGGTAGGTTATTCCTCAGCACATTTTATTATATCCTACCATGAGTTTGTTGCTGATTTTCTTATCATTCCTTTGGCGGGGTTTGACATGGTCTTGGGTATTAAATGGTTGCAACAATTAGAACCAATTTTATGGGATTTCGACGCACTTACGATGAGTTTCGGATATTCAAATAAAACTATTATTTTGCAGGGCCAACACTCTTCTTCTCACCGCCAGTTACACAGCTTACATGAAATACCCAACAACTCCATTACCCCACTCCTGGCAAAATTTAGTCATTTACTTCTGGCACCCTCTAGTTTGCCCCCAATAAGAAGTTGTGATCACCGTATCTACTTGCTACTAGGATCCACACCAGTAGTGGTTCGACCCTATCGCTATCCTCATTTCCAAAAGGATGAAATTGAACAACAATGCTCAGAGATGCTTCAACAAGGTATCATTCAGCCTAGCGCTTCTCCGTTTTCGTCACCTGTGCTGTTGGTTCATAAGCAGGATGGAACATGGCGATTTTGTGTGGATTATCGCGAGCTTAATGCCAAAACTATGAAAGACAAGTTCCCCATTCCAGTAGTAGATGAATTACTGGATGAGTTACATGGCTCTCGATACTTCACTAAATTGGATCTGAAGTCAGGATATCACCAAGTACAGATGCACCCTATCGTCATTCCCAAAACGGCTTTTCGCACTCACCATGGTCACTTTGAATTCTTGGTGATGCCCTTTGGGTTAACTAACGCGCCCTCTACCTTCCAGGCCCTGATGAATGATGTCTTCCAACAATACTTGCGTCAATTTGTGTTGGTATTTTTTGACAATATTTTGATTTATAGTAAAACTTGGGAGGACCTCCTGCAGCACATGCGCCTTGTCTTTGAATTATTGACTGCTCATCGACTGTACCTCAAGCGTTCAAAGTGCTCTTTCGGTGAATCTCAGGTGGCCTATCTTGGCCATACTATTTCAGCAGCCGGAGTCGCAGTGGATCAACAGAAAATACAAGCTATTACTGATTGGCCACAGCTGCAGTCACTTACTACATTGCGAGGCTTCTTGGGCCTTACGGGCTACTATCGTAAATTTATCCAGAATTATGGGATAATTGCTGCACCCTTAAAACAGATGTTGCGACGTAATGCCTTCCACTGGACTGAGGAATCACTGGCCTCTTTCTCTGCTCTAAAAAATGCCTTGGATTCTGCACCGGTGTTACAGCTTCCTAACTTTACTGAAGACTTTGTAGTCGAATGCGACACGTCTGGAGGTGGAATAGGTGCAGTCCTCCAACAACAAGGCCATCCGATTGCTTTCCTTAGTCGACAACTCGCACCTCGTCACCATAAACTTGCTGCTTATGAACGTGAGTTGATTGGGCTTGCTAAAGCTATCCAACATTGGTGACCATATTTATGGGGTCACTCATGCGTGATTCGAACAGACCACTTCAGCCTCAAATATTTGTTAGAGCAGCACTTCACCACGTCACCTCAACAACAATGGTTAAGTAAGTTACTAGGATTTGATTTTCGTGTTGAGTACAAGGTTGGTCGCTTGAACCGTGCGGCTGATGCATTGTCTCGTCGTCCCTATATGGAAGAACAACTTCATGCTCTAAGCCAGCCACGTGTTCCTTTATTTGATGCACTCCGTCACAAGATTGAGGAGTCGACCGAATTGCTTCAATTGAGCGAACATGTCCAGCTAGGCCTCGACCACTCTTAGTCTACCCGCGACAATCTCATCCTATACAAGAACCTTGTTTATCTGCCACCTTCATCTCCTTTGATTGCAACAATCCTATCTTCTTTTCATGATGGTACTCATGAAGGTATACAGAAAGCACTGCAGTGGATAAGAGCAGAATTTTATTGGAAAGGTATGAAGTCCTCTGTTGCTGAATTTGTGGCAGCTTGTTGCACTTGTCAACAATGCAAATAAAAGCATCTTAATCCTGCTGGATTGTTATAGCCCCTCAATATTCCGTCACATGTGTGGACTGACATCTCCATGGATTTTATAGATAGTTTGCCTAAGGCTTTCAACAAATCAGTTTTGTTGGTCGTGGTGGATCGATTTTCTAAATATGCTCATTTCATACCTATGGCTCATCCGTATACTGCTCCTACAGTGGCCCAAGTGTTCTTTGAACACATTGTCAAGCTCCATGGATTTCCAGAGACAATTACTTGCGACAGAGATGTCGTCTTCACAAGCTCTTTTTGGAAGGAATTGTTTCGCTTTAATGGGACTAAGCTGGCTTTCTCCTCTGTCTATCACCCGCAAACGGATGGTCAAACGGAAGTTGTGAATCGCACTGTTGAAATGTATCTTCGCTGCTTGGTGGGTGATAATCCTAAGAAATGGGTGAAGTGGGTTCCGTGGGCAGAATATTGTTACAATACTTCTTTTCATACAGCTTTGCAGACTTCTCCCTTCAAGGTTGTTTACGGCCATGATCCCCCACGTTTATTGCCCTATGAGGCCACCTCCTCTAGAGTGGATGCGGTGGACCATGCCTTGATAGATCGCGATGCCATGTTGCAATTGTTTCTTTCTAACTTCAACAAGCACAGCAAGCGTATGAAGACTCACTACGATAAGGGGCATCGCGATGTGGAGTTTGAGGTGGGCTCGCTGGTCTGGCTTCGCCTTCATCCTTATCGTCAGCGTTCTCTCATTGGTAAGGTATTTCATAAGCTCTCTCCTCGATTTTATGGGCCATTTCTAGTGTTGCGCCGCATTGGGAGTGTGGTATACGAGCTCCAATTGCTTGCAAACAGCAAGCTCCATAATGTTTTTCATGTTTCCCTTCTCAAACCATTTAAGGGTACACCTCCAGCTCTTCCTCCAACCCTTCCACCCATTGAGGATGGTCAAGTTCTTTTGACTCCAGTTTCTGTCCTTCGTTCTCGTTTGAACAGGGGTGATTGGGAGGTTTTAGTGCATTGGAATGGGTTGGATGCTATTGATGCTACCTGGGAATCTGTAGAACATTTTTTCCACGCCTATCCAGACTTCAAGCTTGAGGACAAGCTATTTTTCCAAGAGGGGAGTAATGTTAAGGATGCCTTCATTGGTCAGAAATATGGCAGACGTGGTCAACAACATTAATTCTTTATTTCTTGTTTCCTTAGTTCTCAATTCCTTTTAGTTTTATTAGAACTCAAATTCTATTTCCTTTTAGTTTTATTATAACTCAAATTCTGTTTAGGACTCCCTTTAGGCTGCAGGAGTTTAATTACAATAGAACTTATCCTTGTTTTTCTATAATCAAACGTCTCATATATATATATATATATATATATACATATATATGGGCAAGCATTCAATAAAGACGACAAGATTCATTATTTACAAACATTGAGATTCAGAGTTCTCTCCTACTGAATTCTAAAGTCGTGGCTCCCTTTGACGACCCACAACTCAGTCATCATAGGTAGGTCGTGAAACCGGAATAAGGGTAAGAACCCGTTGCTAGAAGGAGATTTCCTTGTTTAACGGCCTGTGACTCGATCCTATCTGCGAACACACAACAATGTCACGATAATTTAACCTGCAATACAAATGAAACTGAATATTATTTCTCCTAAAATAATTGACACCTTCTTTATACCATATGATAGGTCATGTTAATTTATCTGAACTTTTTATTTTAAAGAAATAAGGAGTCCATAACATTTAAGCCAACAAACATTTTGACACTAAAATTTTTAATAACCATTTGATATGCATCATAATTTGAAGAGATATAATAGAAATTTCAATTTGATATCAAAATCATACCTAATTTCTAATAATTCTTCTTTGAACACAAAATTAGTTAAAGAGATTGAAAATGTCAATGATTAGAATAGTTAATTTATTTCTATTTATTCCTACATTAGTTATAATTTATGATGCCCAATTTATGTCGAAAATTTATTATTTATAACTTTTAAGGCTCAAATTACTAATATTTTTGTGTGAATTGATAATAATATAATATTATGCAAGACTTGATCAATTAAAATTAAAACTATCATTCTTATAATAAGTTGAGGTAAAGGAAATAAAGAGAAAGATTTGACTGAGATTATGTTAATAAGAGAGAAGTAAACCTCTAAAAATTGTAATCACTTTATATTTATTAAAATTTTTATTTTCAAGTATTATTCATATTTATATATGAAGGAAATGAAATTAAAAATTTACAATTATTTCAACGGCCTAAACTGTTAAAATAATTCAAATAAAAAGTATCAGGTATTAGGAAAAGTGACTACTAAAGAATTATACATGCAAAAAGATCCTTCAATCGCTTGATAAATAATGTTTTTAAACACTAGTTAAAACTATGATTTTCACTTTAACATTTTACAATATGTATCATTATTTCTGTTATCACTTTCAGGACATAATAAATATTATTTTAATAATATTAGGGTGCTATGAATAGTATTTTAACGAATTTAACTTATGATGCAAAATAATATTAGAGATAATAATAATAGACATTTGCTTAGACATTTTGTATGAAGTAAACCTTTAGCCTTAATTTGATAATAGGCAATTGATTTTTGAAATTGAAGATAGGACCATATTTCATATTTTTAGGGGAAACAAGGCACAAAATTACATATGTTAGTTTAGCTTAATCATGAGATGTTTATCTGTATGTTTGGAACTGGTTTTTAAACCAAAACCAAATCTAAATCCACTCTTTGGAAGATGTGGTCTTGCTCTTCCAGATTTCATTAAACGTTAAGTAAACCATTTATATTTTTTGGTGTATTTTGTTGACATTTGCAATCCTATTTCTTTCGCGGAAATCTGAAAATGAATAAACCAGCCACCAATTTTGTGTACTTTGGCAAAAAAGAGAACACTTTTTGTTGTGCGAATATCCATAACCGATGAATTGTCGTAACTGTCAACAATGACTGGTGGCAGGGCTGTCGATGATGGTTGTTGCCTGCTGGATTTGGAGTTTCGTTATCAACGATCACTGGTAGCGGTTGGAGACGAACAATGTCGGCGAGTTGATGTCAACGTTGTTGTTTCTGAAATCAAGCGTGAGTGACACCGGCAGGATGGTGCCATCGTTCTACCACTGTGGTACAGTCGCCAGCAATATCTCACCGGTGGCGGAAAGGATTACTTTTATCTTATCTAAAAGTATCATGCATCAAATAATTTATTTATTTGATAACTCTCAAATTCAATAAATATATTTATTGGATAAATTCTTAAATAAAATTATTTATTTATTCCATGGGTGTACGCTCATGTGTTATTTGACGATTTTCTTATTCGTGTAATGTGTTTGTTTGAATACTTACAATGATGCTTTCTCTTGTGAATTAATTTCAGGAGTCGTAAAAATAAGAAGGTCAAGAGTAAAACACAAGTCTAAACTAAGACCACACATCATCAACCTAGTAAGATATCCAGAAGATTAACGTATATAACCTAGATAAGCCTTAATGACTTACGTGTCGACTGTATATGCCATAATAAAATTTTAAGATTAAATAATAAAAACTTTATCCATGTAGAATATTTCACTTGGGCATTGTATAGGACATTGTTGCCTGTAGAGGGAGAATTATTGATGTGGATGTTGAATGATCATCAAAAAGAACCATCTTAATTTAATTGGTGATTCTGTGTTTCTTAGTAAAGTATATAAGGAAGGAATTATTAGGAGTATGTTTCGTAATAGTTTACAATTGAACATGGTTCAGATGACCATATCTCATAACGCATGAGATGAGTATTATTTTTTTATGTTTAATGTATTATTCAAGAATATACTCCTTTTGGGTTAGTATTGTTATTGTTGTTGTATTCAAGAACACTAATTGTTTTAAGTATAATTCTTAATTTATAAATAGTATTTATGTTGTCGTATTCAAGAATATTAATTGTAGTTTATATAATTCGTAATTTATGAATAGTATTTATTTACTGAAATACATTGTTATTTTATTTATTTATTGTTTTATGTGTATTTTCTATATATAATATACTAAATATATTTGTAAACATATACGTCTAAATTAAATGGTTAATTTTTTATTAATTATTATATAGATGATTGATAAACGCTTAATGGACTATATTTATATTCCCATGTTTAGTGCATTTGCTTGATTTTACTTAATTTTTTGTTATTTTGAGTACTTGTTTTGTTTCTAGTGTATTATTAGGTGTTAATTGTCTTTATAGATCAAAAGGAGAATAATTTGGGTGAAATAGGGGTAGAAAGGACATGCCTGTGTAAGTCACATACACAGCCGCGTGAGAGACTGTGCAAGTCCTTGCAAACGTGTATGACTTCAAATACATAGTTTTGTCTGTTTGAAGGTGGAGATACCCTTGTAATTCATATACATAGTCCTGTCCATTACTCATGTAAGCTCTTAAGAACGTATACATACAATTTTGAAGAGTTTTTAAAGGACATGGTCAAACACACCGACCCTGTGACTACCTTGTTCAGTCCAAAAGCCCTAATTTCACACTATAAAAGACAATGATGAAGGATAATTTAAGAGAACAGAAGTTAGACAATTGAGTGAGAGTTCACAACATAATTTTGAACATAGGACGACAAAAACATGAAGATTACTTTGGAGATTTGATTGAGAACAACTTGCCATCGAAGTTTCAAAGGGATTATATTAAAAAAAAGGTGATATATAATGGATTCTCTTCTTTTTCATTTTTTTTCTATACTTTGGTTTTGTTTTCTATGTTTATGAATTAAATTTTTTTAGTGCCTAAATAGGATGAACCTTAAGTTGGGATGGATTTTGTGATTTGATTCTTTTATCTAGTACAATTTGATTGTTGACTCATTAGGATGCAATTATATATTTTAATTCTAGAATTAATATGTTAGGGATATAACTGATATTGATAAATCCCTTTGTATGTATAGATTTACGATAATTGGAAGGAGTTATATGCAAACTTAGAGAGAAGCCGGCATAAATTTCCTAGATTAGGGTCAAACCTAGCAATGAACTTCACGAATCAAGTAACGCAATCTTTGAGGTTTTAACTAGAAAGAGGTTTTAGTTAATAAACCAAGGATTGGTTCTTAATAGTCTTGAGAAATATATTAACATAAGATATGAATTTCTACGGTCCAATGATTAATAATTAATTGTATGATAAAAGGGTTATTACTTGAGAAATCCTATAGGGATTCATTACCTTGGTACTAGTTATTTGATATTGATTAATCTTAGCTATCTATGTTATGGTTTATTACTATGTTGAACTTTAGTTTAGTGTAATTAAATCATCATGTTAATTTATCGGTTAGATAATAAACATAGAGGATATTACTAGTAATTGTAGTCCTTATAAGAATGACATTCTATATTCACTGACACTATACTATAATTCAGTAGGTGTACTTACCTGTGAGATATATAGGGTAGAGATTAGCCCAAATCAAGTTTTTGACACCATTACTAGGGATTAGAATATTGGGAAAACTTTACTTTAATTAATCTAAACATTATTTTTATATTTTATTTTATTTTATTATTTTATTATTTATTTATTGATCCTTAAAGCTCTCTATCTTGATTTTGTGTTTGTGGCCTATTTTTAGGATTTGGGACTCATTGTCATAGCCACTAACCATATTGGAAAGATGTAGAGAACAATAGTCTCATGGGGATTACTGTACACCATCACTATTGGCCTACTTGAAAGTTTGGAGCGAAAGGCAAAGTGATATGTATTTGAAAACTTAATCAACATCCATAAATTGTTGTGACATTTATGGGGATAACCACTATAATCATGAATGTCAACCATTAGATTATATGTGGGAGTATGTAAATTGCATGGAGAATATGCCTCAAGACACCCCAGACAAGGATACATATAATCTTGAGTGGGGCAATTCTTATGATTGTGTATGAAACGATTATGCTTCATCTGACTTTTTACAACAACATGAGCTAGAGGAGTATCCATGTCTTGAGGACACCTTTATAAACTTCATTGCATTAATTGAGGCTTCCCTCTGTAAAACTAAAGAGCTAGAAATTTTATCTAGATACAATGAGCCAAATTTGGTAAAAAACATGTGAATGCTATAACATTATGGAATGAAGAGGAGTTAGAGGTTAAAGATATGGAGGGAATTGCTGTTCAAAAAGAAAAGGAAGATGATATAAAGGAAAATAAAGAGGAGGAGCCAAATAAGAAGGCTATTGAGGAATTATCAATAGTCGTCTTAAGTATATAATGCTCTTACTTCCTATAAAACAAATTGTCATAATTAATTTAAGATTCATGAAGTTTTATTATTTCTTGTTTTATTAACAATTTGTTATTAAAAAGGACATTAATGGATTTATTTGGTTGTATTAATTTAATAATTTATGGCCTTCTTATTATGTAGTATGTGACTTATTTGTAGGGTATCAAACCCTTATATGAGAAAAAGGGTAGCAAGCCACTAATTATAGATCCAAGTTCATAAAGGATCTGATGAGTACATTTAGCTAAGGACTTTAAACAAGTGCTACTTGGAAGAGATCATAAGAATTAGTATAGTTTTAATTAATTTAATTCTTTCATTTTGATTTCTTTAAAGTTTAGTTTTATGATTTCATTAATTTTCATTTTCTTTTATGTTAGGTTATTGAGTATCCTTATTTTATTTTGCCTAATTTTGATGCTTTCGATATATGTTATTTAATTTCCAAAGGTTGCAAGAATTTTTTAAAAGTTTTTAGTAATTTCTAAGTGTACATGGTTATGGACCTGCCCATATACTCCAAAATTGAACTTCTTTATGTTCAATATGGTTCTAGTTACATATACAATTATTGCACATGATCGTGTCCATCTTTAAAATTGTTAAAAATTTTCACATACGGTCATAAAGAGTTATATGAGCATGGTGCATGCTTTTTCCCTTAATTTTTTTGGAATGAATCAGAGTACATGCCCATATAACAATTCGATATGTTTATAATGACTTACGCGATTAGATACACATACGTGTACCTGATCGTGTAAGTCTGCAAACCCTTTTTAAAACCATCACCCTTCTTCATTTTATCAGTTTTTCCTTTCCTACTATCTTCTTCTTTAGTATGGCCCCCCATCCTACAACCTAGTCCAACCATTGTCAAGCTATTTTGTCAAACCAAATTAGATCTTTCTTACATTTTACATCAATTTCACTTAGATTTTTAGGTGCTTTCACCAATTTTAGGGTTTGTTCTTCCTCTAATTTGCTAATTTTTACATTGTCTTCAATTTAAGGTATATTTCGTTAATTTTATTCTTGTTTTGCAATTATAATTTAAATTTTGTTCCTTTCCCTATGAATTATTTGATTTAATTGATGAATTGCGCTATGGATTGGATGAAACTTGAATTTAGGATTGTTAATTTTACTCACTATATATTGAAATTATGATGGGTATCTTTAGATTAGGCATAAATTTTTGTTTTTCTATCAATTAGTTAATTTGTTATTGTTTAATCTTATATTCATTTCGTATTTTGCATGATTTAAGGTTAAATTATTCATGTAGTATATGTTTAATTTTTTAATTGTTCAATTTCATTCTAAATTTTAGGAATTGCATTTAGTAATTGTTTAATTAATTTAAACATGATTTTCGTTGACTTAGAGAAGGCGTATGATAGGGTACCAAGGGAAATTATGCAGAAGAGTTTAGAAGTCAAGATGGTTCCTGTGATTTATATACAAATTATTAGAGATATGTATGAAGGTGTAAAAACTAAAGTAAGGATGATAAGAGGCCCTATAGAGAATTTTTCTATAGATATTGGGCTACACCAATGCACCTCTTTGAGCCCCTTTCTATTTATAGTAGTGACTGATGAGCTCACTAATAATATCCAAAGGGATGTGCCTTGATGTATGTTGTTTGTTGACAATGTTGTTTTAGCCAATGATACAAAAAAGGGGGTCAATACTAAGCTTAAACTTTGATGGGATACATTAGAGTCGAAAAGCTTTAGATTGAGTAGGACTAAGAGTGAGTATGTGGAGTGTAACGTTTTGAGACTTAGAGTGGTTACCGATGAGGAGGTAAAGATTGGTTCAGAACCTATATCACAAAAGGAGTGTTTTAAATATCTAGGCTCTATCATCTACAGTAATGGGGAGATTAATAAAGACATAGTTCACCGGATCAGATTTGGGTGACTTAAATGGAGAAATGCATCAGGAGTTCTATATGTAAAGAAGATACCACTTAAGGTTAAAGGTAAATTATACCGTTTAGCGATTAAGCTAGTCATGCTTTATGGAGCAGAATGTTGGCCCATCAAATAAGTACATAATCATAAGCTAATGGTGACGGAGATGACGATGTTTCGATGGATGTGCAACCTCACCAAAGAGATAAGGTTAGGAATGTAATGATAAGGGACAGATTGAAGGTAGCTAATATTATTGACAAATTAAGAGAGATTAGACTTAGGTGATTTAGATATGTTAAGAGGAGACACCCAAATGTTCCAGTGAGAAAATGTGAGAAGATCGTACTCAAAGACTATAAGAGAAAATAAGATAGGCCTAAGAAGAATTAGGAGAAGGTGATTAAGAATGATATGGCGATGTTGGAAATTATCGAGGATATGATCCGCAATAAAAAAAACTTTGACGTACTAGGATTCAAATAAAAAATCCCTCATAAAGAGATTCTTATAATTCTTCTTATAGTTAGCCTAAACTTGTAAATAGGTAGTACTTACCTCTTATGGATTTAGCTAGATTTAGTAGTTCTTCTTATTATTATTGTTATTATCATTATTAGTATTTTTTCTTCTTATTATTATTATTAATATTATTACTACTACAACTATCACCATCACCGCCACCGCCACCGCCGCCACCATAAATACTATTCCTACTATTATTTATTTATTTATTATTATTATTCTTATTATTACTACTGTTACTAATACTCGCATTATTAATAATATTATTATTAACTTTCTCCTTCTTCATCTTTTTCTTCTTCTTCTTATTATTATTTATTTTCCCTCGCTCTCTAGCTCTATCTCTCCCTCTCTCTTTGTCTCTCTCTTTCTTTCTTTTCATGTTGGTCATTTGGAAATAGCCTCTCTACTAGTTAGGAGTAAGGCTACATACTATTAGACCTCCCCAGACCCGTGTATTAGTGGGATTCATACTGGATATTGTAGTTGTTTAATTAATTTGATTTTGTTTGTTACTTTCTTTTTTAATTATGTTTTTAAATTTGCCATTGTTTTGTTAATTTTATTATTTTTAGTTTAATTTGAGTACTAATTGTGTGCATTTTCGCAATTGCATAACATAATGACTGTACGAATCAAGTGTGGGGAAAATTGTTATTTAATATTTTTATATTCATTGTTTTACCACATTTTATTTCATTGTAGGTACAATGACAAGAGGAACGAAAGCGATGCAATAATGGAGCAAAAAAGGAAAACCTGAGCAAAAGCCAAAGATGTGAAGGATCTTTTAAACCCCAATGGATCTCGCTCACCACCAACACAAGAGATCGTCGCATATCCACCGGCATGACATTAGATGCTACAATTTAATGTTAGGGCCCACAAAGAGCAATTTTAGAGACAAACAAGAAGTTTGGGACTGGTTGATGTGTAGATTGGGAGGCACTGGAGTGAGTCAGCTTGGCGTATCAAGTTCAAGACTTCTTCAATGCTGGAGCGTAGTCTTGATTCTTCAAGATCGTAGAGCCCATATATTAGAAACTT
This sequence comes from Erythroxylum baracoense, assembly GCA_025629805.1. NCBI lineage: Eukaryota > Viridiplantae > Streptophyta > Magnoliopsida > Malpighiales > Erythroxylaceae > Erythroxylum > Erythroxylum baracoense. Next base: position 26,160,138 of record JAOTAY010000006.1, on the reverse strand, counting down.
ACACTCAAAGTGTGCTCCACATTCATTTTAGAGAAGGGTCACCACAGTTGGAATTGGCCGAACATAATACATTTTTAGATGTTAGGAGACACTAAGATGAGTTGCATGAATTTATCCATGATGATGACGCTCTATGATTGAGACTTTGGGGGGACACAGGAGTATATGGATCTTTTGATAGAGTTGCCATACCAAATGGAGGCCCAACACTTCTAGTGCACTATCAATATGGAGGTAGATTATGACTCCAACAAATCGAAAGCGTCTACCCTGAGACATCTCACACTCAGGTATATTTACAAGATCTTGAGTCATACAAGATCTTGAGTCATACACCAAGTAAGCAAGGTGATAGGTTTTACATCACTGGGAATGTGGATGTCATTTATTTATAAAGTGTGAGAGAGAGGACATCATTATACCTGGGGCATGCCTTAACCTAATATTTCCAGTGTCAGAGTGAGAAGAACACGATAGTGATGTTATGCATCAGGCCCTACATGACACGACTGGTAAGGAGGATGAAATTCTTTAATGGATTACCACCGATGAGGCTGCTTAACAACATGATTGCGGATACGTGTAGTTATACTATGTTTTGCTAGGTGTTTAAGTGTGTTTTTAACTATTTCTTAGATGATTATCATGTTTATAGGCTTAGAATTATGTTATTATTAATTCTTGTATGTATTCTAAGTTTTTTTATTTAAAGTAAGAATTTAATCTTAATTTGTGTTTTATGAGGTGTTTGATGTACTTATGAATGCTAAAAATTAGGAGATTAAAGAACAAAGAAGATGAAGTAAGCTAGAAGCAAGGCACAATCATGCCATATTGGTGCACGATTGTGCATGGACATGCATGGGCTACATTGCCTCTAGCACGATCTTGCTAAAGCACAATTGTCTCGCCAATTTTTTCATGTTTTTGACATTTGGGGGCTATTTTTGGAACCAAATTAAGTAGGGAAAGCCCAGAAAGAACCCTAGAAGCTTAAAGAACTATTAAAAAACAAGGAAAACATAAAAAGGAAGCAACTATTGAATCAAAGTGGATTAAAAGTGGAGAGATCAAGAAAGCTTCTAAAAATTTTAGCATTCCGGATGAAGGCATTAAACATTTTTTTCTCTTTTCCTTTTAATTTCTTTCGATATCCTAAATGTGTAATTGGATTTCTAAGATGTTTATCATATCTATGGAGTTCTAAACCCAAATAAGGAATTATTCTTGATTTATTTAGTGACCTTATTTATTGTTAAATTCAATATACTTCTAGATGTTTGTGATTATCGTTCATACGTAAACTTGACAACGAAACGAGAAAGTAAGTCAAAAGTAATCAGTGTTAGGTTGTACAGCGAGAGTTGGCAATTTAATAAACCCACAATTGCCAAATTAATGATTAATCTAAAAGAGATCTTGGTTGTGAATTTAATTGTCTAATAGATTGTTTTAAATTTAATTGAAGACATTAGGAATAATTTTGTAAATCAAGAGATTACAAATTTGGAAATTTCGAATACAATTAGGGTTAATTGATTAGATCTTGAGAGAGAGTAATCAATACCTTAAGAAATCTAAGATCAAACACGTAAATTAATTCAACAAGACTAAGGAAATGAAATAGAGAAGAATAGTTCCTAAATATTCAATCTTGATCAATCTCAATTTTTATTAGAATCTCACTTGTTAATTATTTCATTTTATTATTTGTTTTAAATTATATTATTTAATTTTATTCAAATCAATTTTGTGTTACCTTAGACAAATTTAGGTTCAAATTGTTAGCTATTGCATAATCTTCATGGGAACAATAACCTCTTATATCATAGGATACAATCCGTATACTTGCAGGAATTGAGACTTTTATATTATAAAACTTGCTCAACAAGTTTTTGGCATTGTTGTCAGGGATTTTTAGCATTAGGATGATTTGAATTTCTTTGATTTAAGTATTTAATAATTTTCTTGTGTGAGTACAGATGCCTGAATAGAAAATATAAACATATAAAAAAGAGTTTGTAAAGGAAGTTGAAGATATAACAACTCTAAACATTAAGAATGAGAAATCTAAAGAGCTAAACGCCAAGAAGTGATAGAAGAAAGATGGCAAAGGAATTAAATCATAGAGAGCAGCAAAGGACCCCTATAGACTTCATAAGGCTAGGGTTCAATGTCAATTATTAAGGAATTATATGACTACAGGTGCACACAGTATATAACTTATTAGAAGAGATGGCAAACAATAGTTGTCTTTGGACATCAGAACAAAGTAAACAGCATAACAAAGTAGACAACAATCAACTGTCTTCGATCTAAAAGAAATTATTGTTGTAGATTCTATGACAATATTGTATGCTGAGATTTCTAAGCTAACTAAGCAACTGAACAGCTTGAAAATCACCTGTTTCTCTCCACTCAAAGCAATTTAGCATGAATATGAGCTATGTAGACAAGAGAGCCATATCATAACTGATTGCCTCTTAGGAGGAAACAACAATGTGCAACAATCCAACTTTAGGGGAGCATAATATGGTCAGAGAGGTAACAATCCTTATTCAAACTCGTATAATACTGGGTGGCACACTTCAGAAACTCAGTTGAGATATCAAGGTCCACTAGGATTTCAATAAGTTGAGTCCAGTTCATGGGATTCAAAGATGGATGAGTTAATGGACACAATGAACTCCAAGCTCACAAATATGGAAGAAAAATTTGAGCAAGTGGTGAAAACTCATACCTCTTCTATTCAAAATTTGGAGGTTTAAGTGTGACAATTAACTAATACATTCTCTTTGAGAAGTGTGGGAAGCTTCCTAAGCAATATGGAAGTAAATCTAAGAGAGAAATTTAAGGCTACCATACTTAGGAGTGAGAAAGATCTAGTAGAATTAACAGAAAAGCAAGCTGAGCCCCACCTTGTAGAAAACCAAGAGAAACAAAAGAAAGATGAAGAAAAGAATAAAGGCCCTCCTTATGTTCCTCGTCCTCCATATCCACCAAAAATACCATTCCCATAAATACTTTAGAAGAACAGTTTGGATATTTGCAAAGTTCATAGAAAAGCTGAAGAAATTGCTAATTACTTTGCCTTTAGTAGAAGCTTTGGAAAGCATACCTCAGTATACAAAGTTTCCCAAATCCATATTATCAAGTTAGAAAACTTGTGATGACAATCAAGCGGTCTTCATGATGGAAAGTTGCAGCTCTATAATTACTAGCCACATGCCCCCATAGTTGACAAATCTAGGGAGTTTTTCTATATCCTGTGTAAATGGTAATTTAGAGTTTTCTAAATGTTTATGTGGCTTAAGTGTGAGTATTAATCTTATGCCCTTTTTAATTTTCAAAAAATTGGAGCTAGGAGATGTGAAGCCAACTTCTATGCTTATTTAGTTAGCGAATCAATTGATAAAGAAACCATTTAGCGTGGTGGAGGATATGTATGTAAAAGTGGCAAATTTTATAATTCCTGTGGATTTTGTTGTGCTAGACTTTAAAGATGATCAAACTTGTCCATTAATTCTTAGTAGACTCTTTTTGAGCATTGGAAGAGCTTTGGTAGATGTCCATAAAGGCAACCTTTTCCTTTGGATTGGTGATGAACAAGTATAATTCAATATGAAAAAGGTATTAAAGAATTCTAAGAAGGGCAACTCCTTCATGAGAATTGATGTAGTTGAATCTTCAAAGGATGAATAAGAGGAAGAGGAACAAATGACATTGGGCATAGAGCTTAAAGAATATAAGGAAGTTTATGTTCTAAAAATGGACGAAGAAGAGGGAACGAGGGTGATTACAGAAGACAAAGAACCATTCAACTTCTTACAGGACAAACTGTCGGATTCAATAGACGATTCAGGAAGTTTCATAATTTCCTAATTTATTGACAATTTGTTATCAAAAAGGACAATATTGGACTTAATTGGTTTTCTTAATTTTATCAAAATTTTCCTTCTTATTATATTGCAACATGTAGTTTATTTACAGGCTATAAAATTAAAATTGTGCTACACGGGTGGACACAAGTCACTCCATAATCTACTCAGTTTGAACATAAACAAGAAGATCACATCAAGCTAATGATGTTAACTAAGCGTTACTTGGGAAGCAACCCAAAACTTATGATTTATTTATTTATTTATTATTTTTAATTTTGTAACCTACTTAATTTCTTCTTACTCAATCATTCTCATCAAAGAGTACTAATAATGCCAACCATTTTAATTAACTATAATTATAAATGTATACAAACAAAAGTCATAAAGTGAACAAATATGTTTCATATCCTAATTTACATATATATTCATCCTAAAGACACTCAAAACACAAAATTCACAAGTTACTATGTTTTTAAATTTTAAATGATCATGTTCAAAATAAGCCAATACTATTCAATTTCAACCATTAACGCATTCACACAATGCACATATTATTCACAAAATATTTATACAATGCTAACCTAATGAAAAAAAAACTAACACAATACAAATACAAAATTCACACACATATGATATATACAAATGCAAAATTCACATATAATTGATATGCAAATTGTGTATACCCTCAACCTAGATATTATAAAGAACATGTACATGATTATAAGGAGCAAAAGACCAGTCAGAGACGTCTACGACTTAGTAAGAGCTAAGGCTGAGTAGGTAAATATAAGAGTAGATAAGAATTATGATTTATCAGATAGTGTAAGATCATCTAGGATGCCGACACCACTTAAACATTGAGACCAGCTAAAGATTGCCTAATTAGAGAAGTATACAGGGCATATTGTAACACCCCACTCCCGCTGGACCCGAACCCGATATCGATGGTGATACCCGAGTCCGTGCTCCTCGAGGGTGGCGTGTCACATCACTTAACATTTAAAAACTCGGTATATTTTTTTTAATACTCTTATCAATGATCATTAACTCGGGCCCACTTTTTCTTTTTCAAACCATTTTGTTTACTTAAA
>JAOTAY010000006.1:26116634-26135811 GCA_025629805.1 Erythroxylum baracoense | reverse complement strand
GTTTGAGTTTTCACTTTTCATTTCCCAAAAATCCAAAAACACCCTTTTTATACATTTTTCTTTCATTTAGTTCAATTTATTTAGTTTAATCAAAACAATCCAAAACCCCACTCTTAACTAATTTAATTTGCATTTCATGACAATTAGGCTAGCTTAGATCATTTGCTCTAGGTTCCGATTAAGAGAGACGACCCGGGGTTACACTCTATATTGCAATCTTTGGAATTAAATTTTTGATTCGGTTTCCAAGGGAGTGATCCAAAGGCTCAACCACACACCGATCATTATGCTTCATGTGGTTTATGTGTAAGAGCTTGAGTTTGAGTTGTGAAACATCATTTTTACATTCATCATAGTTGATGTACACAATTGTGAGGGAATGTTGGCTTTTACACTTGATGTCATATTGAGTGTTGCTTTGTTTCACTAGCTTTAATGACTTTCATACTACTTGACCCAAATACATCTCACCTTACCTTTGCCCACATTACAACCTTGAAAAATCCTTTGATCCATGATTTTGCATGTGAACCTTAGTGGTGGAGAAATGAAATGATATGCAAAGTTGTGGAATAACATGATCATGAATAGTGTTGAGTGTACCCATGAATATATCTTGTTTAAACACATTTCCAAGTTTACCGTTAGATTGCTTAGTTTTTAAAGGTATTGAATGTTGATTGATCATGAGTAAAAGCTTGGATTGTTAAGTTCTTGCTATGTTTTTGAAAGTCAATAATCTTTGCTTATGATTATGTATTCTTAGAAAATATAGGAAATGAGTAAATGTTTTTGGGTCTATGAGATTAATTTTGATGTTTTGCCCGAGGACGGCCAAAAGATAATAGTGGGGCAAATTGACAGGTGCTTAATTAATTATATAATTGTTTTATAACACTTAGCGATTAATGATATGAAATTCCTTAAAATACTCACTTTGACTCATATGTGATTTTAGGCACAATTCGGAAGTAAAGGAGCTAAAGTGAGTTGAAAGTACGATATTTGGGCCATTTTTTGAAGACTAGTACTCACTTGTCTTCATGGAGCAAGAAGAAGAAAATTACAAGAAAATAAGAAGAACAAAATGAAAACACAAAGAAGTAGAAAACCTACTATGCATGTTTTTGTATGGATGAAAATGTGAATTTAATGATGCATGGCCATGCAAGATATGAATTTAATTAATGGACCATCATGCTCATGGTTACATTAGGTGGATAAAGGAAAATATCAAAACGAAAATAGATGAAGGAATAAAAGGAAAACAATGTATAGCTTAAGAAACAAAGCAAGAGTAGAAAACACCGATGCAACGTCCAAGATGCAGCAATAGAGAGCACCGAAATGAGCGCAAATGCATAGCCAAGGATCAACCAAAACAACAGCACAACAGCCAAGAGAGGAAAGCAGCTGAAACGTAAATGTTGGTTAAGAAAACACAGACGCTTGGCTAAGAGATGTTAAAACATAGACGTGGGAGGGAGTAAAAAGTAAGGGTTTTGAGCGTGGGATTTTAATAAAAGAAAAAAGGTTTAAAAAGAGCAAAGGAGCATTGGTTTGGAAAACAAAAACAGAGGCATTGTAGACAGTGGGGGCTTCTTCAGCTAAGGGAACATTTTAGGGGCTGAAGCAATTTCTTCTTGGAAACTCTTGGTTTTAACAAAGATGAGGGGCAAAGCTCTCAACCTTGGGAGACCTATAGAGGGGTAGCTTTCCGACACCAGTTCGAAGGCGACATCGACATCGACAACCCAGTTAAGCATTCCTTCCATTATTTTTTTGTTTCTTTTTCTCTTTAAAAATTGAATATGTTATCCGGTGTGTGTGGATTTGGGCATTATGAAAAAATGATTTTAATGCATTCATTGGATCATTTTATTACAAACCCATTGTTAGAATATTCAATGTAATCCATAATTATTATATTGAAATTCATTTGTAGTGACTAATGGTTTGTAATCATTAGGGATAACATAACCTAGGTTAGATGACTAATCCTATGTGGTTATTGCCTTGATTCATTGGTTTTTCTAATTCATAATGCTATAACCCGATTGAATATAAAGATCATATCCTAGGTTATTCGGTGGTTAGATTTAATTAACGATTGTATCTTGATTAAACACTACCTGAGGGAAAAGGCGGGTTAATTATTAACCCACGATTAATAGTTGCTAGGAGAGGTTTGAGATCAATAAATCAATGAAAGATGTTTAATTAGGGTGTAGCACGAGATTGAACCAAAGAACTAGATCCCTACCGAATTCACCACTTTTATCTTTTTTCACATGTTTTCTTTAAATTGCTTTTGTAAGTTTGTTTATTTTTATTTTATTTTCTTATTTTTAAAATCCAAAACCCTGATCACCTAAACATCGATTAATTTCATTTCAAAAGCTTTACATACAGTCTCTATAGGATCGACCTGGACTCACCACTACTATAATAGTAGTCTAGTTTTATTTTGACTAGCGTTAGGACGCACTGTCATAAAATTCACACTTAAAGTAAAAACACACAACCACTCCCAAACTTGACCAATACATTTTTCTCAATGTGAGAAGGACACACAAACACACATAAGGGGGAAATAAGAACCACAATTTACAAAACACATAAGAAGAAAATACTAACAAAAATGAAAAGAAAAAAGGTTATAACACGAAACCATCAAGGTGATTGAGGTAGTGATGGTGTCGGAGATAGGGACCTAATGTGTTTAACTTCGATCTGGGTTGCCTTTCTTATAATTGATTCAAAGAGAATAAGAGAGTTAGCAATCCAACCATTCTTCATCATTAAAAGCTTATTTTTGGAATCTAAAACAAATCTAACTACTAAACAATTTACAACTAACTACTAAACGTGCTAATTCAAGGTCATTAGCTTGACCTTGCATCCTTGGAAGCTCAGTCTGAATCAATTATGAGTAGCTTGCTTCCACCCTTCTGGTTCAACATCAATTTTATAGCCTGTGAGTAAACTACAAATTGCAAGATAATGAAAAAGACATTATCTATCAAATTAAGGAAACCTAACAAGCTTAGTAATGTCCTTTTTAGAGATAAACTGTCAACAAAATACGAAAAAATGAAACTCCCTGAATCATCAATTGAATCTAGCAATTTGTCTTGTAAGAGGGTGAGTTATTTGTATCCTTCCTCAATCACCCCCTTCTCCACTTCTTCTTACAATTCATAAATAGAGACTTCTGTGTCTTTTTCAACCTCGATGTCTTGTATCCTCTGTTCTTTGTTCTCTTCTTCTTTAGCTTAGAACAGAGACTTTCTTATATACTTCATCAACTCTTATGAATGGTATTCTTGGTGGCTAAGGCAGAGGAGGAATATAGGAAGGGTCCTCATTCTTTTCTTCATCCTTTTTAGGCTTTTCTTAGTCCTCTATAAGGTGGGTTTTTGCTTGTTTTTCTACTGGTTCTTCTAGCTCTTTCCCACTCCCAAGTATGTTATTCTTAAATTTCTCTCTTGGATTTACCTTCATGTTGCTTGTAAGAATTCCCACACTTTTTATAGATAACGCATTGGCAAGTTGTTCCACGTGAACATTCAGGTTGTGAATAGAAGAGGCATGTGTCATTGTTACTTGCTCGAACTGCCATTTGAACCTCTTATGGGTGTCATCAATGTTTATGAGCTTGTCCATGATCTGGTCCAATTTTAAATCCCATGAATTGGAATCATTTTGCTGAAATTTCGGTAAGCCTTGATTTCTTAACTGAGTCCTAGGATTATTAGACCAATGAAAATTTCGGTGGTTCTGCCACCCCAGATTGTATATGTTTAAATAACGATTGCTATCTCCTTGAACAACTTGTGCTCCATTAAAGTTGAATTGCTCTATGTTGTTGTTTTCCTCTAGGAAACAATCAGTTGTGATATAGCTCTCTTGTTCGCATAACTCACATCCGTACTCAATCGCTTTAATGGAGAGGAAGGTGTGGCTATCAAGCTATTTAGTTGTTCGGTTAGGTTTTCGATCTTAGCCCATAATGTTGTCACTGAATTTTCAACAATCATTCCTTTTGGATCCCAAAAGATTGGCTGCCTTTTACTTCGTTCTGATGTCTAAAGACAGCTATTGTATGCCATCTCTTCTAACAAATCGTATGCTACTTCAACTATTTTCCTCATGAATGATCCTCCAGTAGCTACATCTATGATGCCCCTTATGGGTGGATTAACTCCGTTATAGAAGGTTTATAATAGGAATTTTTTTGGGTAGGTGATGATAAGGACAACTCCTTTACAACTCCTTATAAGGCTCTTATGCTTTGTATAAAGACTCTCCATCATTTTGTTGGAAATTGATAATATCCAATATCAATCTTGTTGTCTTGTTTAGAGGGAAGTACTTATCTAGAATAACTCATACCAACTGCTCCCAAATTTTGACGTTAGCTGGGTTGAGAGAATTCAACTAGGCCTTGGCTCTATCCCTAAGTGTAAAGGGAAAGAACATCATCCTAACAGAAGCTTCCGACATCTCAATATATCAGAAGGTGCCACAATCTCTAAGAAATTAGCCAAATGAGCATTGGGATCCTCATTAGGTAATCCATAAAATTATACGTTAGTTTGCATCATGTTCAACAGTGATGGTTTGATCTCAAACATATTTGCTTGCACTGGTAGTCATGTAATTCCTTGATGATAGGTATTGAACCGTGACCTCATAAGGGTCCATCACTCTCTATGATGTATTTCCTCCACCATTGTTCTTCCTATTTCTTCTTAGTGTTTAACTTTTAGGATTCCCCATTCTTACCTTATGAAGTCCAGATTGAGGTGTCTTCGACTTTGTACCCAAACTTTTTTTCTCTTTGTTTATAATTTCTTAATCTTTAGACTAAAAGAATTAAACTAGTCCTACGCCTCCTTGACAATGGTGTCAAAAACTTGGTCAAAGGTGTTGAGTCTTACAATTTATATCGTGGTCAAGATTTTAGCCTTCTGTCACGATCGTGGCCCATCATCCTTCTGTCACTATCGTGCCCTGGTTAGCTCCTAGGTCTTCTCCGTTTTTAAACACCAGCAAACACATCAAGACACCTTAAAAATATAAATTGAAGCTCAAAAGCATGCTCTAACCTATGAAACACTTAAAACACAAATATATACTAACTAATGCAATTGACCTAAACACACACTAAAAAATCAAATTAACAACTAAATACAAACTAAACTACCCATAAAAACACGATGCAATCTATAACTATCATTAACATAAATAAAAAATGTGAGAATGTAAATGAAAAGAAATAAACTTCCTTTGGGCCTTCCAAGTAGCGTCTTTGTTTCATATCATTAGCTCAATGCAAGTGTCGCTTAATCTTCATAATAAGGTTTCTAACCCTATCACTTCCTGATATGTGTTTAATTATTGATATATTTAATCATTTACGCTTATCAATTAATGATACAAAAATGCTTAAGATACTCACTTTAATTCATATATGATTTTAGGTAAAATTTGGAAGCAAAGAAATTAAAGTGAGTCGAAAGCACTACTTTTAGTCTGTTTTCCAAAGATTAATTTTCACTTGTCTTCATAGATCAAGAAGAAGAAAGTTAAAAGAAAAGAAGAAGAATTAAAAGTGCTTGCTGGAAAAATGAAGAAATAATAAGAGAGCAAAACGCATGTAGCAGCTAGGAGTTGAAGGATAAAACGACATGCATATAGGTGGATTAAAACAAAGAGAAAACGACAACAACATAACCTAAAGCAGAAGGAATCTAGCATTTAATGCTAGCATCGCTTGCATTTAATGCATGGCGTTAAACGCTAATGTTGTAGCATGTGTTAAATGCTAGCATTGCATACGTTAACCTAGCATTTAACACAAAAGGGTTTTATTTGTAACATCAAGTTAGGTAGAGGAGGGTTTTGCGTAAATAGTGGCATGGTCACCAATCTTAATTCATCCCATCAATAGCACAGTAAAGTAGCAGTTTGCAAGAGACAGCTGCGAGGGTCTGGCTTGCAAGGCAGAAATAGTAGCAGGGAAGAGGAGTTGCGTGAATAGTGTATGTGGACAAATGTTTATTTGTCAAATCATGAACAGTAACTAAGGAAAAGAAGCTTACGGCAGACTAGAGAGCTAATAGGGGCTTCGGCAGGGTAATTTTCATAAGGTTACATCATATTTCTTAGGATAGACCTATGAAAGGCTAAGATCCTGACGCTGATTCAGAAGTAATATCGACGTCGATGACCTGGGTTAAGCATTTTTTATTATCTTCTTGTTTTTTCTCTCATTAGAAATTGATTATGTTATCTTATATGGATTGAATGGGTATTTGAATGATGATGATTTTAATGCTCTATTGAATCATTTTTCATGAAAACCTATTGCTATAATCAAATGCAATACGTAATCGTTGTATTCCCAATTCATGTGTAACAACTAATGGTTCCGAATCATTAGAGATAACATAACATAGGTTAAATAATCAGAGCTTGTGTGATTTTTACTTAGATTGGTCTATCTTTCTGATTTGTAAGGCGGTTGTCTGGATAAACTTAGAGAGCTTATTCTAGGTTTCCTAATAGCTAGGGTTGATTAACGAGTACTTTGTGATTAACTAGGATATAAGAAAAAATCAAGATTAACAGAGTTTGTTGTTAATCTATGACCAATAATTGCTAAGAGAGATAAAAAACAACAAATCAATGAATTATGCTTAATTAGGGTGTAGGTTGAGATTGAACCAAAGAACTAGATCCCTACCGAATTCTCTAATTTTATCATTTATCACATGTTTTCTTTATTTTGTTTTCATTAGGTTTATTTTATTTTATTTTCTTATTAAATCCAACACCCCCTAATTACCTAAACATCAATTAATTTCATTTTATAAGCTAACAAAACACTCCCTGTGGGATTGACCTAAACTCACCACTGCTACAGTAGTAGTCTAGTTATTTTATTTTGAATAACATTACGACACACTTGTCACCATCATTACTTCATCTAGTTTTTCACTGCGATCTATCCTTGAAACGAACAAGTTGAATGGTTCAATTTTTCTAGACTAATACAGAAACTTGAAAATTGTTTTCAAATAAGAAAAGAAGGACTATGTCCTTGAAAAGCCATTCCCCATAAGGGCACCTCTTTCCACCGCTCCCCTTGATGAAAGGAATGCTTATAAGAAGCATGAGGATGATGCTCTCAATGTTAGCTATCTCATGTTGGAAACTATGAACTTAGACCTTCAAAATTAGTTTGAAAATGTGGGAGCCCATGAGATAATTACAAGCCTGAAAAATCTGTTTCAGGAACAAACACGAATTGAGAAATTTCAAACTATAAAGTATGTTTTGTAGTGTAAGCTAGCAAAACGGAGCCCAATTAGCCCACATGTCATTAAGATGATTGACCTTGTTGAGAACTTGGAAAGATTAGGATTTCCTATAAGCCAAGAGTTGGCCACTGACATCATCCTTCATTCTCTATCAGATGATTATGAGATTTTTGTTATGAACTATAATATGCATGATATGAATAAATCTTTAACTGAGTTACATGGAATGCTCAAAATTGTTAAGCAAATCGTTAAGAAGGACCTTACCCCTAAGGTTCTTATGGTCGAAAAGGGAAAGGTTTTAAGAAACAAGGCAATGGTAAAAGAAAGGGCAAGGGGAAAGGTTCGATTAAGAATTGAAACAAGCCCAATCCTAACCCCAAAACCAAGCCTGGTCCTTCTAATGACGATTTTTCCATTATTGTAATGAGTCGGGTCATTGGAAGAGAAACTATAAGGAATATTTGGAAGATCTTAAGAAGAAGAAGAAGAAGAAGGGTAATGGCACTTCTAGTTGAGGTATTTATGTTATAGAAGTATGTTGCTACTTTTAGTTCTAACTTTCAATTCTACATCTTGGGTGTTGGATACCACCTGTGGTTCTCACATTTATGTAAATATGTAGGAACTGCAAAGTAGTAGAACATCACTATGCTCTCATTATGTGGATGATGAACCTCTCAATACGTGATAAGTATAAATTGCATCATGTTTTTTAGCATAGTTTGATATATGTTTAGCTATTAATTCAATCATTTAGTACGTGTTTAGGTTAGAATTTTGTTAGTTTGTTAATTATTTGTGTTTGAAGTGTTTTAGGGGTTAGTACAAGCTTTTGAGCTTAAATATTATGTTTATGAGGTACCTTGATGTGTTTGTTAGTGTTTCAAGTTCAACATCGAAGAATGGAGGAGTTTTGGAAGACATTTAGGCTGAAACAATAGTGATGCACAACCACTTCCAAACTTTACATTTTGAGGGATTTTTTAGACCATTCAGACCAAAAAAAACCACAGTTCAATCCTAAACAAAAATGAACATAATAGAACAACAAGAACAGAAAAAGAGATATTTTGCATCAGCCAAACTCCAAACCCTATAGAGAGCTTTATCGAGAGATTGAGAAAGGATCGAAGGAAGAGAGACACGGAGAAGAAGCCACACGAAGTACTTACTAGAACAGGAGTTTGCCCGACCTTGTTAACTTAGCTGTTCCGTTCCAAACGTATTTTCCAATTTATTCTCAATTTTATTAATGTATAGAATTGAGATAATTGTTGAGAATAAGATTTATTGAATGTTGAGTTATGTCTATACTCACCTTCGAGATTTTGTCTTTGATATTAATGAAAGTTGATTGTTGTTGTTTTTATTGAGTTATTGTGATTCAATTTCTATTCTTAATAATTCGGTAATAAACTGAGAGGGTGAACCGAGTGAAAATTATCGAATTGGGCTAATGAGAGTTAGGTAGTTTGATAAATTAAGAATTGAATCAAACTAGTAAATTTATGTAACAAGAGATCATGCATAGGTTTTCAGCAGGTTATTAGATAAATTCAGAACTAAATAAAGTTTTAGTTCAATTGGGAATCAACATATTACAATTCCATAATGTAATTAAGGTTAAAGATTATAACTTGAGAGAGAGTGATCCTCCCTAAGATCATCTAGACCTAGTAATTCGATAATTTCATAATCAATAAGGTTTCCATTAAGGTTGGATCAAAAAATCCCTTTCTCTCAATTGGCAGTTCCTAGGTTGATTTTTGATTGGGTTATGCAAATTGCTATCTTGTTTATTATTTATGAATTTAATTCTTGAGATTGGTTTTTGATTGAATAATTTTCTGCCTAGTTGTTGAATTTAATTATTTGCAAATTTGAGTTAAGATTAAATTACTCTTCCTCGTAGGATCGATACCTTAGGTACTACGCGAATGACCCGTGCGCTTGTGGAAATATTGAGTTTTAAAAATATTAAAAACTTATCATATAGGAACCTGCGATCAATAACCTTCCATAAATCCTTATAGCATCATAATAGCTTCGTATTTATCCTTATAACATTAAGATTTAGTCACCTGTAATGCATACTTCCTTTAAAGATCATTGATCATCTTACTAATTAGCCAGTTCAGGTTCCTCCTAAACTTGTGTAAAAATTCATTTGCTAGCCACTTCTTGCACTACAAAGGTTTTTCATTTCTAGTCTAACTAGCATAAACCCTAAAGGAACATTGTGGCATACAAATAGCTTTCACTCTCACACCAAATCTCTCTATTAAAACATCATATCCTTTCATGATTGCATAATTTATGATTACTTCCTTAAGCTAAACCCCATTCTTAAACTTTATATCAATTTTAAAATGAAATCTTTCGTATCCATTTTTTAATTATAGATAATATATTTCTTCCTTATGATAAATACCTCGCACCCACCATCGTCACTACAAATTGGTGATTAAACTTTAACATCACTATCCTTATATTCATTACACCAATTATTTGAATTCCTTGCTCTTTTTGTGATTTTTTTTAATAAGTTCACTCTTTATTACTACATTTGCCATTACTTCCAAACTCATTATCAACATTTTCATATTCAAACCTACTACATAACATCTTCTAATATTCCTTCTTATTGCTCTCATAGTATCATAGTAACTTATACTTTATCATCAATTACATAAATTTCTTCATCACCTATATTGTTTTTAGAATCACTCATCACAAAAACAAAATCTTCATTATCTTGTTCCACATGAAATTGGAATAAATTATCTTTATTGCCGATATCATAATCAATTTCTTCACTTTCAGTTGCAAGATTATTATAACCATGCTTATAATAGATTTCAGTAATATAGTTCTTCAGTTTTTGTGTACAGTAAAGCATTAAGAATATGTCCTTATCACAGTTTAAGCCCAAATCTTTTGTAAATTTCATTGACTCTTCTAGAAATTTGTAAAAATATATGTACTTTATTTTTTGATACTCCTTTTAGTACTAGCATACTAAGTTCATCAACATTAATATCCTTCTTCCTTTTGATCTTGCCCCCAACATATTTATTGTTGCTATTTCTTTTCAATACCCCATCATAATAAAATTCAAAATTTATTAATTCGGACATTACAAATAATTTTAGTATTAGTTTCCAATAAAACATATTAAAGTTTATGATATGTCAAGCTCTCAAGAATTATTTAAGGAAAAAACATCTTTTCATCAGTTGTACATTCTCATACATAAACAAATTGTGAACTGTTGTGTTACTTACCTTAAATTGTGAGCTTTTCTTCTTAAGCTAGAGTTACTTAATATTTTAACAGACTACTCTAATCCTTTAGACCTTGTCTCCAAACTTACAAAGATATATAGAAATTAAGATGTATCTATAATTACGAGTGGATACGAATGAACAGGTATATAAGGAAAAGAAAGACATCATTGAAGTATAAGGAGGTAATGACAATCAAAAACAAAGTAAGCAATCAAAACGGGAAATTATAGAATCAAATACAAAATACTATATGTTGTGAGGACTTAGCAAGCTCCTAATTTGATCTAAATGACCTTCGAATCATTTAAAGAATACAAGTTATTTGCAATATTATCCATTGTATTAAAAGGAGGATTTTGTAAGTAAATGTAACATTCTTCAGGTTTTAATGCAATATATTCCAAGTTGGTATAAATTGAATTATGCTAAGTTGTAGTAGGGAAGAAAGTTATTGAGAGAAAAAACAAATAAAAAAGGGGTTTGAGGAATTATTTGATACTACAATCAATCCATATTAAATAGAGGCCCATAAAAAGTGGGAGAACATTGTCAAAAATGCTTTTGAGTAGTTTGAATAAGAAGGAAATAAAGCCATATAAATGGAGGAATTGGCACTGGTGAGCCCATTATGTTAGAGTAATGCTCTAAAGGCAATCACCTTTAACACTTTTTGTACAAACTTTATTTTGATTAATAAAGCAAAAGGCAAATTTTCATTAATTTAATATTTGTTTTCATATGAATTGATGTCGATCTTAAATCAAATTCATGAAGTCAATGATATAAAACATAGCATAAAGTAAATCATGATAATAAGATTCCTATTATGTACAATTATGTTAGTATCTAAATTATCCTTAGTCATAAGATTAATAAGATATAATATTATTAATCCGAATAGACTAGTACATGTAATAATCCTTAATTTGATCAAGCAGTGGATCTCACAAATTGTAAACATAAAATGTTTAGAGTTAATATGTGGATGCTTATTAAAAGTAGTAAGTACATCGGCTGAGCCACTATGAGATTATCATATGGATGGTCTATTAAATGTCAATGATTAATCTCATCATAACAATGGTGCAAATATCCTTATACTTAAGGTACTCAAGGATATCTTGGATACTAATCTTATAATTTGACATCATTCCTTGTTGCCTCAAGATGAGGTCACTCGTAGGGTGGTGATTGGGTATAGCAATTGGTATTAGAAGGTAATTAGGTAGCCAATAAAGAATTCACCACTCCTGATAGAAGTAGATGATACCCACGACCTCTATGACACATAGAGTAATGAGATCCTAGGATAAGAACTAACATCACTTGGACTAGATGTGATGTAGTTAGTCTAGTGGGAGTTGACACATAGCCTATACTCTGAACCAAGTGAGGTATAGAATGATGAAAGGACAAATTACATGGTAATTTTCTATGGAAAGGTTTATAAGTCAGATAATTAAATATCAAAGAGTTCGTGTGTTAATCCACTTATATTTCGTAAATTGGCATCATGAAACCCTTCATGATTTGCTTAAATTAAAAGTTAATTCAAGTGGCACAAAACTATTGTTTGCTCAGATTAAGAGTTAATTCAAGTGCCTAAAATAACTACGAACCTAAGGGTCATATGCATAAAAGATTGGATGAAAAACAAAGTATGCATGGCTGTCAATGAAGTAGACCACGATCGTGACCGAAGACTCGACAAATGATACATAAGTGCATTCTTCACTTATGTACAGGAGGACTAACATGTTAATACACACTTAAATGAGAGGATAAGGGTATAGAAGTGTTCTAGAGTTAGAGAGAAGTGGTCTTAAGTCTTATTCATGTAATTTATGCAATTGTTGCATGAATCTTACTACATGCAACATGATCTTGATTTATCTCTCCATTTGAGCATTTACTAGAACTCATCTAGTTTGGTGCTCTAATCACCCTTACACACTACTTCTTCTTCATCCTTGTGTGTTCTTAAGTGATCAAGAAAGGTATTTGGTGTTTGCTACAACTCAAACAAGGAGAAGATTAAAGAAAGGAGGAGCATTATCAAAGGTACAAATGCTAAAATTTCAAGTTCTTATAATCTATGTATTCATGTATCTAAGATTCTGGAATTTTAGGGATGTCATAGTTTAGGGATGTCATAGGGTAGGAATTTAGATTTGAACACTTCTACTGCCTTGTTATGCATGTGATGCATGAATCCATGGCTCCCTAATAGTAGTATCAGAGCCACTTATGCATGTATTAGTTGATGTATTGAACATGTGCAAACTATTTGCTGGGTTGTGACTAACATACATGTTGATTTGGAAAATTTCTTATAAATTGTAGAAATTTTTTTTTCTAATTTTCTTTCACAGAAATGTTTATAATGTGTTATTTGCTATTTTATTTCAAATTAATATCAAGTTTGTTCATATGTTGGTTTTTGGGAATTTTTGAAAAATTGAATGCTTGTGCTAATTTAGAAATTTTCGTAATAATTCCATAAATTTTTTTAATGATTTTCTTTCACAGAAATGTTTATAAGGTGTTATATTATGTTTATGTCAAAGGAAATTGCAATTGAATGTCATTTGCTATTTGATTACAATTTTGGTTTTAGCCTGATGCACGTATGAAGTTCTAAAAAAATTCTGGAAATCTAAACATGCATACTTGTCAATTCCATATTAATTTTTATAAAAATTGTTTTATGAATTTTCTATATGGACATGCAAGATAAGATATTTCCACATGTATGAGATGCATGATGTAGAGTATGACTAGTGTTAGAAGTAATATGACAAGTGTCATAGATATGTGATGTGCTGGATGATTCCACTAAGTTAATAAATAATTCCTAGGAATTAGTTTCTAGAATTTTTTATTAGGCACATTTAGAATGTGTATAAGACTCTAGAATTTTTACAGAATTAATTGAAATAAACTAAGTCAAAGTCAACATTGGTCAACTTTTTGAAAGCTGACGGAGTTGACTTGTTTAATGACTTATGGTATATGTGTTTCAGTTATAAGACCTTAAAAATTTGTTATGAGATAAGAAATGTATTAGTTTGATGCTAGTAGCATGCTAAGTGCATATGCTTGAAATTAGTTTCGAAAAGTTTTCGGACATTAAATCAGTCTCTTTAGTGTCTAGTAGGTTAACTTATTTATCTTGATGATTTTGGCCATCAAGATATTTTTTAGCTTGTGTCGAAATTGTCTAGATAAATTTGAGATGACCTAGGGATGTTATAGATGACTAATTGATTTTCAAGAATTTTGGAATCACTAGGGATTAATTTAGAATTAATTCAAGTAGAGCATTGCATTTCTAGTGTGACTAGAAAAAGACACATGTACTAGAATTAAAGTGTTTATTTTGGACATCAAAATAATTGATAGTTTGGGGTTTCTAATCAAATCACATTTGTAATTCGAATTAGCTGAGACTAAAACTAGTACCCGATTCGGTTCAAGAGTTAAGTCGAATCACGAACTTTAGATACATAGTAAAGTCACAACCTAAACTAAACCTCCTTTATATCATACATGCATTAGATGCATTTTAAGGGTGGTTATAGACATAGGCTCAATTTAATTGAGTTGTCCATAATCTGAATATATATAAGTGATATATATAAAATATCATCCAAGTATTGATGAGACCAAAGAACAAATCCCTCAACTGAAATATTAGGACTTACGTCTTCCATTGATATGGCAACAACTAGAGTTTTTTTAAAGTTGGGTTATTGGGCAAACCCAAAATCACTCTACACGAATATGTTCAAACCATGGAAATTATATTTCTGGATTAATGGATTGATCCTAACTGGAAGTGTTGATTTATTGGGCAAACCCAAGGTTAACGTGGATAGAGGCGAAGTTGGGTTATATACGTGGGATGTCTACGAATTAAGAGTTGATAACTCAATGAGTGTGCTAAATCAATAGTTGATGGCATAAGTCAATAGTTGCATAACTAAATGCAATTGGAATGAATGATACCTACCGATTGACCTAAGGTAGCTTGTTGGGCAAACCTAAGGTCATTCTTGGTAAATTGGATATCGAACTATTAGGAAAACTATAAGTTTTCTCAAATTCGTAGTGAGGGCTATGGATTTGGATAAAAATAGTGGGACCCATAATGCATATGATTAAAGTCCTTATCGATATGCATTAGTGTACATTTTATCACTTTCTTTCGTTCTTCTAGGTTATTGAATCACCACGATTTCTTCATCAAGTATGAATCTACGCTCTCTATTAGACTCCAACAAACTCACAAGACCTAACTTCTTATATTGACTACGGAATTTGAGAATTGCTCTCAAATATGAGAAACTATGATATGTCGTAGATGAACCACTTCCTGATCCCCTTGCTGCCAATGCATTTGATGAGGATCAGAAAGCTTATAAGAAACTACTGGATGATGGTGGGCTGGCTAGCATACTGGCCTCTAATTCACCGAAACTGCAAAAACCGCATGAGACTATGGATGCTTATACCATAGTCTACGATCTAAGGGAACTATTTGATGAGCAAGCTTGGTCTGAAAGGTTCAAGACCTCGAGGTTGCTTTTCTGCTCTAAGATGGCTAAGGGATCATCTCTAGTGCAGTATATGCTGAAGATGTATGGATACATTGAAAGGTTAGCCAGTTTGGGTTTTGTAATGGATCATGAATTAATTATAGACTTAATTCTGACTGGTTTGACTGATAGTTATTCATAATTTGTGTTTAACTATCGGATGAACCAAATATCTACCTCGATACTTGAAATAATTAATCTACTTAAAATAGCTTAGCAAAGTGTCAAGAAAGACAGTAAAGTTGTGATGCTAGTGGACTCTCCTTCTGGTTATCACAAGGGGAACCAAAAGAAGAAGAAGAAGTCTAAGAAGCCAGTGGGAGGTGAGGAGACTACGTCAAAGGGGATATGCATCCATTGCAACAAGGAAGGACATTGGAAAAGGAACTACAAAGCCTATCTGGAGTTGCTAAAGCAGAGAAGGCATTAGATGCTCCACCGTCTACTTCAGGTATGTTATTTTTCATTGAGGTTAATGCTATTTATGATCATAACATTTGGGTATTAGATACCAGATGTGGCTCACACATATATGTTGATATGCAGGATCTTAGGGATAGTAGACTGCTCAAAAAGGGAGAGATGGACTTACAAGTGGGAAATGGAGCAAGAGTTACAACATTAACCGTAGGAACCTATGTTTTGCATCTTCTTAGTGGGCTAGAGTTAATTTTGGATAACTGCTTTTATGTACACATTGTGACAAAGAACATTGTATTTATTTCATGTCTTAATAAAGCAAGATTTCATTTAACTTTTTCTAACAATGGTTGTTCAATTAAGTTGAATGAAATGTTGTATGGTACAGCTACATTATTTAATGGTATTTACATATTAGATATGTGCAATCTAATTTTAAATATCAATGACAATAAAAGACAAAAATGAGATAACTTAAAATCATCTTACTTATGGCATTGTCGACTTGGCCATATATGTGAGAAACGTATGATTAAGCTACACAAGAATGGTAGGCTAAGATCATTTGATTATGAATCATATGACACATATGAACCTTGCTTATTAGGCATGATGACTAAATTACCTTTTAAAGGAAAGGGTGAACAAATGAATGGGTTATTAGACCTAATACATTCTAATGTATGTGGTCTGATATCCATTCATGCCAAAGGTGATTTTGTGTACTTCATTACTTTTATCGATGATTATTCACGATATGGGTATGTGTATCTAATGAGATACAAGTTTGAAACGTTTGAAATGTTCAAACAATTTAGACATGAAGTAGAGAAACAACTCGGTAGAAGTATTAAGACACTTCAATCAGATCAAGGTGGTGAATACTTAAACGAGGAATTTCTAACTTATCTCAGAGATAATAGGATAGTATCTCAATGGACTCCACCTTACACACCACAATATAATGGTGTGGCTGAAAGGAGAAACCGAACCTTGTTAGACATGATAAGGTCGGTGATGGGCTTAGTAGATCTACTAAAATCCTTTTGGGTTATGCACTCGAGATTACTGTTTATATGACAAACAGAGTCCCTTCAAAGGCAGTTAAAGTTACTCGATATGAGATATGGACTAATAAAAGGCCTTATCTTTCTTATATGAAAGTTTGGGGCTGTATGACTTATGTGAAGCGGATTCAATTAGACATGCTTGAAGCAAAATCTGATAAATGTCTGTTTATATGATATCCTAAGGAAACAATTGGATATCAGTTCTATAATGCTTTAGAGCAAAATGTGTTTGTCTCAAAGCATGCTGTCCTTTTAGAGAAAAAGTTTCTTCCAAGAGAAGACAGTAGGAGCAAAGTTGAACTTGATAAAGTTCATGATGCTCAAATAGATGCAGATCAATTACCTGAACCCAAAATTCTTGTTCTCAGAGATAAGACAATAGTTGAACCTTCTAACACACAAAATGTTCATAGGTTAAGTAGGATACACAATGTTCCAGAGAGATATAGTTTTCTCGTAAGCGAACCCAATGACGTATTGATTATAGAGGACGATAAGCCTATAACCTATGAAGAGGCTCTGAAGAGTTCAGAATCTGAAAAATGGCTTCAAGCTATGAAGTCCGAAATGGATTCCATATATGAAAACCAAGTATGGACTTTGGTTAACCCACCTAAAGGGTTAAAACCTATAAGGTGCAAGTGGATTTTCAAGAAGAAAATCGATATGGAAGGTAATGTGATTACGTATAAAGTGAGGCTAGTTGCTAAAGGTTATCATTAAAGACAAGGAATTGACTATGACGAGACATTTAACCTCGTAGCTATGCTTAAATCCATTAAAATACTCCTAGCCATTGCTGCTCATTATGATTATAAAATATGGCAGATGGATGAGAATACAGCTTTCCTAAATGGAAACTTAGTTAAGGATGTATATGTGATACAACCTGAGGGTTTTGTATTTAAAGATGGTAGAAAGATATGCAAGCTTCAAAATTCCATTTATATATTAAAGCAAGCATCTAGGAGTTGGAACATCCGATTTGGTGAGATAATCAAAGAGTTTGGTTTCTCTCAAAATCCTGATGAACCTTGTGTGTACAAGAAGGTTAGTGGGAGTATTATCATATTCCTTGTATTATATGTAGATCACATATTATTGATGGAAAATGATGTCTCAAGTTTGCAATAAGTCAAAATTTGGTTGTCTCAGAATTTTCCATAAAAGACCTTAGAGAAGCAACTTATATATTGGGAATAGAGATCTATAGAGATAGATCAAGAAAGTTGCTAAGTCTTTCACAGTCAACACACATAGACAAAGTGCTAAATAGGTTTAGCATGGAGCAGTCTAAGAGAGAGTTTCTTCCTATGACTCATGGGATAAAACTCTCGAAATCTATGTGCCCCAAGACACAAGACGAGAGGAATCACATGAGTATGATCCTGTATGCTTCGGCAGTAAGATTAATCATGTATGTTATGTTATGTACAAGACCCGATATATCGTATGCTCTAAGTGTTACAAGCAAATATCAATCTTATCCTTGTGAGGGTCACTGGGTGGCTGTCAAGAATATCCTAAAGTACTTGAGAAGGACTAAGGATATATTCTTCATATATGGAAATGGAGATCTCGTAGTGAAAGGGCATACAGATGCCAGTTTTCAATCTGACCAAGATGACTCCAAATCTCAGTTAGGTTTTGTTTTCACATTGAATGGGGGTAGTCAGTTGGAAGAGTTCCAAACAAGAGACAACTATGGTTTCGACGACCGAGTCAGAATACATTGTAGCTACAAAAGTGGCAAAAGAACTTATTTGGATCAAGAGCTCGTTATTGAACTTGGAGTGGTTCCTAGTATAGTAGACCGAATATTGTTATACTGTGACAACAATAGGGCAATTGCACAAGCCAAGAAACTAAGGTCTCATCAGAGGTCCAAACACGTACTCAAGAGATATCACCTGATCAGGGAGATAATTGATAGAGGTTATATGAAGATAGAGAGAGTGCCCACAGATTAAAACATCGTTGATCCTTTAACTAAGCCACTTCGTCAAGCAAAATTTGATTCTTGTGTGCTCGCCTATGGTATTAGATACAAAGGCGATTGGCTTTAGTACAAGTGGGAGATTGTTATAGTAGTACTCTAAAGGTAATCACCTTTAGTAATTTTGTACAAACTTTATTTTGATTAATAAAGCGAAAGACAATTTTCATTAATTTGATATTTGTTAATATATGAGTTGATATTGATCTTAAATCGAATTAATGAAGTCCATAATACAAAATATAGCATGAAGGAAATCATATTGAGATCATGATAATGAGATTCCTATCACGTGCAATTATGTTAGTAACTAAATAATCCCTAGTCATAGGATAATAAAACAGGACACTATTAATCCAGATAGACTAGCATATGTTATACTCCGTGATTTGATCAACCAGTGGATCTCACAAACTATAAGCATGAGTTGTTTAGAGTTAACATGTGGATGCTTACTAAGAGTAGTAAGTACATC
>JAOTAY010000006.1:26086242-26116534 GCA_025629805.1 Erythroxylum baracoense | reverse complement strand
TGCTGCTCGAATTCTTGAAGTTTAAGTTGGAGCTTGGAACTTGGAGAGCTGACCTGAAGCTCAGGCATTGTTGAGTTTTTCCCATCTACAGCTTTACCATCAACACCTAAGAACCGAACAGGAATCACCATCTACTTGGTTACCACTAAATTAAATCATTGGCGTGATTATCATATTTAACCAACTTCACACAACCAAATGCCAATGGCTATGTGATATTTTGTGTTAATACTTGACAAAGTCATTTTCAAGCTGCTAAATTAATTTTTTATAATTATATAATTATGTTAGGTGCATCTCTTTTGTATACGTTAGTAATTTTCTTTCCCTAAAGAACCTACAAACTTAGCTCTTGTATAGATAGTTTTTTGTTGTGTAAAAGTTTATATATTGTATTTGTTTCATAAAAATAATATACATGGAGACTTTTATTACAAAGAATTCCTAGTTTAAAATATTTTTTACTTGCTATCATAATCAGGTTCATTCATATTTGAATTTTTATAACATGACTAAACCATCTATCCACGAATCATTCACCTATGTGTATGTATGTCATGATTTTATTCAAAGAGTAACACTCGATGGTCAGTCTGATAATCCTAAATCATCCAATTCAAATCCTACCGAACAATTCACAAATCAGATCAAGTACTTTGAATAATGAAAATATTGATGATCAATCATAGAATTGTAACAATCATACCGAATATCAATGTATTTATTATGGAGAACTTAGGCATTCTAAATCCCGATGCTATAGGTTGATTAAGTATCCAAAGGTGGGATCTTGCCTGAGCACCTAACAATGGAATTACAAATCACATGGCTACATTGTTGTTGTTGTAATAAAATCATCTAATGAAATTCCTAAGTAAGAGTTGAGATTTATTATTAAAAGCCCCTTTAAGCTGATGACGAAAAGGAGAGGAGTCGTAGCTGTTAGCGAAAATATCAATAATAATGAAATTAGAAAGGCTTATATGAAAATAAGGCGTCGTGAAAAATCACTACCCTAAGTCAGAAATTCCCCCTCTACGGTGCAGCAGGACAACGAGATCCAACCCTAGGGTTAACGCCTTCTCCACTAGCATTAGTACACTCCAAAGGGCAGAGTAGGAACTGTCTCCGAGAATTAATAGAAGTAGACAAATAGAATAGACAAGACAAAATTATGTAGTTTTGTTTTTGAGAGAATAAGATGTGTAAAATATATGAGTGATTTTGAAGACTGGAAGTGAGGGTTGGAAGAGTAGAAGTGAGGGTTGGAAGTAAGGGATTTTTATAGCCAAAACCCCCTCACCAACGTTAACATGAACATTATCACCAACGTTCACATGAACATTGGTAACATTCATGTGAACGTTTGGACCAACATAACAATCCCCCACTTGGTCCAAACTTGAGAAACAAACTGTAACAATAATAAATATAAAATAGATAAACAATTAGGTGAACTAAGTTTTGAACCTGTTGTCTTAAGAAATTTGGAGACAGATCCTGCTAAAGAGTTAACAGCCTTACAATGCCCTGGTCTCATGATCGCTCTAGAGAGATAGCCTAAACACTCTCATAGGAGGGTGGCTAGCCCCCCACAATTACGTATGTGAGTCCATCAAGTGTGTACTGCTCACACCACCCAAACTTGGGCTATGGAACTCATTAAGGATTATACAATCCAACCTCGTCAAACACAGTAAAGTCATGCTAGGGATGCAATTCAACAACTGAATATATCTCAGTATTATACCACAAACAAAGTACAAGTAAGTAGTCACCACATAACTTGGTTTGACCCCATTGAACTTGGTTTCCCAAGTGGGTATCTATCATGAGGTTACTACACACTTGGGCTTAACCCTATCCCTTTAGCATGCCCTAAAACTAGTTTCCTACTTAAGCTTTTGTAAACAGATCCACTAAGTTTCTCTCTGACTTAACATAGTCTAGAGAAATTACACCATGTCTAATTAAAGTACAAACAATTTTATGTTTCAATCTGATATGTCTACTTTTGCCATTATATGCCTTGTTCTTGGCAATATGAATGGAAGTCTGCGAGTCACAATGAAGAAACACAGAAGGAATTGGTTTTTCCCAAAGTGGGATATCTGTTAAGAGATTCCTTAGCCATTCAGCTTCTCGTCCTGCCAACTCCAAAGCCATAAACTCAGCCTCCAAAGTTGATCTCACAATATATGTTTTCTTGGATGATTTCCAAGATATTGTAGCTCTTGCCAAGGTAAAAACATAACCACTGGTAGAGTATATATTATCACTCTCCGTAACCCAATTAGCATAAAAATACCCCTCCAGTATAGGAGGATGACCACTAAAAGATAATCCATAATGCATAGTACCTTTTAAATACCTTAATAGACGAATCAATGCATTCCAATGCTCTTGACTAGGATTATGAATATACTACTAAGTCTGCTCATACAGTACGCAACATTAGGACGAGAATAGTTCTTCAAGAACATCACACTACCAAGATTTTTAGCATACTCTACTTGGTTTACACTGTCACTAAGATTTTTCTTTAAAGCAATACTAGTGTCATGGGGAGTCTTGACTAGATCAATATCATAGTAACCAAACTTCTTCAAAATTTTCTCAATATAACGAGTTCGATTTAACCTAAAACCAGAGTCAATCCTGTCAACTTTGATTCCTAAAATAAAGTCTATAGGTCCAAGATCTTTCATATCAAAAGAAGAATTTAGCAAACTCTTGGTAGTATCAATGACAGACAAACTAGTACAAAAAATAAGCATATCATCCACACAAAGAGTTATGACTACATAATCATTGATATCATATTTCATGTAAATGCAAGAATCAGCATCACAAGAGGTGAAATCATATTTGAAAATCTCATTTTCAAATTTCTCATGCCACTATTTGGGAGCTTGTTTAAGTCCATACAAAGACTTAACCAACTTACACCCCTTTTGTTCTTGACCAGGCACTTTAAACCCCTCAGGCTGAGCCATATAAATTTCCTCATCTCGATCACCATTCAAGAAAGTTGTTTTAACATCCATTTGGTGCACATGAAGTTTAAATATTGAGGCAATAGTAAATAACATCCTTATAGATGCAATTTTAGTAACAGGAGAGTAAGTGTGAAAAATGTCCAATCCTTCCTTTTGTTTAAAGCCTTTAATCACAAGTCTTGCCATGAACCTCTCAATGATTCCTTCAGGTCTCAATTTCTTTTTGAAAATCCACTTACACTCCAAAGGCTTACACCCTCGAGGTAGATTAACTAAAACCCAGGTTTTATTAGACATGATTGACTCTATCACATTATCTATAGCTTCCTTCCAAAATGTAGCATCTACAAACCTTATTACTTCCTCATAAGTTTTAGGATCTTCCTCTATAATATAAGTCACCACAAAAACATCATCTATCTCCTCAAGTTTTACTAGAAAGGAAGTAATAAAATCAAAACCAAAACTGGTGGGTACTCTAGATCTTTTGTTCCTCCTTAGTTCAACACTTACCCCTTCCTCTATGTCATTATTAGTAGAAGAATTAGGGACAAATTCTCTAGGATCTTGCACACTAACTTTCATAAGAAATATATCCTTAAAGAGCACTACATCTCTTGACTCTATAATTGGTCCATAAATGTTAGATCCCTCTTCTTTAACCATAAATTTATAGGTAGCACTATTAGAGGCATATCCCTCAAAAATTGAATCGAAAGTCTTAGGTCCAATTTTCTTCGTTTTATATTCAGGTAGAGAAACCTTAGCAAGACATCCCCGCACTTTCAAAAAATGCAAGTTAGGTAGATAACGTTTCCATATTTCATAAGGGGTTTGATTTACTTTCTGATGAGGGACTCTATTTAGAACATGACAAGCTGAAAGAATAGCTTCCCATATATAAAATCAAGTAAATCGGAAGAAATCAACATTGCATTCAACATATCCTTAAGTGATTGATTTTTCCTCTTGGCTATTCCATTTTGTTCCAGTGTATAAGGGGCTGTAAGCTCATGAATGATCCTAATTTTTGCACAATAATTAGCTAGAAAATCAGTACTATACTCAACACCTCAATCAGACCTTAATCTTTTAATTTTCCTTTCTAATTAGTTTTCAACCTCAGCTTTGTGTTTCATAAATATTTCCTCTGCATCACTTTTGTTTTTCAATAAGTAAATCTTAGTAAATCTAGAACAATCATTTACAAAGTTAATATAATATCTCATGCCTCCTTTACTCATACAGTTCTTAAAATCACCCAAGTCTGTATGCACCAAGTCTAACAATTGTGACTCTCTCTCGATCACTAACTTAAAAGGTTTCTTAGAGTGTTTAGCCTCAACACAAATTTGACAATTTTCTATTTCATTAGTGATCTGATTAGGTAACAAGTTTAAGCTTTTCATTTTCTTAATTGACCTCACATTCACATGCCCAAGTCTAGAGTGCCATAAGTCTAAAGACTCAACAATATAAATAGAAGAAGTTGATGCATTTATTATAACGTCAAGTATAAATAAGCCCCCATTACAAAATCCTTTTCCAACAAAGTTCCCATTCTTGGTCATAACTAGCTTATCATAATCAAAGGTTAGTTTAACACCGGCTTTGTTAAGCAATGCACCAGAAATTAAGTTTCTACATACATCAGGAACAAATAAAACATTTTCTAATGCTAGCACTTTTCCAGAAGTGAGTTTGAGAGTGACATTCCCAACTCCTTGGACAAGAACTTTGCTAGAGTTTCCCATGTATATGAATTCACCAATAGCAATATCATTCAACTCCTTGAACATGTCCTTATTGGTGCAGATGTGACGTGTAGCTCCTGTGTCAACTATCCACTCAACCAAATTTCCAGCAAGGTTAACTTCGGACACCATAGCAATAATGATCTCCTTATCATCACCAGCTTCAACCATATTAGCTTGAGGCTTACCAAAGTTCTTCTGGTTACTCCATTGGTATCCCGTCTGGTTTCCTTTCTTGAACTATCATGATTTCTATCTTTGACCTTTCTTCTCACAGTTGATTCTAGCTTGACAATTGGTAGTAGGATGGCCTGGCTTATGGCATCACCAACATTCCCCATTAATCCTTTTGCGCTTAAACTGACCTTGTTTGTTGTTGAACACTTGTTTTGTCCACCATTCTTCTTGAAGTTATTAATATTTCTATGTTCTACACATGAGCCTTAACATTAGGGACAAGGGTGAGTGTTTTGGTCTTATCTTATATACGATTGACATCCTCAATCTTTGCATGTCCTATCAACTCTTGAAGTTTCATATCTTTCTTCTTATGTCTCAACTGATTTTTATATTCATTCCATGAGATAGGTAGTTTCTCAATAAGAGCATTAGCTTGAAATAACTCACACATGTTCATACCCTCGGTAAGGATTTCAGCAATTAGATTTTCATACTCATGTAATTTGTCCATAGTTGGCTTATCATCAACAATGGTAAATTTTAACCACCTAGAAACTGCATACTTCTTAGTACCGACATCATCTGTCTCATCTTTCACTTCTAAAGCATCTCAAATGTCCTTAGCAGTTTTGTACTTGCAGTAGATATCAAACAAGGGGTTGATCATATGGTTGAGTAAAACTCACCTAACAGTACGGTTATCCTTAGTAGTCTTAGGGTCAGTATTATCACTAGGAATCTCTTAAAACAGTCCATAATCAATTTCGTATTGCTGAAAGTAAAAATGAATTTTTCTCAAACCATCTTTTGAAGTTTCTCCCATCTAGAGGCTCTAATCTAGTATGGTCAGGTATAATTTTCGGGGCCATAGTGAAAGAGGCAGAACCTATATGAGAATGGTAATAGTAGAATCTATGTTTGTCTCATTCACAGACGACATAATTCTAACTGATATCAAAATTAAATACACACACAGCAGCAAAATCAAAATGGAGAACTTTCCAACAACTAGTAACAAACTTGAAACCGTGACGAGTATATCAACACAATTTCCGATAGCAGTAGTAACACAGCAATAGAAATAAAATTTCAACTTAGATTGTTAACAAAAATATCAATAATAATGAAATTGGAAAGGCTTATCTGAAAATAAGACGTCGTGAAAATCACTGCCCTAAGTAAAAAATTCCCCCTCTACAGTGCAGCAGGACAATGGGATCCGACCCTAGGGTTAATGCCTTCTCCACTAGCTTTAGTGCACTCCAAAGGGCAGAGTAGGAATTATCTCCGAGAATTAATAAAAATAGACAAATAGAATAGACAAGATAAAATTATGTAGTTTTGTTTTTGAGAGAATAAGATGTGTAAAATATATGAGTGATTTTGAAGAGTGGAAGTGAGGGTTGGAAGAGTAGAAGTGAGGGTTGGAAGTGAGGGGTTTTTATCGTAAAAACCCCTCACCAATGTTCACATGAAACGTTCATATGAACGTTTGGACCAGCATAACAGTAGCTTAGATTTAAGGCATTCAAAAAGAGAAAGCCCTAATGCTTTTGTAAGAATATCTACAACTTGATCCAGTCTGGAGATGGACTGAATTTGAAGCTTTTGTTCTCCGACTAATTCACGCATAAAATGGTAATCTAACTCCAAATGTTTTGTGCTAGCTCGAAAGTTAGGATTATGACTAAAGTAAATTAGTCCAATGTTATCACACCAGAGAATCGGAGGTGAACACTACAAGAAAATTGAAGTTTAGTGACGAATATTACTGACAGAATGTGTAGTTTTTCTGTCGGTATGCTAAGTTAGCAACAGAATTTACTGACGGAATAAGGCGTTGAAGAAACGACTGTACATAATAATTTACAATAAAGTACAAAATTTTCATCGCTTATTTACCGACGAATATTTTGTGTTTCATCGCTATAATTAGTGACGGTTATTTTATACTGTCGGTAAATTTAGTGATAGAATGATTGTTTCGATCGGTAAATTTACTGACAGATAATTTACTGACAGATTTTGTAATCCTGTCGATAAATTAATGACTAACTATATCGACAGAACTTACTTATCCGTCGGTAAATTGATTAAATTTTACCGACGAACTTTGGTTTTCCGTCGATAAATTTACTAATACTGTTTTTTAATTTTTTTCCTACATTTAATTTTATTTGATAATCTTTTGATTGATGCATAATTTATACAGTTATCGGTTATCTATTGATAATATTTTGATTTGTTTCTAAATTTAATTTGTTAAAATAGAAAGTTGATTGATGATATAAAGTAAAAATTATCTTAATTGATAATAAAAAACTATTTTATACAACGATAAGTATTTAATTCATACAAAATGATTACAACTACGCTATTCATTTGGTGAATGTGGATGCTCTGAATGTTACGATGAGGTGCTGCCCTTCTCCTTCACTTGGGCTATGTACTCCATCGATTATTGCAACTAAGGTTCTAGTGCCTGTATTGTGCTCCGAAGCTCATGGATTTCATTGAATGCGGACTGCCTATTAGATGTTGTTGTACTGGATGTGGAGGATTACAAATAACATGTGTTCGCAAATGAATCTAGGCCGAATATCCTTCCACGATGGTCCCTACCATCCACTGCATGAAGATAGGTTTGAATCTCATCAAGATCTTTAAACTATTAAGACTGTCATTAAATGCTTTCTTGTATTTGGTCCTATCAGAAACAATGTTTATGTTAATAATTGATAATTATTAAGCATTAATATTAAAGCATAAATTTCACATATATTTAGTTCTCTACATCAAGTGTTGACGAAGGTCACAATATCATGCTTCTTAGTGTGAGTGTGCAAAAAAGAACTGACGGAGTTTAGGCTTCCTGCCTATAGACTTTTCCTGCATCAGAATAAAATGTTATAAGTGAAATACAATTTTTAAAAATTTTGGTAGAGTTTGCTCTATTTTTATGATATTCACCCCCTATTGAATAAAGAAAGTTACTCAATAACACAATCATATATGGCACCAGACATTTATAACACTGTCATTCTTTATAATACATATATTTTCATTCCAAAATTCACACACCAAAATGAATTGAAATACATCAAAGTAAAAAAATCATAATATAAGTGTAAAGTGTAGATATTTACAAGTCTTTTTGCATGCTCGTGGTGGATAATAGATCCTCCAGTGTATACAGGAAGAATCTCTCTGCTCGGTCCTCCACGTATATTAGTAGAATTATGCTCTAAAATGGACATTGCCTTAGGTGATGCCCAATACTGCTTTCAACGACTTCATATTTGTTCAGAAATATAAGGAGATTATACACCAGTCTTGTGTATCGCACTAACAAAGTCTCTATAACATGTACGAGCTCATCTCTCCCATACTTTATAAATAACAGCTTCAAATTCAAAATCCCTAAAAAATTCTTTATGAAAAAACAGGAAAAACATACGATAAGTACTTATAACCTACAATATTTATCTAATTAATGTGTAAAAATTAATTAAAAATACAAAAGTATTTTTTTATCTTAAACTCCTAATAATAAAAGTCATTTGTCGCCATAGAGATATTCTTCTATATATAACCCTCAAGATCAATATTCTCATTAAATTTGGATGTCATTTTTCTTGAACACGGTCTAGACGCAAATAACCTAATATAAAAACAATTAATTTTATATCATTTTAAAATTTAAACCTATAACTTAATTATAAACATATGGTGTTTCATGTATTCTCACTTACAGATTATCGACAATTGTGATGTAAGTTCTTCCATCAACTCCCTCAGTTCTAGGCTAAAGACCACCTCCTTTATCTGCATTGTTTACCCCTGATATCTCTATCAGTATAGGGAGTGGATGATGTAGCAGCAGGTATGGAAGGTGATGCCTCATCTACAAGTGTAGTAGCTAGAGGTACAATATTTGATTCAGTTGCAGCTGCAGAATGTGATGCTTCACCTAGACAGTAACTAGCTCTAAATCATGGTCTAAACCTTGGTCACATAATATCTTGTTTACTCTTTGGTGACATATTTTAACCTGACATTCATATTTTATTGAATATTCCAGAAATATAACAATTTCAATTCAATAAATAACAATATATTATTGATTCAATAATTGATTTATTGAATATAATATTATATTACAATCATAAATTAATCGCTATCAGCACTTAATTGTAAATCAAAATTAAAATCATCATCATCTTCTTTTTCTGAAGAATTAAAATTAAACTCAAACTCCTCTTTAGACCTCTCGCCCTTTTCATCCTCTCTAGATGAAATTTTAACATATTCATTATTTGGAATGTTCAAAGGTTCATTCTCGTCATATGTAACAGATGCATTTATGTTTTTAGTTTACTAACTTAGGGATTGCACCATAATATTTATAATGGACATGTTAATACCATAGGTATGTTAAAGTCCTTTAACACTATTAGTCAAAGTGAAATTTATTTTTGCTCCAATTTCAATTTTCATTTAATGTAATTCAATTATGTTCGTCTGTTGAATGATGATCATTAGTATATACATAATCATAAAGATTATCATTTCTTTTTGTAATGAATGATGGCATGTCATAATGATTAAAATTTTTAATATTTGGGTTAATCTTGAGCAATTAGATCAAAATAGGCTTAGAGGCATGTTTAAATTTAATATAATACCTTTTATGACTTATGACATATAAAGGTATCTCAACATACCAAGAAGTCTTTTTAGACATATGGAAATGTAAGGGATGTATCTTATAAAAGATTTCTCTATTGTAGTTTAGCACAAAATGAAAGAAATTGAAAATGGCAATAATATGTGCTATAATTAGATTAAAAGTACCGTCCTATATTACCAAGTTTCCATATTCCCATTTATGTCAATAAAGTTATTAGATATATGTGATTATATTAGAACTATGTAGCATGTTGACATCGCTTATGGTAATTTTTGGTATCAAAAAATTTTACTAAACTAAATGGTAAGTATTGAGTTACCTTTGAACTAAATTATTTTTTAAAAAGTGCATCAATAAATTTTTTTATACTATATGTTTTCATAATACAATTTGTTTAGTTTTCAAAACTGGTAGTAAATAATATTATTTAAAGAGGAGAATATTAGAAAATTTTCTTAACTAAACAAATATTATTTGTGAATTTTAAACTTAAAAGTTTTCTTAAAGTTAATACAAGGATTTAATCCATAATAAACTATAAAGGGTTTAATAAATGGTTTATTAATTAAACTCATGAAATCACATTAGATTATGAAATTTATTATTAATACATAAAAATGCTCATTAATTATTTCACAAATATCACCTTCCATATAAATGTCCAATTTCATTCTATTATATGAAATCCTATCCCTTTTTCTATGTTAACTCCTTTAAATTGACTTTAGCTTAAGCTCGAGTCATATTGCTAATCCTAATTACGATGACTTGTTCTAGTTTCAAAGTACCTTCCATATAATTGTTCATTTTCCATTTCAAGTCTTATGTAACTACTCTAGGCATTTTCTTTAGATTCAAAGGCACTAACCAAGTTTAGGCATTAACTAAGTCTCACCAACATCCCTAAGAGACATTTTATTGAACAATTCATAGGCAACCCAAATTATCTCTAACTAATAACAAAACCATTGCATTTTTTCAT
Source organism: Erythroxylum baracoense (assembly GCA_025629805.1). Classification (NCBI taxonomy): domain Eukaryota; kingdom Viridiplantae; phylum Streptophyta; class Magnoliopsida; order Malpighiales; family Erythroxylaceae; genus Erythroxylum; species Erythroxylum baracoense. Next base: position 26,105,929 of record JAOTAY010000006.1, on the reverse strand, counting down.
TATTTACCAACCACATTAGGTAAAAATGCATAATATCCACAATCCATCAAAACAAAACCCACCCACCTATGTTCATATATATAACAATTTAATAACGAATTTTTTGGAGACAAAATAAACATAAAAGAAAACTTACCTGAAAACGATGCACGATGGACCAAAGCAAGCAAAAATCGATGATGGATGCTTAGGAGGAAGAGGGACCGATGACGTTGATGTAGGGAAGAAGAGGGAAAATAATCGAGGGGAGGGAGAAGGGGGGCTTTGGGTAGCTTAAGTGGGTCTTCAAATGACATTGTTTGGATTAAAACCGAACCACGTCATTTTAATTTATGAAAAATTTGATAGTTACTGACGAAACAACAGTTTTGTCAAATATTTTACTAACAAAAATCTGGTTCCTTCAGTAATTTAGATGCTTATTTTTTCCAACAACCATTCCTATTTATTTTTACGACGGACTTTACTATTCTGTCACTATAGTCTATTAGGAAAATTACGGGGATAATTTCCCTCCACATTTACCAACGGATATTTTGGCAGTTGCAAAAAATAATTTTTTCAACAAATTTACCGACAGAAAATCAATTTCTGTCACTAATTTACTATAGAATGTTTTATGATGGTAATTATCTGTCGGTAATGTATAATTTTCTTGTAGTGGAAGGAGAGTTGAAACCAAGTTAACCAATTAGAAAAGTAATCCACATAAGTTGAGTAGCGGAATTGGAAAGATCTTTATACTCAGATTTAGTAGACCTCATAACAGTAGGTTGCTTCTTATATGCCTATGATATAAGATTATTGCCAATATAAACAGTATAATGATTTATAGTTCGTCGATCATCTGAACAGCCCCCAGTCACTATTAATATAGAATTGCAATTGATTGCATGGATTTTAACAACAAACAACTCCTTTGAAGCAATATGTTAGAGGTACAATGTAGTGTCCCATTTTTCCATATTAAGGGTTAGAACCTTAGATTTCTATACATAAAAACAATATTGAGAAATTATAAGGTGCATTGCATACTCATACATATTAGTAGCATACACACACACGCAAATTGATTTTTGTACACATTACAATGACTATTTATGCATTCATTTACATATTCTGGGGCATAATGATTTTTAAAGTGATTATGATGTAAATAATGAATATTTTGTCTTGAAAATTGATTTGGTGAATTATATTATTGATTTAGATTTTCTAGTGAAAATTGAGAAATTTCTAAAATTTTTGGTCTTTTTGGATTAGGAAAATACCTAAGAGCATGAAAAATTAATAAATGTTAATATAAATAAGTGTCAATGGTAATAGAAATTATTGATAAGTGACATTATAATTTAATGACAAGTGTCATAAAAAATTGAGTGACAATTGGATTAGAAATTAGGAGACAAATGGACTGGTTATTAAAAAAATCAAGTGGGAACCATTAAAAGTAGACATGTGGCACGTGACAAGTGTCACTTGCCTTGCCACATATCTACTCCCACGATATTAACCAAATTAAAAGACCATATTCACTTTAATTGTCTTTCACCTTTTCCAAATGCTCTTTTATTCATCTTATTCATTTTGCTTCTCTCCATTTACGACCCACTCACCCTCTCTCCCTCAACGTTAAACTTATGCTATCATCCTTCACCTTACCACTTTAACACCTTGTTATCTTCTTCATGTTGGTGAAACCCCACTTCTACTCCATCTTGTTCTTGCATATATATGATGATCATGTAAAGCTTGGAAGCTAGGGTTTCATGGTGATTTTTTAAGAAGTTTGGAGCTAAAACAAGTAAGTATCTTGATGATCTTATAGGTTGTGTTAAAGAGAAATATTTTGAAGTAGTTAGAGGTTGAAATATCATAAAAAGGTGATGAACATATGTTGAAATGTGAATGAAGAAATGAGCCTATAGATGTCTTGTTTTTGTATATATCATGAATAATAATTCATGAGTTGATATAGAGATGTTTTTGAGATAGAATGATCATTATAATGGTGTAGAAAGAATCTAGAAATTTTATAAAGGGATGATATTTTCATGTTTTGTTTTTGATGTATAATAATATGGATTTTAGTAGTTGTTGTAAAGATAAACTAGAATGAGTTTGAAGTTAAAGAAAAGGTAAGTGTAGTGTCTTGAAAAGAGAAGAAATAAGATGATAGTTTAGAGATAAAGTGAAGTTGATAATGAAGTTGGATGTGTGCTGAAACATTTATGAATGTATGGATACTTGGATGTCCTGTTTTTGTATATAAGATGAACAATGATTTATGATGTATTTCAAGAGTGTTTTTGAGTTAAAACGGAGATGAAAATGATGAGGAATTAAGCTAAGAATGATGAACTAAGCATAAGATGGTTTGGTTGTAATATATATGAGTTAAAACCTAAAAAATTGGAAGAAGAATTAGCTGGGAATTTTTCATATAACAAAACTCAAAAACGTGGGAATGCATCCACGATTTTGTGAATTGCGACAATGGAAAAAATGTGTTTTGTAGACAAATCCCACGATCTTGGGAAGTCATACACAATCGTGGGAATGACTTTTACATAAATTACACTTCTTTTAAATGATGATTGAACCAATAAATGATAAGATATTTTCCTATAATACATTTAGGCTTAAATGAAGCTTGAAATGAACCTAGTTTGATGATGGATTAAGTGATTAAATGTGTGATATGTTTGGAGTGATAATTAAGGTTATAACTTAAGCATAGATGGTTGATATAAATGAAACAAAATCTGGAAATTTAAAGATATTGGAGGAATGAAAGTGATCTTATGAATGTTAATGTGATTCAAAAGAGATGAGTGATGTGTATTAAGTAAAAATGGATGAGAACCTAAATATTATGTGATCATATAATGTTGGAAAAGAAATGATGAATGAGGAATTATGATATTAGAATAACCAAGTTCTTTGAGCTATGAACCTAAGTGCAAGCTTGATATACATAAATGAAGATGTTTGGATGATCAAGAGATGTGATTAAGGAATCATACCCAAAATAGTCAAATTGAGCCTGCATTGTACATAACGCATATACATATGTGTATGATCGAATATTAATGTGATTGATCAAATTAATAATGTGGGTACAATGTGTGTATTGCATGAAGTTGATACACAGGATTGAACATTAGCATCCAGAGGTTTTCGGATCATAGAAGAAAATGTTAATATGGAACATACTATGAGTGAACCTAGATGGTCTCACATTGATTGATTGTTTTGTTTAAATTTCTGTATTGAATTATTATTGATGTGAATGTGTTGATTTCGTACATTAATAGTCCAAGGCATTTGATGAATAGGATTGGCATTTAAAGTGCTCATTGAATGTAAATGAGAAAGAAATATGTGTACTTAACATGATTTTTGAACGACGGACTTAGGTTCAATGAAATTGAAATGTGAAAGAGATTTTACATGATAAATGCAAGTGAATGATTGCATATGATATGACAATTGATGCATTTCATTACATGATATGCATGATCAGATAAAGGTAGTTGTGACCAAAGTAACCACTAAAAAAGAGCTTAAAGCTCAGAATGTGTACAAGCTTACTATGTATAATGAGCCCGGTATCTCCAATAGATACGGGACAGTTATCAATGAGCCCGGTATCTATAATAGATACAGGACAGTTAAAGGGAATTTGGTCACAACAAAGTAACAACTAAAAGTAAGTCACATGTGTATCGCATATATATAAATTGATGTGTATTAAATGAATGATTGAAAAGAGTTTTATGAGCTATTCCGAAATTAAAATTTGAAATAATGTACAAAATCTGAATATGTGAATTGTCTATGAATCTGAATATGTGAACTACCATTATGTTTAATATGAGTGAGCCATCGATGATGGTTCACTCACTGAGTTCTAAAAAATCACCAAAATTGCAATGTTGTCTTTCAGAATTAGAGGAGATATCCAGTTAGACAAATTGGAGTATAGCCACTAAATTCAGACATGAGCTAGGGGTTAGGATCAGTTTGCACCTACATAAGTCTTCAGTCAATTTTATAATGAAAATTGTATTCCCTAACTACTATACAATGTGTATGTGAATAATTCTACTATGTAATGACTTTATGAATGGAAGTGTTTTGTAAATGAAATGATTTAAATTGAACATTAATATGCATAAGATGTTCTTACAAATGATATTGGCTGTGAATGATTTTTGATACGCTTAAAAACATTTTTGATGTGTGAAAATTTACAATGGGTAGTTCTGATTGTTTTAAAATGCCATCCTCGTAGAGTATGTTCTCAAATATCATCGATATGTTTGGGAATATGCCTTATAAGAGTGGGGAGCTACATATAAAGCATCCTCTTAGATGAAATCTAATGGTCTTTATTTAGGGAGTGCATGAACTAACATAACTTGTTCACAAAAAATGCGATGTCTAAATTGATAGAGTAGTGTTCTAAAGGCAATAAACTTTAACACTTTTGTACTGAATTTGTTTTGATTAGTAAAGTGAAAGGCAAATTTTCATTAATTTGATATTTGTTAATATATGAATTGATATAGGCAAATTTTCATTAATTTGATATTTGTTAATATATGAATTGATATTGATCTTAAATCGAATTAATGAAGTCCATGATACAAAACATAACACGAAGGAAATCATGATGAGATCATAATAATGAGATTCCTATCATGTACAATTATGTTAATATCTAAATAATCCCTAGTCATAGTATCAATAAAACAGGACATTATTAATCCAGACAGACTAGCACATGTTATACTCTTTGATTTGATCAAGCAGTGGATCTCACAAACTATAAACATGAGATGTTTAGAGTTAACATGTGGATGCTTACTAAGGGTAGTAAGTACATTGGATGACCCGCAATGAGATTATCATATGGATGATCTATCAAATGTCAACGATTAATCTCATCATAGTAATGGTGCAAATATCCTTAGACTTAAGGTACTTAAGGATATCTTGGATACTAATCTTGTGTTTTGACATCATTCCTTGTTAACTCAAGATGAGGTCACTCGTAGGGTGGTGAATAGGTACAGTTATTGGTATTTGAAGTTAATTGGGTAGACAATAAAGGATTCACCACTCCTGATAGAAGGAGATGATACCCGCGACCTCTTGTTAGGGTTATTACTCACGAGTCTCTAGACAGAGTAGTTATGTGTCGTGAAGAGAGTCTTCAATGACACATAGAGTAATGAGATCCTAAGACAAGAACTAAAATCACTTGGACTAGATGTGACGTAGTCAGTCTAGTTGGAGATGTGACGTAATCAGTCTAGTGGGAGTTGACATATAGCCCATACTCCAAACCAAGTAGGGTATAGTATGGTGAAAGGTTCATAAGTTGGATAATTGACCATCGAAGAGTTCGTGTGTTAATCCAGTTATATTCCGAAAAATTGGCATCATAAAACCCTTCATGATTTGCTTGAATTAAGAGTTAACTCAAGTGCCTAAAATAATTGGGAACCTAAGGGTCACACGCATAAAAGATTAGATGAAAAACATAGTGTGTATGGCTACTATTAAGTAGGCCATGATCGTGACCAAAGGCTAACCTATTTTTAAGTAGGTCACAATCGTAGCCAATTAAATAGGCCATAATCATGGCTCATTGGCCACGATCGAGACCGAGGGCACGAATGAGTACATAAGTGAGTTCTTCACTTATGTACACAAGAGTCTTACCACTTCTTACACACTCAGGTAGGAGTATAAGGGCTCTAGAAGAGTTCTAGAGTGAGAGAGAGGTATCAAGGGTCTTGTTCTTGCAATTTATGCAATTGTTGCATGAATCAAAGTGCATGCAATAAGAGTCTTGATTTATCTTCTATCATTTTGAGCGTCTACTAAAACTCATGTAGTTTGGTGACCAAATCACCCCTATACATTGTTTCTTCTTGATCTTTGTGTGCTCGTGTTGACCAAGGAAGGGTTTGTGTTTACAACAACCCAAACAAGGGGAAAAAACACGAAAGGAGGAGAAACAAAAGGTAAAAGTTTTATATTTTATGTTCTTTTACATATCCATGCATACATGTATGATTTTGTGTTTTCCAGGGTTGTTATGGTGTCGGAGTCCAGATTCCAATACTTCCACTACATTCTTATGCATGTGATGCATGCATCCATGGCATCCCTAACAATGGTATCAGAGTAAGTTTATGCATGTATTAGATGATGTATTGATCATGTGCAAAGTGTTTGCTGGATTGTGACTGGCATACATGTTGATTTGGAATAATTCATGTAAATTGTAGAAAAATTGTTTTTTGATTTTATTTTGAAGAAATGTTTATAAGATGTTATTTAATGTTTCTCCAAAAGAAATTGTAATTGAATTTTATTTGCTATTTATTTTGAAATAATATCCAGATTTTTCATATGTTGGTTTCTGGGAATTTCTGGAAAACTAAATGCATGTCCTGATTTTGAAAATTTCGTAATATTTCTAGGAATGTTTTTCTGATTTTCTTTCACACAAATGATTATAAGGTGTTATGTTATGTTTCTGTAAAAAGAAAATGCAATTGAATGTCATTTGCTATTTTATTATGAATTTAGTTTCAGCCTGATGCATATATAAAGTTCTGGGAAATTATGGAAATGTGATGAACATGCATGCTTGTAACTTCCATATTAATTTTTATAAATTTTTTTATATATTTTATGCATGCACATGTAAGATGAGATGCATGACACTTGTTGTTAAAGTGATTATCTTATGCATGCATGATGTAATGTTTGACTAGTGTTAGAAGTAAAATGACAAGTGTCTTACACATATAATGTGTTAGTTTATTCCTATTTATTAATAAATAAATCCTAAGAATTAGTTTCTGGAATTTTTTATTAGACACATTTAGAATGTTTATAAGACTCTGGAATTTTTCCAGAGTTAATTGAATTTGATTCAATTAATAATTAAAGTCAAAGTCAACATTGATCAACTTTTTGAAAGTTGATAGAATTGACTTACTTAATGACTTATAATGTATGTATTTCAGTTATGGGACCTAAAAAGGTTTTTATGTGATAAGAAATGTATTATTTTGATGTTAATAGCATGCTTAATGCATGTGCTTGAAATTAGGGTTCTGAAAATTTTTCGAACATCGAATCGGTCCCTTTAGTGTCTAATAGGTTAACTTATTTATCTTGACGATTTTGGCCGTCAAGATAATTTTGGCATGTGCCGAAATTGTTTAGATAAATTTAAGATGGCCTAGGATATTATAGATGACTAATTGATGTACGAAAATTTTGGAAAGCCTAAGGATTAATTTAGAATTAATCCAAGTAGAGCATAACATTTTTAGTGTGACTAGATAATGGCATATAAACTAGGATTAAAGTGTTTATTCTGGACATTAAAATAATTAAATTTTAGGGTTCCTAATCGAATCACATTCATAATTTAGATTAGCCAAGACTAACATTAGTACCTGATTAGGTTCAAGAGTTGAATTGAATCACGAACTTTAGATGCATAATCAAGTCACAACCTAAATTAAACCTCCTTTGTGCGATACATTCATTAAGTGCATTTTAAGGGTAGTTATGGACATAGGCTCAATTCAATTGAGTTGTCCATAATTTAAATGTATATGTGATATACATAATCAAGATCATCCAAGTAGTGATGAGACCAAAGGACAAATCTCTCAACCAAATATTAAGACTTACACCTTCTATTGATATGGCAAGAACCAGAGTTTTTTTAGAGTTAGGTTATTGGGCGAACCCAAGCTCGCTCTACACGAATATGCTCAAACCATAGAAATTAAATTTCTAGATTAATAGGGTGGTCCTAACTGGAAGTGTTAATTTGTTGGGCAAACCCAAGGTCAACGTAGATAGAGACGAAGTTGGGTTATATACATGGGATGTATACAAATCAGGAGTTGATAACCCAATGAGTTTGTTAAATCAACAGTTGATAGCCAAGTCGATAGTTGCATAATTGAATTTAATTTGTATGAATGATACCTATCGATTGACCTAAGGTGGTTTATTGGGCAAACCCAAAGTCATTTTGGTGATATCGGATATCGACTCATTAAGAAAACTATAAGTTTTCTCGAATTCGTAGTGAGAGCTATGGATTTGAACTAGAATAATGGGACCCATATGCATGCTATTAAAGTCCTCATAGATATGCATTAAGTGTCCATTCTAGCACTTTCACTCGCTCTTCTAGGTTATCAAATCGTACGATGTCTTCTAGTGTGAACTTATGCTCCCTATTATATTCCAATAAACTCACAAGACCAAACTTCTTGGATTGGCTACAAAATTTGAGAATTGTTCTCAAATTTGAGAAACCAAGATATGTCCTAGATGAATCACTTCCCGATCACCCTGCTATCGATGCATCTGATGAAGATCAGAAAGCTTATAAGAAGCTACTGGATGACAGTGAGTCAGCTAGCTGTATAATGCTAGCCTCTATGTCACCAGAACTGCAAAAGCAATATGAGGCTATGGATGCTCATACCATAATCTACCATGTGAGGGAACTATTTGATGAGGAAGTTCGGTTTGAAAGGTTTGATACCTCGAGGTTGCTTTTCCATTCTAAGATGGCTGAGGGATCATCTCCAGTGCAGTATGCGCTAAAGATGAATGGATATATTGAGAGGTTAGGCAGTTTAGGCTTCATAATAGATAATGAATTAAGTATAGACTTAATTCTGACTGGTTTGACTGATAGTTATTCACAATTTGTGGTTAACTATCAGATGAAACAAATATCCATAATGATACCTGAGCTAATTAATCTACTTAAAATAGCTGAGCAGACTGTCAATAAAGATAGTAAGGCCGTGATGTTGGTGGACTTTGCTTCTGGTTCTCGAAAGAAGAACCAAAAGAAGAAGAAGAAGTCTAAAAGGCTAGTGGGCGGTGTAGCCAAGAAAAAGGAAAAGGAGACAACTTCAAAGGGGATATGCTTCCATTGTAACAAAGAAGGACTTTGGAAGAGGAACTGCAAAGCTTATCTAGAGTCACTGAAGCAGAAGAAGGCGGTAAATGCCCTATCATCTACTTCAGGTATGATATTTGTCATTGAGGTTAATACTATTTCTGATCATAACATTTAGGTATTAGATACTGGATGTGACTCACATATATGTGTTGATATGCAGGGTCTCAGGATAGTAGACTGCTCAAGAAGGGAGAGATAGACCTACGTGTGGGAAAGGAAGCAAGAGTTGCTGCATTAGCAGTAGGGATATATGTTTTGTATCTTCCTATGGGCTAGAGTTAGTTTTGAAAAATTGCTATTAAGTACCCGTTGTGACTAAAAACATTGTATCTGTTTCATGTCTTAATAAAGCGGGATTTCATTTAAGTTTTTCAAGCAACGGTTGTTCTATTAAGTTGAATGAAATGTTGTGTGGTACTGCTACATTATGCAATGAAATTTACATATTAGATATGTCCAATCCAATTTTAAATATCAATGATAGTAAAAAATAAAAACGAGATAACTTAAAATCATCTTACTTATGGCATTGTCGACTTGGCCATATAAGTGAGAAGCGCATGATTAAGCTACACAAGAATGGTAGCCTAAGGTCATTTGATTATGAATCATATAACACGTGTGAATCTTGCTTGCTAGGCAAGATGATCAAATTACCTTTTAAAGGAAAGGGTGAACTAATGAATGTTATTAGACCTAGTACATTATGATATATGTGGTCTGATGTCCATTCATGCTAAAGATGGTTTTGTGTACTTCATTACTTTTATCGATGATTATTCACGATATGGCTTTGTGGATCTAATGAGATACAAGTCTGAATCATTTGAATGTTTAAACAATTTAGACATGAAGTAGAGAAACAAATCAGTAGAAGTATTAAGACATTTCGATCAGATCGAGGCGGTGAATACTTAAATAAGGAATTTCTAACTTATCTCGGAGATAATGGGATAGTATCCTAGTGGACTCCACCTTACACACCACAATATAATGGTGTGGCTGAAAGAAGAAACCGAACGTTGTTAGACATGGTAAGGTCGATGATGGGCTTAGCAGATCTATCGAAATCCTTTTGCGGTTATGCACTTGAGATTGCTGTTTATGTGACAAATAGAGTCCTTTAAAAGGTAGTTGAAGTTGATCCAACTGATATATAGACTAACAAAAGGCCATATCTTTCTCATATGAAAGTTTGGGATTGTCCGGCTTATGTGAAGCGAATTTAATCAGACAAGCTTGAAGAGAAATTTAATAAATGTCTGTTTATAGGATATCCTAAGGAAACAATTGGATATCAGTTCTATAATTCTTTAGAGCAAAAGGTGTTTGTCTCAAAACATGCTGTTTTTTTAGAGAAAGAATTTCTTCTAAGAGAAGACAGTGGGAGGAAAGTTGAACTTGATGAAGTTCACGATGCTCAAACAGACACAAATCAATTGCCTAAACCCGAAACTGTTGTTCACAGAGATGAGACAACAGTTGAACCTTCTGACACACAAAATGTTCGTAGGTTAAGTAGGATACGCAATGTTCCAGAGAGATATGAATTTCTAGTAAGCAAACAAAATGATGTATTGCTTATAGAGGACGATGAGCCTACAATATATAAATATGCTCTAAAAAGTTCAGAATTTGAAAAATGGCTTCAAGCCACGAAGTCTGAAATGGATTCCATGCATGAAAACCAAGTATGGACTTTAGTTGACCCACCCGAAGGGTTAAAACCCATAGGGTGCAAGTAGATTTTCAAGAAGAAAATAGACATGGAAAGTAATGGGATTACCTATAAAGTGAGGCTAGTCGCTAAAGGTTATCGTCAAAAACAAGGGGTTGACTATGGTAAGACATTTAGCCCCATAGCTATGCTTAAATCCATTAGAATATTCCTAGCCATTGCTGCTCATTATGATTATGAAATATTGCAGATGGATGTGAAGATGACTTTCTTAAATGGAAACCTAGTTGAGGATGTATGTATGATGCAATATGAGGGCTTCTTATCCAGATATGACAAAAAGGTTTGCAAGCTTCAAAAATCCATTTATGGATTGAAGGAAGCATCTAGCAGTTAGAACATCCGATTTGATGAGACAATCAAAGAGTTTAGTTTCTCACAAAATCCTGATGAACCTTGTGTGTATAAGAAGGTTAGTGGGAGTGCTATCATATTCCTTGTGTTATATGTGGATGACATATTACTATTAAATCAAGGAAGTTGCTAGGTCTTTCACAGTCAATATACATAGACAAAGTGCTAAATAGGTTTAGCATGGAGTAGCCCAAGAGAGGGTTTCTTCCCATGACTCATGGGATAAAACTCTCAAAATCTATGTGTCCCAAGACGTAAGATGAGAGAACTCGTATGAGTATGATCCCGTATGCTTCAGCAGTAGGATCAATCATATATGCTATGTTATATGCAAGACCCGATATATCATATGCTCTAAGCGTTACGAGCAGATATCAATCAGATCCTGGTGAGGGTCACTAGGTGGCTGTCAGGAATATCCTAAATTACTTGAGAATGACTAAGGATGTATTCTTGATATATGGAAATGGAGATCTCGTAGTGAGTGGGCATACAGATGCCAGTTTTCAATCTGACCAGGACGACTCCAAATCCCAATCAGCTTATGTTTTCACACTAAATGATGGAGCAGTCAGTTGGAAGAGTTCCAAATAAAAGACAAATGTAGATTCGACAACCGAGTCAAAGTACATTGTAGTTGCGGAAGCGACAAAAGAAACTATTTTGATCAAAAAGTTCGTTATGGAACTTGAAGTGGTTTCGAGCATAGTAGACCCAATATTATTGTATTGTGACAACAATGAGGCTATTTCTCAAGCCAAGGAACCAAGGTCTCATTAAAGGTCCAAGCACGTACTCAGGAGATATCACCTGATCAGGGAGATAATTGATAAAGGTGATGTGAAGATTGAAAGAGTACCTATAGATCAGAACATCGCTGATCCTTAAACAAAATTTGATTCTTGTGTACTCGCCTATGGTATTAGGTACAAAGGTGATTAGCTTTAGTGTAAGTGGGAGATAGTTATAGTAGTGCTCTAAAGGCAATCACCTTTAGCTCTTTTGTACAGACTTTGTTTTGATTAATAAAGTGAAAGGCATTTTTCATTAATTTGATATTCGTTTATATATAAATTGATGTTGATCTTAAATCAAATTAATGAAGTCCATGATACAAAATATATCATGAAGGAAATCATGATGAGATTATGACAATGAGATTCCTATCATATGTAATTATGTTAGTATCTAAATAATCCCTAGTCATAGGATTAATAAGACAGGATATTATTAATTTAGACAGACTAGCACATGTTATACTCCTTGATTTGGTCAAGCAGTGGATCTCACAAACTGTAAGCATGAGTTGTTTAGGGTTAGCATGTGGATTCTTACTAAGGATAGCAAGTACATCGAATAACCTGCTATAAGATTATCATATGGATGATCTATCAAATGTCAATGATTAATCTCATCATAGCAATGGTGCAAATATCCTTAAACTTGAGGTACTCAAAGATATCTTGGATACTAATCCTGTGCTTTGACACTATTCCTTATTACCTCAAGACGAGGTCGCTCATAGGGTGGTGATTGGGTACAACTATTGGTATTCAAAGGTAACTGGGTAGCCAATAAAAGACTCACTACTCCTGATAAAAGAAGAGGATACCCACGACCTCTTATCGGGAGCATTACTCAGGAGTCTCTCGCTAGAGCAATTATGTGTCATAAAGAGAGTCTTCAATGGCATATAGAGTAATGAGATCCCAGGATAAGAACTAACATCACTTGGACTAGATGTGACATAGTCAGTCTAGTAGGAGTTAGCATATTGCCCATACTCCAAACCAAGTGGGGTATAGTATGGTTAAAGGAAAAATTGCATGATAATTGTCTATAGAAAGGTTCATAAGTTAGATAATTAACTATCGAAGAGTTCGTGTGTTAATCCACTTATATTTCGAAAAATTGGCATCATAAAACTCTTCATGATTTGTTAAATTAAGAGTTAATTCAAGTGCCTAAAATAACCATGAACCTAAGGGTCACACATATAAAAGATCGGATGAAAAAAATAGTGTGTATGACTAATTTTAAGTAGGCCACAATTGTGGCTCATAGGTCACGATCGTGGCCAAAGGCGAGCCTATTTTTTAAGTCTGCCACAATTGTGATAGAGGGCACGAATAAGTACATAAGTGAGTTCTTCACTTATGTACACAAGGTCTTACAGTTCTTACACACTCAAATGAGAGCATAAGGGCTTTAGAAGAGTTCTAGACTGAGAGAGAGGTATCAAGAGTCTTGTTCTTGCAATTTATGCAATTGTTGCATAAATCAAAGTGCATGCAATAAGCTTTTTGATCTATCTTCTATCATTTTGAGCATCTACTAGAACCCATCTAGTATGGTACTCAAATCATCCTTATAAATTGTTTCTTCATCTTCTTTATGTGTTCTTAGGTCATCAAGGAAAGGTTTGGTGTTTACAACAACATAAACAAGTAGAAGAAACAAGAAAGGAGGAGAAACAAAAGGTAAAAGTTTTATATTTCATGTTCTTATATATATGTCTATGCATGCATATATGATTCTATTTTTTCGAGTTGTCATGGTGTCGAAATCTTGATTCCGACACTTCTGCTGGATTTGCGTGCATGTGATGCATACATCCATGGCTAGCCTAACAATTAGAAGACAATAATTTCATTGACTTTTCTTGTTGAAGTTAGATATAATAGAGATTATATATATTTCTAATTTATGCTTCAGGTATTTGACACTAAATTTAGATTTGAGATTACCATAATGTGCAAGGCATGATAAGAAATATATTGTTGAGTAAAAATACTTAACCTAAGTTTATATAAATAGTTTGCATGTATTATATTAAGAGATGCTTTTATTAAGTGGCAAAAAGACTAAGTTAGGTATATAACAAAATAATGATAACATAGGGGATGGAGGTTTGTTTCGAATTCCTTAATCTTTGATATTCTGAGAAGCTTAGATTTGATAAATCTTTTATTTCTTCTCGTGATTAAGATATCTGTGTTTGATGTTTTGTTGAATTGGTGATTTTATGTTGCAAAATTTTGACTTTACCTTGTTATGTTTATGTTGTATTTGTGTGCAAAAATTTGACTTTAACTTGTTTTGATGTGTTATGTTTATATGCCCAACAGTAAGATGATCATCATTTAGTAATATTGTGTAAGATACTTAAGCAATTGGTTTAGTAAAAGTGAGAGATTATTGACTTATGTTGTACAATCAATCAATTGGTTGCCAAATTATAAAATAAATAATTAAAGGGAATCTTTATATTTTACATGATTTATAAGGTAAATTCATGAAATAAATATACTTTGCAAAGGAAAGTATGATAAGATCATTCTTTAATCTACTAAGATTTAGTAGAATGACCAACACATGTTATATTTCTTTTTTATAAAAGAAGTAGTTAATCTCATAGGTATGAAAATACATAAATAAATGTGTTGGTAATGGTTAGAGTACAAATTTACTAACTTGACCGATATGAAAATTCTATGTTAAACATTACTTATGTGTTTATGAAAATGTTTGTTGAGATGACTGTATAAGTGACTTTTAGACTTAATATCTCTAAAGTATTTCATATAAGGACTGTTATGATTTGATATTATTTAGGACCTACTATAATCAAGATAATTCAATAAGTAAAGGATATAACATGTACTATATAAGTAATTGGGCAATCAATATATGATTCTTTATCTTAAAGTAATTAGGGAAAATATTTTACTATTCTCAATTAGCATTATTTAGAGAAATCTGTGGTTAATAAATTTTTGAAAATAGTTTTCAAATTTATTAAAAAATAAATCATTAATAGTAAAAAATTAATATGATTAGACTCAAATAGAGTAGACATCCATTACATGCAATATAAGTTAAACTTGTTAATCTTTAACATCAGTTGTTATAGCGTTAAAACTTGTGGTTAACTGGGAGTTTTACGAGAAAGACAATAAGCGAAAGACAACTAATTACTTCTTCACCTTCGGCACATTAGATTTGACTGTGATGCTAAACGCACCGCATAAATTTTGCTTCATAAGGAATTTAAGGCCCAAAAACAAAAATCGTAAGGGACACGTGTTTACAGATAAGATAGTATAATTCTTAGCTAGGTGCTCTTGTTATTTGCGTCCACCCCAGAATCAAAAGGTAACAACACACAAAATTTTTGTTTCATGCTATAGCATGAAGCATTTTATCCTAGCGGTATCAGCACATGCAGCTTAAGCCATTTACACTATCGTATCATGTTTCGACTAAAAAAAAAAGACGAGAGCAGTTATTTTGTCTAGTGAGGACAAACAGAAAAAACAAATGGTCGTTTTACTATTGCATCTTCATCCAGCAAAGGAACAACTCTGTGCCAGAAAAATGTGGGTAGCATCCAATATGCATCAATGGCAATTACATTGGATCGGCTGCGAGCATAAAAATTTGACCGCCCTGGACAATAACTCATAAATTTTTTACAATGAGTTGATACTAATATCGAAGACAACAGATATGTGACAATTGAGCTAGTAAACCTAAGCTCATACAGAATCCAGGTGTGTTTGATGCACTAAACACAATTAGAATACAATGCCAAACAGCTAGAGTACAACGTCAAGACTGCATTGTCATTACTGAAACCGACTCAGGTTCATAACCATGCACTCTTAAGCGATAAATGCAAGTGTGAGTAGCGCTTCCATGGTTGGATATGAAATCCAGCCTAACTGTGTCAATAATGCCAGAAGCCACTGAGTCGAACACGTCAAAAGTCTGAGCATTACTCTTCTCAAGGTCATAAGTAAACTCTCTCAGAAGGAACATCTTGTCATCTTCAACCTTGAAATTCCTATTACTACCTTGCAACCAGCCAGATACTCTACAATCCTTGGGAGCACTTGACCGGTCATAAGCAACACTCTGCCCATGCAACCAAAACAAATCATATTTTAGCACATAATTTGTCAAAGAATAGTTATTTTTTGTGAAAGGGAAACAATGTAACCATGAAAGACAAGAAAAGTGAGACAAGGAAATTTTTATCACAGCAGAGTTATTTTATGTGAAAAAATATCTATCCATCAAAGATAAGAAAATTGAGACAAGGAAACTTTTGTTAAAGCAGAGATATTTTGAGTGAAAATGAAAATATGTAACCATGAAAGATGAAAAAAGTGAGACAAGGAAAATTTTGAAGGTCGATTTAGCAAATTATTAGCAATTCTACTAAAGTAGTATAGTAAGGTGCAACGAAACCAAGCATAGTATTTCTTCCAGACAGTCAGAGTTCTTTTCATCTGAAAGAGCAATCAAAGAACTCTGAAAATGGATGGACAAATTGAACTCAATAACATTCAAAGAAATCGTAATGCCCACAGTAGAAACCTAGGCGTGTAGTCAATGCTAAGGTACTCCAAATCAGATAAAGCAAACCATTGAAATGTAGAGAAGCGAAAGATGATAGGGAAAGAAACTACAAGAACTGAGAACTGAGAACATCATTATTGCCAAGGGCCATATAAAAAGCAACAACCTTTACCAATTTCTTCTAATCTCCCACACCTATTTGGACTTGTTCATGATTTGATTTAATTGATGTAGCTGAAAAATAGTTGAAATTTCCTTGATCTAAACATAATTCTACATTGGTCTGGCACGCAAACAGCCAGACTTTGAGTTGGCTTCTTGATTCAAGGAATAGAGGAATTTGGAATATTACTATATACAAGCATATCTACACTACAAGAATGCTGAATGATAAACTTGGAATACTGCAATAACACTCGTTCTAATTTGTTTTCTTCTCTCCTCCATTCTAATATTAGACAAGGTCCTAGTCCATCCCGTATAATTCCCTTTCATAGATACTGTCAGCAGATACCTTTCAAAGGTGAACACTACTGAGTAATAAATTAAACTTTTAAAGAGACACATACCTCTGAAGCAAACAAAATAACTGATCTACACAGATTGTCTTTAAACGAATCAATATCTTGATCAACAACACATCTAAAGCTTAGTAACTTCAAAGAAATTTCTTGATAACCAACAAATCATAACAAGCAGATCAGACGTCAACTAGGTTGTTGGGTTTCTTGTAGGAATGTGATTAACCTACCAAACATAAGCATTCCATCAAAAGCATTTTGTACTCTCCCTTTTCCTTAAAATTCTAATCTAAATAACACGGCAGGAAATTATATGCCAAACATCAATTCCTTCAGGATCTTAAATATCTTATTTTAAAAATTTTTCTAAAGTCAATAACATGTTCCAATTGCACCAAATCTTTCACACTCAAAAGTCAAAACCATAAAATAATTAGAACCTAAACACTAGCACAAAAGCTCTAGCATTGCCAATTAAAAAAAGGTCAAATCCCAAGTAATGAGTGATAATTCAAACGCAACATCTCATATTATATCAATAAAGGGACCTCATTAAAAGATCCTCTGGATCTAAAATTGGACAAAGACAAAAAAAGTAACCTATGATCAAGTCAACAAGCATTCCACAGTAAAACAGCAAATAATGGACCACAACGGAGTAACGCAAAAGCAAACCTTAGAAACATGCTCCAAAGTGATAGCCTGGGGAATAATTGCCGCTCTTAGTCTAATCTGAACAAATCCGGTACTTCCTTCAAGGGCAAAGCAGGCTCCAGGCTCTCCAAAACTTGGTTTCAACATCTTAGAAGAATAAGGATGAACATCATGATTATATATGGAAAACCAGTGATTCACCTTTCCTGGAACAAATGGCTCTGAGTGCTTCACAACCGTTGCCCCACCAGACGCCAACGCATAATCGACCCTCCCAAGTCCATCAGCCGCATGCTTTTCCATCTCCTTCTCTACTACTTCCTTTGCATATGCCATTATCTCCTCCAAATTCACATCATTTGGACCACCGTTGCTATCTTTCCCCTTTACTAACTCCTGATAAGCTTTTTCGAATTCCTCTTTTGACAACGACTGTACTGCCCTCAACTCTCCTATTGACTTCTCCAATTCCTCACTTCTAGCTTCTAGTTTCCTCAACCCACTATCCAAAACCGCTCCTTTCTCATCAATCTTCTTGCTCATTTCTCTTCTCAACCCTCCAATCTCATTTTCAATCTTCTTATCGACAACCTCCACTTGCACCTGAATCATTTTGGTGGTTGTTTTCAAAAATGACTCAACTTCCGCAATACGCCCCTCAAATTCGGACGACAAACCCATCTGGGTCGGATAATCCCCTGATTTCAAAACCATTCTCCGAACCATCTGCACTAAACCTATCAACACAAGCATCAGCAATAAATTCTTGGTCAAAATACTCATAATCGTCAACCAACGAGGTCTATCTGGCTTGGAGACGCTCCTTCTGGTCCGACGTGGCGAAACCGCGGAATCATTCTTCTTGAGATGGATGGCATCTTTGGAATTTCTTTCTAAAACCACGTCTCCTCTTATGGAGTGGTGGCTTAGATCCCTACTATAAGAGGTAGCGGTTCCTCCTTTATCATTCGCGAAATTGAGGGTATTGTTGGCTTCTCCGCCATTGACCTGTGCTTCATTAGGAAACAATTCGATTTTGTTAGGTTTCTTCTCGCCAATCACCACGGGTCTCCTTCGAGTGGTCGTGCCGGCGGCTGTGATCGAGACGGTGGAAGCGGACATGACGGTGGCTGCAATCAGGCCGTTGGATCAGGAAGAAAAGCCTAACTGGATGGGGAATTTGGAATTTCAAAAGGAAATGAAACCCTAGAGAGAGATGGGATGAAGCGCCGAGACAGTGTGAGAATTGGAGGGAGCGCTAAAATTTTTGGAGTTATGTAAAATTTATTTTTTTTCATTTTCTTTTCCGCTTGCTAACGGGTCATGTCGTTTGATCTAACGCGACGCGACGTATTGAGGGCCAAGTCAACAAACACTAGACTTAGCGGCTTCCTTTTCTTTAGGACCCAACCTCAGCGGCTAAATATTCCACAAAAATTTAATTAAAAGATAAATATTTAGTAAAATAAAAATATATTGAAATTAATTTAATCTAATCAAATGCATTTAAAATAATAATTTAAATCTAATAAATATTTTTTATTTTATTAATTATTAGTATTTTCTTTTATAAATTTTTTTGTATAATCTAATTCAATAAAAAAGTGACATGCTCAAAAAAAGATCAAAGTTTTTAAAACCTTTTTCAAAATTTAGTATATGTGTAACTTGAGTAATTTTTGGGTTAACCAAATAATCTCACAATAATTGGTATGTGTTTATCTTATCAAAAAGTAATAGAGTAATCTAAAGAGGATATAAGTTAATATTATAAAAAAGTGTTTCCTAATTAAATTTAGGGATGATAATAGACTAGAGAGATAGGACCCGAGATGTGCAACAAAATCTTTCAACGAACGAAGACAAATGATAAAAAATCATTTATAATTGACAATATTATGAAGAAACTCGATTCAATAGTTCTCTAACCCTGCGTTTGTTTGCTGTCCCCATGGGTGGGGACAGAAGACAGGGACAGAAAAATTCTGTCCCCGACCTGTTTGCTTGCTGTCTCCACCAATTTCT
>JAOTAY010000006.1:26055660-26077190 GCA_025629805.1 Erythroxylum baracoense | reverse complement strand
TAGGGATGTCACTTTCGGCCCGGCCCGGGTTTGGCCGGCCATGGGTTTGGCCCGGCCCGCCCTTGGCCCGCCGGGCCACAGGCCGACAGCTGATAGGTCGGCTCATCAGCTGGCCGGGCCAGGCCTTGAGCCGACCCATCCCGGCCCACCCGAGCCACCGGCCGACCAGCGGCCCACCATTTTTTAGGCCGGGCCGAGGGCAGCCCTAGCCCGGCCCGGCCCATTGACATCCCTATTTATGGGTAGGACATCCAGGTAGAGAGTGGATGATAGCACTTCTATCCAAATCTTATGTTTGGCCACTTATGGAGCAGGATATTGAGACTTACTACAAAACCTATTTAGTGTATCAACAAGATAAGGTGGAGAGGCCAAAGGAGGCAGGATTACCCCAGCCACTCTCTATTCTAGAAAAACCATAGATGTCGACATATATAGATTTTGTTGTGGGAATTTTGGAGGTAGATGGCAAAGCTTCAATGTTGGTTGTGGTTGATTGGTTCTCTAAGTATGTTGTTTTTATTGTTGCACCATCCTTGTGTACAACAGAAATAACAACTAATCTGTTTTACAAAATATTTTAAACACTTTGGTGTTCTAGCAGATGTGGTAAGCGATACAGATCAATGATTCATAGGTTGATTTTGGACAGTCTTATTCAATATGATAAAAGTTGAACTGAAATTTTCTACTGCCACTCGTCCTCGAACCAATGGGAAAACAAAGAGGATAAACACATTGTTGGAGGATTATTTACGACATTATGTGAGTGCAAGTTACAAATTTTGGCTAAATCTTTTAGACGGTGCACAGTTTGCTCACAATCTTCATTGATCTTCCGCAACTGAGAAAAATCCCTTTGAACTGATCTTGGGACATTAGCCTCTAACACCTTTAGAGATTGTCAAGCAGCCGCCCAACTACTTATAAATTTCTGAGGGATTGGCAGGAACTCTTGAATGAAGCAAAAGATAGTCTTCGAAAAGTTGATCGAAGGATAGAGAAGCATGATAACAAGTATAGACATTCAGTAGACTTTGTTATGGGCTACAAGGTGTTACTGAAATTAACACATCAAATTTGGAAGAAAATTAGTAGAAAATTAGCTCAAAAAGAACTAATTCCAAAATATGATAGTCTATTCGAGGTTATCAAAAAGGTTGGGAAAGTGGCTTATCGACTTAATTTACCAGAAAGGTTAAAGGTTCATCCTACATTTCATGTGAGTTACTTATGTAGGTTTTATCATGATGATGAAGAACCGAAGAAGAGCAAATAAAGGTGTGCACCTCCAAATGTGCAAGTACAATATGACGATGAAATCAAAAGGATTCTTGGTCATCGATGATTGGGAAAACACAAGAAGAATCGACGGACTAAATTTCTTGTGAAATGGAAGGACAAAGATGTAGCTAATGAAAAATGGGAAAAGGAAACTTCTCTATGGAAATTTGAAGATGTGATCAAGAAATACTTAGACGATCATCCAACGAGGAAGTCGGCTCCCTTTGGTGGGGGAGGTTTTTAAGATCCTTTCGGTCCCTTTGTTCCTTTGATGCTACGTAATCATCAACCCATATGTTATTGTCGTTGGAAATAACTAATACAAGATGAGAAGTGAAGCTATGTTGGTGAACATTCCTTGTACATTTGTATGGACATTGCTTACATAGCTCCTTACCTTAATGATGTGGCATGATATGAGTGGTTGCATAAAGCTATGCATAGTGTCAAGGATATCTGGCCTTTGTGTCTTACATGGTGTGATCGAATATAATATGTGTGTGTCATTTTATTTCTTAGACAGTTAATATATAAACTGTCTAATTGGTTGTAACTGTTCAAACTGTCTCAACTGTTAGGGGCCTTATTATTTTAACGTTATTGTCTGGTGAGAAATCTAAATATATGTGTAATCCCTCCAGACAACCTCCTAGGCATTGTTCTTCGTTTCTTTATAGTGGGAATGAATCTATTCTTTAAGACAACCTATAGTAACGTTACTTTTGTTATTTCTTAAAGGAGTGTTTTTGGCTGGATCAATTGTGTAAATTGGTCGCATTACAGGGGTCTTTATATGAGAGTTTGCTAACCTCAAAATTAATCCTATAATAGTTCCTCTCTTGTAGCCCATATGTCTGCTCCATTTCACAAGCAATTAAGCGTAACCTTTGGTCCTCTGTCACCTTCACCACATAGCTAGCAAGCTTACTCACTTTCTCCTTCAAGAATACAACCTTTGCTTCATCTAAAAAGAAATGCAGCCCAAAACAATAAAAGTACAGTAAATGTTTGGTTAGATAATTCGTGGATAGCAAAAAAAAATCAGGAATGTGAGGGAAAATGTGTTTAATTGATGAAAGTTGGAAAAAATGGCGAAAAAAATAATGGCTAGTAGTTAGTTAGAATGTAGAAAATGGGAAAATATAACAAAAATTACTTAAAGAAGAGAGGATTATAAATTCACGAGCGTTTGGACAACAAGGAAGGGACATACATTCACATTAAAAAAAAACAATTCCAAAAAAATAATCAACCTAATTTAAAAATACTTTGTTATTTTTCAACTTTCTTTAAATTTTGAATTCATCTTTATTAGCTCAAATTTTCTTTTATAGCTCCTGATTCCCTTTTTGATATAATCAAATTTTTTCTTACTTCAAACCTCATTTCAACACATTTTAGCATTTTGATATCTTAAAACTTTATTTTCTAAGTTTTTCAAAAACCACTTATATTATCAATAAGAAGTCAAGTATAAATTTTAGGAGAATTTCTCCCTGGCACACCCAAATTCTAAATTAACACAAAATTTGGCATACCCAGTGGGACCATAATGCTAAGTACAAGAAATGGAAAAGAAATTGTTGTGCCTCTAGACCTAAAGGAAGAAGTTCCTATAACAATAGGGAATGAAAGTTTTGTATCACAAATGGTAGAGAATCTCGAGAAGGCAACCCCGCCTTCTGCTCCCTTATTAGCAAGAATCCAAAATCACCGCAACAAAATGACATCTATAAAATGAAATTCTAGAATTGAAGTCCAACATGGCCTTTATAGCCAAAATGATTAAAATGTTGACAAAAAAGATCGATAGACTGTCTGCTGCTCTAGTGCAAATTATTGGGTAGAATTCTCTTACAAGTGAAGTCACCTTTTAGTTGCTTCTTCTATAAACAAAATATGTGTCTCTTCTCATGAGAGAGAGGAAGTTCCTATAGTACCTTCGCGCATTAATTTTGGAAATGGTCGATAGGCGGTCAAACCCCAAATTATGGGTAGGTAGGGATTTGGTGTGGAAGAAACTTATGGACCAAAATATGGTTTAAGGGGTAACATTGCAACTATCAATCACAATCTTATTATTGCTCCCGTCCCCAAAAATGAGATCACATGTCAATATGTAAGTCATCAAAGAAGTTATTTAAGAATTGTACGAGTCAAGTTTGAGACAATTTGGCTGCCTAGAACTTTACAAGCCTTATCCGGAATAGATTAACTATGATATCCTTATCCTCGTAGTTAGGCGAAGATGATCAATTAACCATCAAGCACATTGATAGATTAACCATAAAATGTGGTGAATTAGCCAATTACGAAAACTTTAATAATTTTAGGCTCAAGTGGTTTTCAAATTCATTAATAAGAACAACCTTCTTTTGGTATGCTCTATTATCCAAGAATTCTATCCTCTCCAGGGTTGAAATGGAAAGATTGTTTCATATTTTTTAGAATTAATTCTGAACTTAGGATGGCTAAGTTACCAAGAGTTATTATAAAGAGTGGTGAGAATATTGACATGTTCATCACTCATTTTAAGAAAGTGAGAAGTCTATTTTAGATTGCGTTACTAGAAAATGAATACATGAAATGAGCTCCAATAGGTCCCGATATTGAATTGCGAAAGAAAATATAGGGCATGGAATTTCTTGATTTCTATGAGCTAGCAGTAAAGATGTTTGAATACAAAGAATTTTTTAAAGAAGGACCCCAGAAGAATAATTTGATAGATATTTATGTCACAAAGACAAATTCTTATGACATGTTAGTTGTCAAAGTCAACATCCCTAAAACTTGTGTCTACTCGTCTCTAGAGTGTAAATATCTTGAAGTTAAAAGGAACACGTAAGCTCTGCTTACTCAAATTCAGTAAACCTTTGACACCTCCAAGATAGAGAAGATATTTGATATTTTATGCTAGAAAATTTTATTACCTTACCACCAGAGTATAGGATTCTCACAAAAGAAAATATTAGAGGCAGAGACTACTGCGAATTTAATAATAAATGGAGTCATGGGACCAATTCATGTTAAGGGTTTAGGAATATTGTCTAGGATCGAATCAACAAAGGAATTCCTCTATTTACTAAAGCTGACTAGATTATGCTTATAGATAAAGACTCGTTCTCGTTAGTTGCAACCATTAATGCCACTGAATTCGATTTACGACTATTTCTAAATGTTAAAAAGAAGATGAATATTATAGAGAAGCGTTTAGCATCATTGTCAATTCCTAGAATGGGGGTTTTTGTTCCTAACTATAATTTAAATTCTAATCCACAAGAAAGTTGAAATTTTGGGAAAAAATCACTAAATAGAATTCATCCATGTCTTCAAACAAAGATATGATCCAAAAATCCTAAGTTTTCAGTATAGGTAGCCTTAGTTTATAGTACCACCATAGGTGTTGCCATCTTGACAATGGTAGTGAGTTAGGCATTCCAAGAATTTGAAACCCTTGACTCAAACAAAAAAAAGAAGGCTTTAGTTGCAAAAGTCTACCGTTAGGATTGAAAAAATAAACCTTCACCATTGTAAAAACCAAAGTGAAAAAAATCATCACTTGTAAGAACTATTTTCTAAAATGAAAGTACTATAGACCCTAATAATAAGAAGGGATGCTCATAAATCATCAATAAAAAGAAAAGCAAGACATAAGAAAATCCTCGATTTTAAATGAAGTTAGCTTGTTTAGAGAGTCAAGAAGAAGACTCTAATTTATTCATTACAATTAGAGAAGTTCCTATTCAAGTACCATGCGTTATTTCTTCCATAAAACTCCCTGCTTCATTTAACAATTCTGGTGTGAGGAAGACAAAATTTCCTTCTAAAAAAAAGAGAATACAGAATATCAATATTAGTGGCGCACCAAGATTTCCAAAGAAGATAATGATAAAAAAGTCAGTTGATGCTATGCCATAGCATATATAACCTTTTTATATTAAGGCCCATGATAATAGTAGGCCAACTTCAAGAGTTTTGGTCAATAATGGGTCAATGGTAATCATCATGCTAACTAAAATGATGATAGATCTAGGGAAATATGACATAAATATAATCCTAATTGAAGTATGTATTGCTGCGCTCAAAGAGATTGTTTATCTTCAATCAATCTCCATATTCGCTTTGTAAGCATGCATAGTTTAACTGTTTTCAAGGGTATTACATTCAAACTTGAATTGTAAACCACTGACCATTTGATGGGTATTGTATACTCTTTAGTTTTGTTTTAAGACCATAGAGATTTCTTAAAGAGTATGTTAACTGTTTTGATTACAACCATAGATATTGCCAAGAGTGTTTCCCTATACAAATTAAGAGAATTTAGAATAACCGATATTAATTGAGCTCTAATGACTAAAGAAAGAGCTTTTATAATCCAACAAGATATAGGTCCAACAAGATATTTTAGCTTATATCTTACTAATAAGGGGCTTGAAATCACTATAAGTTAGTCTATAAAAGAAGATTGGAATCCTAAGATATATAAAACGTAATTAATGTCTTTTAAAACTAGTGATGTTTGTAACCATTTGCTCCTGATCATTTTCACTCATAAAAATGTAGAAGGAGCTTTTATTAGGATTCACTTAAGGTACAAATATGCTTGTAAACATGTTTACTATTTTCATCAAAGTAGTAATGGAAGTCTTATCAGCTTACTAAAATGATCAAGTCATATATAAAAATTAGATAGGTTATACCTAGTCTCTTGCATTTTGAGTGAAACCTTACTTTTTTAGTTCTCTTTATTATTCTTTTTAATAGTCTATTAAAGACTTCCATGACAAGGACAAAGATATATGGTGAAGTAAGACCACCTTGCTTGATGTCTTTACTGATTTTGAAAGTTTTTGCAAGATCACCGTTTATAAGAACATTGAAAATAGGAGAGGTGATGCATAATTACATCCATTTTATGAACACATCTGGGAATTCCATTGCCTTCATAATATTTATAAGAAAGGACTAGATCACATTATCATATCCCTTTTTCAAATCCACTTTTAGAACATAATTCTTGCCCTTTTTTTTCCTATTTGAATATCCTCTCACAAATTCTTACATTAGTATAATGTTATCACCTATCACTCTTCTTGGAATGTAAGCTCCTTGTGCTATGTCAATATGGTTAACCAAAATCTTTGTTATTCTATTGACCAAAATCTTGGAAATAATTTTATAGATTGAATTGCAATATACAATGGGTCTAAAATCATTAAAATAATTCTACTCCCCACATTTAGGAATTAATGTAATAAAAATTCTTGTTGATCTCTTTAAGTAGTTTATTATTGATAAAGAACTCTAAGATAGCCTCATGAACTATTTTCTCATTGATTGGCTAGGTTTTAATGAATAAAAGGATATTGAAGTCAATTGGTCCTACTATTTTGTGAGGATTTATAACCTTGACAGCATCATCTATCTTTTGAATTGTCACTGGCTTCAAAAGAATCTTAACTTCTTGAGCAAAAATTCACCCTCTCGTAATGTTCTCTATTAAGTCAATAGAGGAGTGAAAATTGGTGAGGTGTTTACAGTAGTTGAAAAGTAATTAAAGGCTTCCTATAGAAGAAAATTTTGTTTAGAGATCACCTGGTTATCTCTTACAATATTAAAAAATTTGTTAATATAACTCCTTAATAATACTGATTTGTGGAAGAATGAAGAGATTTTATCAACCTCTTTTAGCCAAGTTATTCTTAATCTTTGCTTTATTAAGGAATGCTTATAAGAACGTTCCTTTGAGAGATTGGTAATGGCTTTCTTTTCACTTTCCAAAAGCTCAATAGAAGTGGGATTCCTGTACAGTTCAACTTGAATTGAATTCAAAGCTAATTTAGCAAATAATAAAAAATGCTTAGTATTTCTAACATTTTCCTTATACAATTGCTTTAAGATATTTTTAATGATATTCATCTTAACGAAATAAAAATAATTTTTTTAGAAATTAACCTCAACTCTAATGCCTTTTCATATAACTTCTTCAAAGCTTACTACACCTGTAAGAAAATTGTTAAATCTAAAAGGTACTCTTGAAACTTACAAAATTAGGGGGAGGGAATATATTGTGAGGTTGTTTAGAATTTTTTTTAACCACTCCAAATTGGCTAGGTTGCAATCTAAATTCTTCCTGATGCAATTCTACCCTTTTTTTTTGTTTTTCTATGTGAAGAAGTTACCTCAATTTGGAATATCAGAAAATTGAATGTCAATGAGACATCGTCTTAGCTCTTGGCAAGGTATTTTTTATGCATTCAATCTTTTAACCTCCTTAGATGAACTAATGGTGTTGAAATCACTAATCAGTAGCCATGATTTTTGAATGTTGAGAGCTAGCCTTCTAATATTTTCCCATTATTAAGATCTTTGATAAACATTGTTTTGTGCATATATAAAGGAGACAACGCATGATTTCTTAATGATTTTACTTATAAACTCAACATGTATCAATTGATTAGATATGCTAATCGTAGATATTTCAACAGATAAAGTGTTGTAGTATATAAGGATTCTTCCGTTTGCATGGTGAGAGTGATTTTTAATCTCCCTCTAGTACGGTTGGAGTAATTTCTAGATGTCACATTTATCTATTTTGATTATGGATTCCAAAACTGCAAAAATTTCAGGTTTGTGCTCAAAAATGAAATCTTTAAGCAAAAGCTTCTTGGATGGAGCATTTTCTCCTATTATATTCCATGCAATGATCTTCATATCTTGTTGGTTGCAGAAGGAGGTTTTTTCTTCCAAATAGATCTCCATTTCACCACAACCTCGAATTCTTTAACATTGATGTTATAACTGCTATCTTTCTAATTTTCATCTCTTGTTTTCTCATTAACATATTTCTTAACTTTTTTAGTCACAGGTATAACATACTCCTTATCTACTTCACCAAGTTGACCCATATTCATGTCTTATTTATTCAGCTCCTAACACTCCTCAGTGTTGTTTCCATTCTCCACTACATTACTTTTAGGATCATTTTTATCTTAACACTTTCAGGAATTTTCTTATTGTTTTACTTGAGTTCTTTAAGTTATACAAAGGGATTTTAATTTCTAAGCATTTTCTTTTAATATTATACCTCTTTAGTAATAATATAAATGCAATTTTTAATATAAAAGTCATATTTCTATTTGTCTTTTCTTTAATGCCATGGTTCTTTATATAACATTCATATGTGTATATATAGTTCTCTTATTTATTTGCTGTACCTGAAGATAGATGGATGAGACGAAAAATTAATTATATTTTATGGTAAAAAGTTAGTTTGTGTATAGGGAAGATGTAGAATATGTTAGTAGAGATGTTAAAAATTAAGGCGTTGAAATTGATAGGTTTTGTTATCAGGACTTTGAAAGGATTCTTGCGGAAGATGTTAAAGGACCTTAAGTAAGTAAGTAAGTTTTTATATAGGAAGACAAGTGGTAGTTTGAAAAATGGTTTGATAAAGGTGACAAAGAGTGGTGATTGTATAATGGAAATATGTAATTTATTGTAGAACATAAGATGATAGAGATCTAAGTTGATTATGGATGCAATTTACCATATTTAGACCAAAATGTGGGTGCTGAAGTTGGGATTGAATGGCTTGAAATTGTTGCTAACAATGAGGGTATTACTAGAATTTCAAATGATGTCCTAATGAATGTTAATCAATCTACTATCATGTAATCTATGAATGAAGATGCAAGGGGTTGTATAAAAGAAGTTGCAATCATAAATGATACTAAAGTTGATCTAAATAAGTAAGAAAAGAATATTTTTTTTTATGTAAGCATTAGAGAGGAGTTTAATTCAATTTTGGATGATGAAGAGTTAGTAATGCATTAGGATAAAGTTATTTCCTTTGAAAGGGATCTTTGAAGGAAAGAGAATAGAGAACAATATGTGCAACTTATGAGAAAAGAAGGGAAAGGTAAAGAAGAAGTTAGAGAAAATATGGAGAAAATAATGATGGGGATGATATAGAAGACAAAATATGACAAATTATTTTGAGTCAAATAATAATATAGTTTTGAAGAGGAAGATGGTTCAAATGTTGATGAGGAGATAATACATAAATCAAAATTGCCTATATTCAACCTTTATATGTAAAAGATTTAGCACTTGACAAGGTTGTTGTTGACACAAGAAGGTAATATAAAAAAAGTGTTAAAGCCAAATGTGTGAGTAGGTACAACAAATAAAACATTTTCCACTAGTTTTATGACAGATCTAAATACTTTTCGTGTAATTATTTATAATCTTTTAATTATTATCATGATTATATATATGAAGGTAGGATTTATTTAGTATAATCACACATGAAATCCTACTTTTAATAACCAAAGTGTGGATCATAGGACCCATTACAATGAAGCTAACAAATTTGAGGAAGTTTGTTAAGAAAGATTTGGAGTTGATATAAGGTATCATGTCTATTATAGGGCTAGAAATTTTGTGAAAGAGGATATGTAAGAAGCTATTAGAGTAGAATATGATAAGATATGAGATTATAGGGATGGCAATGGGTAGGGTCAGGACCTAGCCCAACCAAGGGTCGATTCGGGCAGGACCAAGCCCAATTGCTAAGCTTAGATTTATAGCCACATTTACTAAGATATACATATGTTTTGAATGTTTCAAAAAGGGTTCTTAGCTAGTTATAGGAGTTTATTATGACTAGAAAGTTGCTTTCTTAAAGGTACTATTAAAGGTAAGATATTGACAAAAGTAGGAAAAGACGACAATAATTAGATACTTCCTATAGAATGAGTTATGGTTCAAGCTAAAAAAATAGTCAACTAGATATGATTTCTAAAATTATTACAGAAAGATGGATCTTAAAGATAAAGGTAGATGGTTAGTGTTTCTAACCAACAATAAGTTTTACCTTAACTTCATTTACTATTATAACATTTTCCTTATATTAGTTATTGATTTATGTTTATTGTTGAATGTCTGGATAAGGTTTAATAGAGACGCTTGGTAAGCAACTCCTAAGGGTAAAACTTACATTTTGTGTAAGGAACACGCTTGCTAATTAGAGAAAGAGGAATCGCAAGGGATTAAAATTGGAAAGAGTATTATGATATAACTCCTCTAATGAATATGACTAATTTTTACATTTGAAAGAGTTAGAAGAGAAATCAAAAGGTGTTCATAGGGATTTGCTCAAAATTTTAAAAATTAGCCAAAGTCATATTTCAACACTTTATTCAAATGTGATATTGAGATAATAATCTTAATGATGTGTTTTAACTAAAATATTATAGAAGCTAAAAGAAAGAAAATTATTACAATGTTGATGAAATTAGAGTGTATATGATGAAGAGATTAGTTGAAAATAGAAACATGACCAATAATAAGTTGATAGATGAAATTGGTCCAAGAATAAAGAACAAATTAAGAGTTTATAAGGAGTTAAGTATTAATTGTGAACTTAAGACTGATGGTGCTAGTGGATTTGAAGTAATACATAAAAGAGCTAAGCATATTATAAACTTGAGACTAAAAATATGTAATTGCATAAGTGATGTGTTAGGAATCTTATGTCCTACTGCCATTGTGTATGTTAATGAACAACCTGCAAAATATGTTACACTTTAGATTATAAAGCATGAGTATTTTCAAGTTTACTAACATATGATGAAGTAGGTCTAATGAGAGAAATTGAAGAATAAACTAAAAATGATCCATCATTATCACCTTCATTCAAAAAAAATTTAGGCAGGTCAAAGAATAATAGAAGAAAAAGGGATTAGGAGAATTCTACCAAAGACATCAAGTTGTTAAGGAAAGTAATTAAATTGACTTATCAAATATACTTCAATAAGGACATATCAAAAGCACATGTCTAATGAAATATGTGTTATAACAAGCAACAATTAATGGAATGAAAAAATTGAGTGTAACTTAACACCTATTAAATGTTGCATGATTTTTTTCTTTCAATTATATATCTTCAACTATGTTTAAGTGTTTTTCACTTATTTCATGATTACTTAGAAGGAGTAGGAATAGCATTGGAGAAGTTTAAATGAAAACTTTAAGTGATTTTCAAGAAAGTAGTTCCAATATCAATCCATCAAGGTCACCACCAATGACAAAATTAAATAAAAGGAAGAAAGAAACCCTATGATATGGGATATATGGAATAAGGAATCTCAACCACTAGTAACAAGACGAGCAATAACTCAGCAAAGGTTACATGTATAAAGAAATCATAAAGAATTTTGATTTTTGAATTTAATTTATCAATTAGAATAGCTTTTAATTATTTATTGCTATTTTAAAATTAAAAAATGCAAGATGAGTATGAAAATATCAAAAGCATCTAGAACTACTATAGAGAGATTAAATTAAAATATCATGAGCAATGACTTTGAGAACACTAACTTTTGCTATTTGGTAAATAATGTAGCATTTGGATAATATTGGAAATGTCTTTTGCAATTTAATGAACACTAATTTTTTCTATTTTATAAATGTCAAGAGCATTTGCATTCCAACTTAATGGAATTTTATGTAAGAATTTAGTTCTATAACTAGTGGGGTGTTTAGTCAAGTCATCCTTAAGTTGCAACACTGTTTATAAGGTTATAACGAAGCTACTAGTTGAATGCCTCAAACCGGTACTAACTGGTACAATGCACAAGGGGCTTTTATCCCAAACCAAAATATTGGTGATAACCTTTTGTTGATTCAAGAGTTGCCTAAGGATTATTAATTTGGAAAAAAATTAACAGCTATTGTATTAAGATAGATTTCTTCAAGGCCTTTGATACAATTAACTAGAAGTTCATCCATATTTGTCTTGAGGTGCTGCAACTTCCACTGAAATTTATCAACTAGATTATGACTTGTATTCAGACTCCATTCCTGAGTGTATTAATTAATAGACAACCCTCTAAATCTTTTAAAATTGGTCAAGGTATACGACAAGAAGACCCCTTATCCCCATATCTCTTTTCACTT
Organism: Erythroxylum baracoense; assembly: GCA_025629805.1. Classification (NCBI taxonomy): domain Eukaryota; kingdom Viridiplantae; phylum Streptophyta; class Magnoliopsida; order Malpighiales; family Erythroxylaceae; genus Erythroxylum; species Erythroxylum baracoense. Next base: position 26,064,944 of record JAOTAY010000006.1, on the reverse strand, counting down.
GTAATGGAGGGCTTCTCCAGATTGTTGAGCAGGCTTGACCATGTAATAGGGGCTTCAAGTTCCATTATAAGTGTAAGGAGGAAAACATCACACATCTAATATATGCTAACGACTTGATTCTGCCATACGCTGCAGATATTCATTCTATACAGCTTAAGAAGAACGCTCTTAAGTTATTTTCTCAATGGTCTAGGCTGCAACACAATACAGCTAAGAGCAATATTTATGTGTCGGTTGATCTACAAATTGTGGATGAAATTATGCAGTTAACAAGCCTTTAAAGCATCTCTACAATGTTTAGTTATCTTGGTGTTCCTATATCAACCTATAAACTTAAGTTTCAAGACTGTTTACCACTCATTGATCGTCTAAAAGCTAGAGTGATGGCTTGGCGAAACTGGCACTTATCATATGCATTGAGAGTCACTTTAATCACTTCAGTACTCACGAGCCTTCACCTTCATTGGTTGGCGCATGTTGCAATATCGAGAAGAGCTATCAAGGAGATGAATCAAATCACGAAAATGTTTCTACGGTCCGGTCAACTGGGAAACTCAAAGAAGGCGAAAATAAAATGGAGTAAAATCACCATACTAAAAAACATAGAGGACTTAGGATTATCTCAATAGCTAATATGTAGAGAGTTCTAATGAGCAAGAGATTATACACAGATAGGAAGGCTCTATGGATACAATGGTTACATGAATACTATTTCAAAATTTTGAACTTTTGGTAAGCAGATTTTACCTCAGCTGACACTCATATTCTTAAACAAATGATGAAGATGAGGGAGCTTGTATATCCTAACATAAAGAATCGAATTGGAAATGGTGAAAGAATCTGATTATGGTTTGACAATTGGTTGGATATTAGTCCAATCATACAACACCCTCTTCTTCTGCAACTAAGAAATTGATTACCAACACATCTTAAGGTCTCCTCTCTGATCATAAATGGAGAGTGGCAGTGCAAGTTCAGGGACTTTTTCACCTTATCGCCACATCTTCCCCTACTAACGTCAGCAAATAGCGAGGATTCTATTTTATAGATGTTTAACCATAACCATATCTTCACCAACTGATCATGCTTCCAATTGTTTCACAGCAGTCACTCATTAATCCCATGGTCTGATTTACTTAAGAGAAACACCATCTACGCAAAGGCCTCTTTTATTAACTAGTTAGCGATCAAGAATCATCTTCAAACCTTGAGCCAATGGTATGGAATACAACATGCTTTCTTTGTAATGAAGCAATGGAGGATAGAGACCATTTGTTCTTCCTCTGCAGTTATACCAAAGTGATTATATTACCTCTAAGTAATTGTCGATACGCTTGGGAACATGCTTTGCAATAGATCGTTTGTAACTCCCAGATTGGGAAAACAAATACAGCCCTTTATAAAGCTGCCTTCACATATACTATCTACATAATTTGGAAGGAGTGAAATAATCATCGATTCATAGATATGAAGGTAGACAAATACTTACTTGTCAGCAGGAATGTAAACTTGATATGCGAACACGTCTTAAATAAGGAATTGCAACTCACTTTATCGTCTGATTTGCAGGACCGATAGCATTGTTTAGCTTATCCTGACTCGTTAGGCTTCTCTTTTTAACTTCTTCATTTAATTTTTTAAGATGACGAAGATTATAACCATTATGAACTCATTGTAATGTAAATAATAGTTTCAGCTGTAGTAATATACACTTTTCATTTTCCAAAAAAAATAGTTCCATAACATTTTAGTAATAGACAAAGTGAATATAAGCGAATTAGATTTGGTCTACATATTTTAAATGTTTAATTCTAAGCATATTTTAATAGGTATTTTGTAGAGTCATTTATATGTGCATTTTTACAAATTGGATAATCACTATGATTTTATAACCTTTTTGAAAGAAATTAAAATTCATACAAAATGAAGGGGAAAAGTTGATATTTGAAGATGTAGGAAGTATAAAGAACAAATCTACGATATCACTATTTACCTCCTTTCAACCTTTCACCAAAAAATCACAAGTGCTAGCTCAATTAACACTAAAATTTGAGCTAATTTATTATTGTTTTTACTCTCGATTTCAAGGGCTAAAATACTAAATATGAGAAATGGGATCATCATTATTTAATGTTTTTGAAAATGACTCATAAGAAGATTGGCTCTTCGTATAGAAATTTCACTTTTATTTTTTCAAAAATTTTAACTTAAACACACATCACTTGCCCAAATAACAAAAGCTCTTTTGCTTCTCTTTCCACGAGATATTGATCCTTACAAATGTCTCGTTAAAGTAGGGCCCCTCAATCAACCAAAATCTCTCAAAATAAAACTCATTCAACTTAACAACAACCTTCTCCTAAATAACAATTTCCTAGATTACAAACCCAATTTGAATACACACACACCCTCGTTACCAAGACCCAAAAATGCACATATCTTATTGAACTACTTTTTGAGTGTCACAAGAATAGTATCTTTAATTTCATAATTAGCAAATACATTAAGGAATCAAACACAAACTAATTCTTATACTTTTACATCCGTTCATAATAATTTTTACATCACCTGTATTTTCAATTTCGACATTTTATTTTCTCTTTACAACTTCTCTTCTTTAGCATACGAGGAATAATGATCAAAACTCTTTCACAAATTGAAGAGTCAATGCATTCAAAGAATTTGCAACTTCCGTGCTAAATTTGAATGAGAAATAAAAAAAATAACAAGATTATTAAGATTTTATAAAAATCCAGCAAACCTAGTAAATACACCCTAGAAACTAGATAATTTAAATAACTCAGCCCATATCTAGCACAAGATGCAAAGTCTTTCTCAGGATTCATGAATTCTGTATAACACTCAAAAATGAAAAAAAGTCTTGGTCCAACACGCCTTTGTCTATATAGTCTTAGTACTTTCTATTTTGCTCCAAGCTAGTCATTCTAGTTTTAGTCGATTTCACCTTCTCTATTATATGGAAGTCGAATAATTAACAAAAAGAGGGATGAAGGAGAATAAGATTAGCATCAATTTATTCTTGACAAATTGTTATATGTTGTTAATGAAGGAGAGTCGTGCAGCTTGTCCAAGTGTTTAATATTCATACGATTGATTAGTTACATTAGCAAAATATTAGCATAGACAATTTTGAATTGAGTTGTTCAATTTTTAAAAGTTTTGAAACTAAATTACGTTTAACATATTGAATATTAGATTGAGAAAATCTCAAAACATTTGGTACTTATAAATTCGTTATCTCTAAAATTTATATATTAATGTTTCTAAAAACACTAACAAAACCAGATCAACGTATATTTTATTAGTCTCATAATAATTAATTACTAGTCTTTCATAATCTTTCGCATGAGCCATTCTATCAAACTATATTTTCAGAGAATTACATTGACCAAGTTTGAGCACTGAAATTCTGGCATTAGAACTTTTAGCACTCGGAACAAATTTTAAGTATCGGTTTATCTACTAATTCCTTAAATAAATAAGCAAAGCGAAAACAAAATTTGCCTCGAGTCCACCTTCCTCACTCAGTCACACACTCTATTCTCCATCTCCGACCTATATGATAGTAACTGCCTTTGGTGCTTATTATGCCTACGCATCCTTCGTAACTACAGATTAACAGAAAACCGCGGCTAACAATTTTCCACAACTTCAAATATCAACACCGAAAACAGAACAATATAAATATTCAGTTGATTCTCAGTATCTTTATTTTGAAGACTTTGGTTTAGTGTAAACTTTTTTCATTTATTCATGGAGGTCCATCTCTTCTCTTTTCTCGCATATCTAACGGTTTGAACATAGAATGTCAATGTACAATTTGAGAGCACCAGGTTTCCCCTAGGGACCATAAGTTCCAATTAAAAATTATCGGCTGTCTACCAGCTAAAAAACAACGATAATTGTCATTGATATTCATGCAATTCGTGTCTGTCTTCCAAGAGATAAAAGTAATTTACAACAACTCTACACGATATGCGCTAAAAGCAGTAACTCATCAAGTAATTTACAACAAGAACCCTATACGATATCCGGTAAAAGTCGAAGACAGCGTGCAAAAAATGTCGTCGGGCCGAACGAATAAACGCTACCGTTAAAAAACGCCTTCAACATGCCTAGTATAGTCATTCCCCAAAATTACCTACCTAGGAGATATTACTACATTACTTGCAAAGTAGACGCTCTAAGCCTACTCTTGACCATCTCCGAAACGACACGGAACTTCTTGCCCATCTAGCAGCTTTTCTACGGCATCTGAAGGAAGGCCAATCATCTCCAATGTTTTCTCCCAAACTTTATATGAAGTCTCAATATTGTGCGCTTCTTCAGAAGGATTAGTTGGACGACAATCTTGAGAAATGAATGCACAAACAGGCCAGTCATCTGCTTTTAATAACTCACAGTATTCTGGAATTTGAGGGTCAGTGGCTGAAAACAGAGAACTTCTGGAACCTGAATTAACAATTTAAATCAGCACAAATGCTTCCCAACAATTTCTGCCAATTAAACGGTTATTTCCATAAGACACCTGATTTTGATATTTTCTAGAAATCTCCTTGTGGTCTGAATTCAGCTTTTGAAATCCCTATACTCAAGGTGATTAGGAAAACAAAACCTTAAATCCCATTATTAACTAAACTTCATTTTTACATGACCAACAATATGATAATACTTTGAACTACAATATTTATTCAAAATTCTGTAAAATTAAATTTGAGAAAAGTGTCCGTTACTCATTAAACCACATGCGTTTCTAAGCTATACTAAAAACTACATGAGGGCTTGTAGGAAACGGTGGAACTATAAGAGGTCCCAGTGCAATTTACACTATAAAGCAAACGAGAGAATGAGAATTAGAGATTGACTCCCCAGCCCAAATGTCAGTTTTCAGGAGAACTAAAAGAGGTACTCCTTTTGCTCTCCTGTTTGATTGCATTCCTTGCAAGCAGCCATCATCGTTAATTACCTCAAGCTTGTAGAAACAATCAAGAAAAGAATCATCATTCTCAGAAAGATATCATCTCTATGGTTTTAGTCTGTGAAACATAATTCTAAGTATACTCTCCTCCCAAAGTAATAAGAGGAAGTGTAAGAATCTTCCAAACAAACAGCTACCGCAGAAAATTATTGGTTGTTCTCTACTTTCCACAGAGGTAAACCCAAGTACTCTCATTCTAAATCTAGTAACTAAAACAAGTACAAAGTCAGGGGATATCAGCAAATATTCATTTTTAAGATCTCATTTTTGGCCAACTACACATAAAACTCATGCACATTGGCAGAACAATGCTATATGTTTCTTATAAATTGGTGAATTCTCCCAAAGGAATTTACTGTAGCATAACAACGTAGAGACGAGGAAGAGAATGCCAAGGGCAGCCATCATGGGAATGTTTTATCTACATCAGTATATTATGCAACTCACTCATGATATTACGAAATCCTACAAGGGATTGACACCCGTGCGGATTAACCACAATATACAAATAATAATAATGCAAACTAGAACAGGCAAAATAAATGGATAGTATAACAAAACCTGGAGCTCACCTTCTTGAGGGCTAAAGATAAAATAAGGTATTAGCTGATAAGCAGCTTGCACAATTTTTGGAAGATCCCTAGCCTGTTAATAGTGAATGCAGAACATAAGATACAACAGAACAAAGACTTCTAGGATATGGAGATCTTGAACAAAACTTTTGACAGAAATATTACAAAACACAAATCAATGGGTTAGGTGCAGTTCCAATAAACAACATTATCTATTATATATGTTATACTATCAAGATTGTAAAATCAGCATACCCAAGTGGGATGTGTCTTGAAGAGAAATACAAAATGTAAGATCCTATGGTTACGCAATAAAATAAATGCACTAATGCAACGGTCTCTAGAATAATTGGAAATGCATCAATGGTGAATAATAGTGAGCCTAGTGCTCTCTCTCACTCTCTTTCCGAACCCCCATCTCTCTTACAACCTTAAGGATAACTAGTATACAATGAGCATAAAATAAAGACCTGGGTAATGAGATTACCAACCCATGTAAACAAACGAAAAACCAAATTTCCTCGATTTGTTTTCAAATAAGAAATGTTTACCATGTCAAAGCATACAAAAGCTATGAGACCCTCTCTATTCATGTGTTTGTGTATAATACAAGCTATATCATGTCAGAGGACATGAAAACCACAGATCTGATGCAATCCACTTTTGAGCACTCCACTGAATCTTATCCACATTTGAGCACTCCACTGAATCTTACTTCCATGAAACCATCTTTGTATGTATACTTAGAAGATAATCAATCCCCAAACTGACAGCCACATTTTGAATCCAAGAAAAACTATAAACATATTTTGAATCGGTTTAACTGGTTTCTAGCATTGCTTTGAATGGTTTTAGCTTCCACTGCAGCTACTTATAACATAGTCCATATAGCACTAGAAGAATATGAATTAAAGAATAATAACAATAAACTAAATTTTCTTGTGGCTATAAGGTCAGTTTTCAGCCATTTAATTATTTCTTACTTTCAAGGACAGGTTTCCATCATGAAGGTTGCAGCATGACACTAGCAGCATAAACACATACTCGTAGCATAATCAAGCTATGATGCAGTACAAATAGAAGAGATATCAAACTATTAACTAGAACTTACAAAATTTAAAAAATATGACTGCTGAAATTTCAGTTTCAACTCTGAAATTTCAGTTGGAATTGCTGAAGTAGTGAAAGAAAACAACACTCCTAGAATCTAAGAATCACTCTTTACAAGAATATATCACACCTTCTAGTTTATAGCTCAAAATTCATTAAGAAAATTTAGGCTTTTCCATTGAAAGATTGATGATATTATATGTAAAAAAACACCTTGGAACTCTAATCCTAATGGAATAGGAAAAACTAATACCTTTTAATATAAGAGTAAAATCCTATTTAATAATCTTATTATTCCTTAATAAACTTAAACTCTAAATTGATAAGGACAACATTTTTCTTTTCTAATAAGAAAATTTAAACTTGTAACTCTTTTTCTCATTCTGCATTTTTCTTCCCGGTTTGACAAGAACTGACCTCGACGAATAAATGTTAAGCATGTCTTCCTTTTTCTCCTGCTACTACCCATTGCTTCAAAGAGGATGTAATTCCTATATAGTAGTTGCAATACACCACCTCATTCCTTGCAATAATATTCCAATCACGTTCGATCATCTTGGTGACTAGAATCGGAGCCAATTCGGGCTTCTTTTCACCCATCGTGAGGGAAAAAGAAATAACAAAAAATTTGATAAGAATAATAACACCAGTTATCTACTCAAGCCAACCTGGATCAACCATTTATTTTAGGGCATGATACCCAAATCTGACAAGAAGAAAAGAAAAGAAAAGAACCTAGAGGAAAACTCACGCGATTGTAATCAGATCTGATAAACCTTGCTCTGATACCATGTAAGTTGTAGAGAGAGAGACGAAGAGAAGAAAAAGAGAGGAAGAAGAGTATTTGAGAATGATGGCCCAAACCATTCTTAGGTTAGTCATCTTTGATTTATAAATAAGAGATAGTACATAAAAAGACTTAAACTTACCTTATTAAAATATTATTATATTCTAACATATACCTCTTCTTTAAGATCACAATTAAGGAAGGCATTTTTTACATCTAATTGATATAATGGCCCATTAAGATTTGCAGCTAGTGATAATAGAAACTTAACAGTATTGAGTTTGGCTACAGGTGCAAAAGTCTCCTAGTAGGCAATCCCATGTGTCTATGTGAAACCTCTAGCTACAAGTCTCTCGCTTTGTACCGGTTAACACTTCCATTGGGATAATATTTGATAGTGAACACCCATTTACAACCAATCACTGTTTTTCCCTGCGGTAAATCTGTTCCTACCCAGGACTGGTTCTTCTTGATTGCATTCGGCACATCATCTATAGCTTCTCTCCATTTAGGATACTTCACTACTTCTTGGAAATTTTCAGGTAATTTTTCAATAGATAACTGAATCACAAAAGCCTTAAAATGTGGTGATAAACAGTTATAAGAAACAAAATTGCTGATTGAATGCTTTGTACAAGATCTTACTCCCTTCCTTAGAGTTATTGGCATCCTAACTCTTCAGAATTTGCAGTAGGTTCGGATTCATGGCCTTGCTCCGGAAGTGTGATGGATTTTTCTGGTTCTGCTTCACATCTTGCCTACTGTTTGCCTTTCCTCCTTGAGTAAAATTGTGGTTGCACCAAAGGATTTTTGTCTTCCTGTCTGTCCACCCTAATTTCAATATCCTTCTCTTTATCACATTTATTGTTTTCTGTGCAATTCTGAATCAGGTTTGTGACTGGAGCCGGCTATATTAGTAGCTTCAATGGGAATGTTGGTGTTAGGATCTGGTATCTCAAGTCTGGTGTTATCAAAGTTGTGTGTTTCAGAGATGGTTTCATAAGAATCAGGTCTGGTTTGATCAGGATTAGGCAAAATAGAGGTGTTTCTAGGAGAATTAAAGTCCCTTACAGGTCTGGTTGAGTCATGGCTAGGTGCAAAAGGCAGAATTTCTTGGTGTAGTGTGTCCGGTGAGCCATCACTTCCTAAAAAGAACCATTCACTCTCACTACTCCCCCCTGAATGGGTATTTTTGGATAATAGGCTTGCGTTTCAAAGAAGGTCACATCCAAAGTAACAAAAAAAACGCTTTAGAGTAGGAGAGAAACACTTGTAACCCTTTTTAGTAGAAGAATAACCCAAGAAAATATACTTATGGGCTCTAGGTTCAAGTTTGCCACCATGATAATTATGCACAAAGGCAATACAACCAAAAATCTTTCGAGGTAGAGTATTAACAAAGGGAACCAAGGGATAAATCTCATGCAATTTTTGTAAAGGTGTATGAAACCCCAAAACTTTTGATGGCATTCTATTCATTAAATAAGCAGAAATGAGAATAGCATCCCCCAAAAAAAGATTTTCAATAGTTGTTGAGAGCATAATAGATCTAGCAACCTCAAGTAAATGTGGTGTATTAGCACATGAGGTCTGATGTATAATACCATTGTTGGTTAATAATTGACCAAAGGATTGACTTAGATATTCTTTACCATTATTACTTCATAAAATCTGAATTTTTGTGTGAAATTGGTTTAGTATAAAGGAATAAAATTCCTTAAATACCTAAAAAACTTCTACTTTTTCTTTCAAAAGATATACCCAAGTCAATCTTGTATGATCATCAATAAAGGTTACAAACCATTTAACATTGTTT
>JAOTAY010000006.1:26043048-26055000 GCA_025629805.1 Erythroxylum baracoense | reverse complement strand
GAGTGGGGAGGCATCTAAAGCTACCTGAGCGGTAGCCCACTGGTCCGAGCCTCCCGAACCCTGCTAGAAATGTGACTTTTTGGACATCATATGTGCCCTACATTGCAATAAGACTCTCTTCAAGAAGCTAATGTGATAGGGGTTTTCTTAGTCAACCTCAATAAAAGTATGACCCTATTGTAATTACTATAATCCAGGATGGAGGGATCATCTAAATTTGAGATATGGAAATCAAGGAAGCCAACATTAATATCAACGTCACATTTTTAAACAACTTCAAGCTCCTACATATGCTCAACCTCAATCTTCAAATTTAGGTATGTCTTTAGATGAAATTGTCAAGGCACTTATGAATAATATTCAACAATTTCAACAGGAAACAAGGGCAAGCCTTCAAAACTTAAGAAATCAGATCACTCAACTAGCTACCTCAGTAAGTAAATTGGAAGCATAAGCATCGAGGAAATTATCTTCCTAAATGGTGGTCAATCCTATGGAAATGTGAGTACAATGACTTTAAGAAGTGGTGAGGAAATTTAATTTGAAACTTCTTTACCAATGGAGATAGAAAAGCACGATGATGAAGAAAAGAAGGATGAACTTCCAACTCAAGAATCAACAAAGGTAAAAAATGATTCATCTTCATCAATATCAATTAATGCACATTTACTCCTTTTCCTAGCAGGTTGGCTAAACCAAAAGATGATGGATATGAAAAAAAGATCTTATAAACTTTCAAAAGGGTGGAAATCAATATACCACTTCTAGAAGCCATCAAGCAAGTTCCGAAATATGCAAAATTCTTAAAGAAGTTATGCACAAATAAAAGGAAGCTGAAGAACAAGTAGAGAATAATTTTGGGTAAGAATGTATCAGCTGTGATAAATAGGAAATTACAGGAAAAATGCAAAGATCCATCTATGTTTAAACTTCTGTGTGTTATTGGTAATAAAAAAAATTGACCGTGTAATGCTAGACTTAGTTGCATCTATTGTTATCATGCTATACTCAATTTATCGAGCTTTAAATTTGAATGCTTTGTAAGAAACTAATGTGATTATCTAACTAGCTGATCGTTTGTATGTGCGTCCTATTGGAGTTATTGAGGATGTTTTAGTCCAAGTTAATGGTTTGTTATTTTCAGTGGATTTTACATCTTAAAATGGATGGAGATAATGTTGAAAATTCAGCTTCGATTTTGTTAGGTAGGTAATTTATAAAGACGGTTATGATGATAATCAATGTGCACTAGGGTACTCTTTCCATATAGATTGATGAAGAAATAGTAAAGTTCTACATTTTTTAAGCAATGAAGTACCCAAATGATTTTCAATTTGTTTATCATATCGATATTATGGATTCATTTGTGCAAGATTTATTTAAAGAAGAGAGTGTTGAAGATAAGTTGGAGTGTAAGGATAAATCGGAAATGTACGAGCAAATTGGTGAAACTTATGAAGTTGTAGAATCATTGTTAGCAATGCTAATAGATTCAGAAACTTTAAATGATGAACTTATTATAACTCACAGTGATTGTGGGTAAAAGTCATTACCTACAATCATTTCAAAAAGGTTTAATCAAGAGCAAGAGGAAAGGTTAGTAGCACTACTTAAGGAGTACAAAATTACAATTACATAAAAGTTTAGGAAGAACCAACTATGTCGAGCATAACGACGTTAATTATTTTTCATTATATTCACCATCTCAATTTATTACCGAATTATGCCATCACAGAATTTAATCACAATAAATCCAATAAACAGAAAAACAATCAGATTTCATTAAATCAAGAATGCAACTCCGAATGTGAGTTTAGAACATCCTCAACATTTAGATCCTATCATCAACTATTCAATCCAATTCTATATAATGATAAAACTGAAAATAAATAGGAAATACAGGCGAATGGAGGATGGGAGGAAGTGACATCGGGAGACCCCCCAATCTTGGAAGTATGTTGAAACGACTTCTTCTCCTCTTCTCTCTTCCTTCTTCTCTTCCTCAATTTCTCGATGAATTCTCTCTAGGGTTTCTCAAAAGTGACTGATGCAAAAGCTCCTTTTTGCCTCTTTGTCTTGTTCTTTAAATTTCCTTTGTGTTTTGAGCGGGTCCGAAAGGTCCAAAAATTCCCTCAAAACTTGACGTTTTTGAGTGTTTACGCATCTCCCGACGTAAGCCATAATCATGGACTATATGCTGCTACAATCGTAGGCCAACTCCAATGCTTCTATCATGAATGTGGCATGTTGTGTCATGATCGTGTGCTGTTGTTTCGACCTAAATGTCTCTGAAACTTCTCCGTTCTTCGATGTTGACCCTGAAACACTTAGAAACACATCAAGGTACCTTAAAAATATAATATTTAAGCTCAAAGACTTGTACTAACCTATAAAAACAATTAAGCACCAATAATTAACAAACTAACACAATTTTAACCTAAACATATACTAAACGATTGAATTAATAATTAAATACATATCAAAATAAGCCCTAAAATATGATGCAATTTACACTTATCAATCCCACAATCATCAACAATCACAAATGTTCCACTAGCTTTGCAGCTTGGGTATGACATTTGGTTAAGTTAAAAAGTATGTAATGTGGCTTGTACAAAAAGAAAGGCTAATAAAGCTTAAAGGGGGTTACTAAGGTAGGAATCATGTCAATAGAGTAGGCTATTTAGCTAATGTAGTTTAGAAAAGCAAAGAATGCCTAATCATCTCCATATTAATGTATGTGACAAAAATGTGGTCTTGAATAGAAAATCAAGGCAAAGTTAGTATGTACATGTCATAAGGCCACACATTATCAAAGGACAATGAGATTGATATGTATGTGTCAGTCTATTAAGGCTTAAAATCTCACTGGCTTTGTCTACCACAAGTCATTGCTCTTTTAAAGATAATGCATATTGACCAATCACAAAAGTAAAAGTACATACTCAAGTTGCCATGAAATTTTCTAGTCAATTCATCCTCTACTTATAACTATATAGTCCTAGAAGCAATAGAAAACGAGAAAATATTTGTTTGATTGTTTTATTCTTTCTCTTATTTTGATTGAAAACTTAAAGCAAGTAAAACAAACAAATTCAAAAACACACATGCAAATAAAAACTAATGCGAAAATGTAAAGAAAACAATTTCACTTCCTTTAGGTTGCCTGCCAAAAAGTGCCTTTGTCTAGGGTCCCTGACTCGATTCCTTGTTTCCTCCTCCTGTGACAAAATTGTGATCTTCAAGTATCACATGCAGCTCCTCCATATGAGGTTTTTCAGGATAAGGTCTTAGTTGATAATCTGTCATATTAAACATCTTTCATATCTTCTAACTTTCAATCTTGACTAAGTCCATGCCTTTGTCTTCCTCATTTAATTCCTCTAATTTGCTATGTAAAGGTGAATAGTTAGTCTAAAAAATAATCATTAACTTAGTACTCACCTCTGAGCTAAATGATATGTCTTTTTCAAGTTCGAGCTCCTCCTCAACTTCTTCTTCACATGCAATTTCTTGAGTATTGCTCTTAAAATTCTCAAGCTCCTCATCACTCTGTAAAGTTTATGTACTAACGTCCATTGGGTATACGTCGGGTTGATATGGTTGCTCCTCTTCCATTTGTGATTCTAGATGTTGATCCTCACTACTGTTTCACCCATTTGGCTTAACAAGTTCTAGTTTCTAGACGTTATATGCCTCATTTCTTATTAGAACTGTTGGGTATTATGTTGAACTTGTTGTATACTCTCTTGAAGTTGCTGCATACCTTGTTGAAATTGAAGATTTTTAGCAATCACAATATTCATCAATTCTTCCAAAGATGTACCTGAGTTTTGACAAGAAGTTTCTGGTCCATCCATACGAGAATTGCTGCGTGTCTTGTAAACTATTATAGAAGTAATTATGATGGTTATCCCATCCTTAACCAAAGTTAGGTTGATCTGTCCAACCTTGGTTATAGGATTGAGAATAAGAGTTATAAAAGAAATTACTTCCATCCATAATTTTTTTAATAAATCACAAACATGAAACAGAAAAATGAAAAGATCTCAAAATAATTGAAAAGAAACCAATTACGAATAAATATATACAATGCACCAATTGAAATCACAAACAAAAACTAAAACACAGTAGTCCCTGGCAACGATGCCAAAATTGACAGTACGTCGTAACACTAGTCAAAATAAATAACTAGACTACTACTATAGCAGTGGCGAGTCTAGGTTTTTCAAATAAGAAAATAAAATGAAACTAGACTAATAAAAACAAATTAAAGAAAACATACGAGAAATGATAAAAATGGGGAATTTGATAGGGACCTAGTTCTTTAGTTCAATCTCGGCCTATACCCTAATTAAACATATTTCATTGGTTTGTTGTTCTCTAACCTCTCCTAACAACTATTAATCATGAGTTAATAATTAACCTGAGTTTTCCCTTAGGTAGTGTTTAATCAAGATACGATCGTTAATTAAACCTAACCACCAAATAACCTAAGATACAATCTCTAGATTTAACTGAGCAGTAGCATTACAAATTAGGAAAACTAATTAATCAAGGCAACAACCATATATGATGCGTCATTTAACCTAGGTTATGTTATCCCTAATGATTACGAATCATTAGTTGCTACATATGAATTTCAACATAATAATTCGAAATTCTAGTAATGGGTTTGTAAATAAATGATTCAATGAACGCATTAAAATCATCTTTTCACAATACCCGATTCAATCAACACATAATCAACTCCTAATGACAGAAAGAAACAACTAAAAAAAGAAATACACTTAAACTGGGTTATCGGTGTTGATGTCACCTCTGAATCGATGTCGAGAAGTTTAGCCCTTCATAGATCTCTCCCAAAAAATGCTTCAGCCCTGTTGAAATAACCCCCAGTCGAAGACCCTCTTTTTGCCTCTCTATTGCGCCTCCTCTATATTCCACGCTACTGTTCTATCTTCATTTAATGAATTAATATCCGATCCGTCTATAATGTGACTTATTAAAACCTATGGACCTCCTCTATTGAGCGCAGACTTTGTCTGCGTTTGAGGATGCATGAGACATCTACGTTTTGGTCTTCTCAGCTCTCCTCTTTGCCTTGCCGTATTGATGCTTTCACGTTGAAGATAATTTACATGCATAATCCATGCAGCTCACATTCTTTGCATTTTTTTTCTTCTTTTATTTTTCTTCTCATCTTTTAATTTTCTTCTTCTTGCTCCATAAAGACAAATGAAAATTAATATTTAAAAAATGGCCAAAATATAGAGCTTTTGACTCACTTTAACTTTTTTGCTTCCAAATTGTGCCTAAAATCACGTATGAGTCAAGGTGAGTATCTTAAGCAATTTCACATCAATAATCGCTAATATATGGAATAATTTTATAATCAATTAAGCACCTATCAATTCTCTAGGGATTCAACCTAGTTTTGCAACTACTACAAAAAGTTTAGAGAATTAGAATTATTTTGGGGGCTTCGATAACCCGACCATATTCCCCCTCAAGCTAGAGCATATATGTCAATCATGACCAACTTGTTAGAAATGCTTTCAACCTTACTCCTAGTTAAAGATTTAGTAAATATATCTACGAGTTGATCCCCACTTCTTATATGATTAGAGAGATCAATCCTTGTTGCAATTTCTCCCTAATGAAATAACGATCTACCTCAATATGCTTGGTCCTATCATGAAATACTAGATTGTAAGTAATATGGAGAGCAGCTTGATTATCACACCAAAGGTTCATATGACTTGAGTTTAGAAAACCAATTTTTGTAAGTAATTGATGCACCCACATTAACTCACATGTAGTTTGTGACATAGCATGATACTCTACTTCTACACTAAATCGTGTAACAATTGATTCTTTCTTACTTTTCCACGATATGAGATTGCAATCAACAAAAACATAGTAGCCAGGTGTGGATCTTCGGTGAACTGGGGAATCAGCCCAATTTGCATCATATTATCCTTTAACTTTTAAATGACCATGGTCACAATAAAGTACTCCATACCTTAGAGCTCCCGTTAAGTATCGAAGTATCTGTATAAGTGCCTCCTAAAGAATACTCTGTGGTGAGGACATAAATTGGCTAAAATGTTAACTAAATCCTTCAATCCTAGCTAACCGACCTTTGAGTTATAATCTCTATCCAAAAGTTGTACTAAATCTCTTCTAAGTGGTCTTAGAAGCTAAGTCATCACTCTCGTACTTAAAAAGTCAACGTTGCAATTTTGATGAGTTTTGCGAACTCAGTTGAGTAACCATCCTCGATGGTTCACTCATATCATACATATCACATCAACATATACATTCACATAATTCACAACATTTAATTTGTCATGAATCATCATAAAACACTTTGTACATATATGTTCACATTTTTCATTCAATTCAATTCCACATTTTAGTTGCAATCATTCAAAACATATAATTCATGTGTATATGCAATATTCATAAGACTCATATTCGTTTATTATATTGTTGTGACTGAGTGCCTTTTTCATTATCTCACATCTATTGTGGATACCAGACTCATTAATAATGTCCCTTATCTGTTGGGAATACAGGGTTTATTATACATAGTGAGCCAGAGGCTCTTACCACAGTCTGAGCCTTAAGCTCTTTTTCACTAGCGACTCCGGTCATAACTGCCTTTATGTTTCATGCAATCAGTAATGAAATGCACCATGCATTTTCATTATTGATTGCATGAAACATAAAGGCAGTTGTGCATTTTCAATCATTATGCTCATTTTACCACATTCACATTCTTTTTCATTCACATTTTTCATCGGCCTTTGGTCCGGCATTCAACATACTAGTTGAGAATCATGTAATCAATCACATTCACATTCAAATAGCACTTCCAATGTTTTATTCATGCATCAAACGCCTCGGATATTGATTGTTTAGAATTCAGTACATACACATCACAATAATTCAGTACATAATTTAACAAACAAACATTCAATGTGAGACCATCTTAGGTTACTCACAATTGCTCCCCTTAGCTTATTGCCTTGAAGTCCCGGTAATGTTTGGAATCGGTTGCTCAACGTGCTCTTCTATATGTAATCACATACATTTTCACATTACTATATTGCACATTCAGATGAATAAGCACATTTATAAATGTATCATATATTATGCATGTTTAATGACAAACACTCAGGTATGTTTCTTTGATATACTTCAGAAGCAATTTACAACACCTTCCAAGCATTCTTTACTCCAAAATACACTTTACTCATCTTAATCCTTTCATTCAACATCAACTAAATTCAATGACCAAATTGATTACATTAAACTCTTAAACCTCTACTCATTTAATTCAACATTTCCTACCTAATCTCTTCATTCATGAAATCCTATTCTTTTTCCATAATTCCTCATTCATAATGCATTAAACAATCTTGTTACACATTTAACCAACTTTTCTCATATTTTCTCAGACAGATTTTAGGTCAGATTTGTATGGCCATTTTGACCTAGACACTAACGTTTTGAGACAATAATTTCTTATAAGAAAATGTTCCTCTATATATTAAGTTTCAAACGAAATAAAAATGATTTAATTTGGTTCATTATTCCACGAGTTATGCTGAACATACCACAGAATGTGCACATTCGAAATTTTGGTGCACTCCCATGATTGAAGGATTAGCACACTCCAACTTGTAAAACTCATGTCTATCAATTACGATATCCAAATATTACAAACTTTATACTAATAGAAATTTAAGAGAATAATCTAAAAATTTTTTGAAGATAACTTTGTTTAATTCGGCCTTCATCAATACAGTTTATTTGATAAAAATAGGACATGACTTCTGTCAAGGGTAATGCGGCAGCCAATGCCAGAACTCAACTTGAAGCTAAATTTTAAGACCTGTAAAGGCAAAATTCAAATTCAATTCCTTCATGAAAATTGTAGCCATATGTCTCTAGTTTATCCTAAATCAAAATCCATCAAATTTTGATATCTACAAATCAATATATTTCCAAAATACATATGCATGTTCAACTTCATTTCATTTCTCTTCTAATTTGTCCTTTAAATTCCCCCATTTCAACACATCACAATATACCTTAAAGCAAGACATTTATACATCCATTTTTCTCATCCACGTTTCAGCATGTACACATCCTCATTTTATAATCACTTAACTCTTAAATATCATCAAAACATGTTTCATTCAACAAATAAAGAGGAGTAATGCTTTATACTCACTTGTTTACTTCAAGATCTTCAAATTCTCTATCTATTCCTTACAAATAAACTATAATTCATAGCTGTCATAACCTCAAATTAAGAATACATACACATGAACTCATCTCTCAATTTACTACACATCATTAACATAATAAGACGACATAAACATCTCTTCATTTATCAACTATCTACTCTCATCAAAACCTCATTTAACACAACTCATAATTTATCACTCATCAAATATACAAAAACAAGATATGATTATGTCCATTTATTCATTCACGATACATATACATTTAACACCATTTATACTTTCATTCAATCTCTATTTATCAACATAAATGTCCCATTTACACTAACCCATAAAGATCAACATGTAACTTACTTGATTTAGCTCCAAATCCTTCAAATTTACATAAATCCTAGCTTTCCATGCATCACACGAACATCAACATTCAAGGGTGGTAGTGATGGGTCTTTAGTGAGAAATGAAGGAGAGAGCAAGATGATGTTATCAAATGAAGGGTGAAAGTGAGCTTCAACATTGATAATGGTGGGTGAAGCAAAATCCAGAAAAAAAAGAAGAAGAAAGAAGAAGATGCTAAAGATTACGAAGACGGGAAGAAAAAGCAAGATACAAAACCATTTAATGGTCTTTCAAAGTTAAAAAGAATTGTGGGTTAAAGACATGGTATGTCACTTACCATATATCCAAATTTTATTGGTTTGAATTAGGTTCTTTCATTAACGAGTCCAATCAACTCCAATTTCTACCCCAATTGTCTCCAAATTTCAATAACATAAGTTATTAAATCCAAATGTCATTTATAAAAATTTTCACTGCCATTTGACTCTTAATTCTACTTCCATTTATCAATTGTCCTACCACTTAGCATTTTTCCTAGTTCAAAATTTACCCAAAATTTGAGGAATTTTTTAAATTTCACAAAATTTCTAAACCAATACCTATACACACCAATTCAATTTTCAATACATATGAACCACAATTCATATCTAAAAGTCACATTTATAAATCAATTATACCCAGAATTGTCAATGAATGCATGTATAATCATTTTAATGTGCAAAAATTAATATTCACATATGTGTGTGTATATCATATTATGCATGAGCATGAAATGCAGTTTCTAACCTCTTAGTAATCTCTCATGCACAATATTCTAGGGTCCTAACCTTTAACATGGGATAACAGGATGTTACAATAAGAGCATCACATGGTTGAGATCTAAGCATACCTGTATCTATGAGAAGATAAAGAACATATTTTCCTTAGCAAAGAAAGATACCTTGTCTACATATAGCAACTTCAATACTCATAAATAATTCAAATCTCCTAAATCCTTGGTTTGAAATTTTCTTTGGAAAAAGAATTTTAACTACTAAACGCCTTTACTATCATTCCTAGTAATAACAATATAATCCACATATATAACAAGTAAGATGCAACCAGCATTAGATTGATAAAACAACACAGAGTGATCATATGAACTTCGATGTAAACCAAACCCCATAACCACCTTACTAAATCTACTAAAACAAGATCGAGGAGACTGTTTTAGTCCATACAAGGATTTATAAAGGTGATGTACCTTCTCAAAGTCCCCTTGAGGAATAAAACCAAAGGTTGCACTATATATAACTTTTCCTATAAATCACCGTGTAAAAAGGAATTTTTGACATCTAATTGGTGCAATGGCATATGTTTAGATGCCGCAAGATAACAAAACAAACTTGTAGAAGCAAGCTTAGTAATATGAGCAAAAGTATCTAAATAATCAACTCCATAAGTTTGAGCGTGGCCCTTAGCAACTATACGATCTTTTAGGCGAGAAACAGTGCCATCTGAATTCATATTAATAGTAAACACCCATTTATAACCAATTGCTTTCTTACATGTTGGGAGAGACATAAGATCCTATGTAGAATTGTGCTCCAAAGTTGCCATCTCTTCCTCTATGGCTATCCTCCAACTAGTATAGGACAAACCCTCTATAACAAACTTAGGTATAAAAATGGAATCTAAAGGTGCAACAAATGCTTGTCGAAGGGGTGATAAATTAGCAGTGGAAGCAAAAGAAGAAACAAGGTACTGGCAACTACGTTTACCTTTACACAAGGTAGAGGAAGGTATACAATTAATCAAGTAACACGTAGTTAAAATGACATCAGCCCAAAAAGATTTTGGAACCTTCATTTAAGATAAAAGTGCTCTAGTAACCTCAAGTAAATGATGATTTTTACGTTCACCTACCCCATTTTGTTGAGGATTCATCATAAAAAAGATTGGTAAATAGTTCTTTGTTTTCGTATAAAATTAAACAAAAGGGTTAGAAAAGTACTCTTTTGCATTTGTACTTAATAAAACATGAATTTTAGCATTGTATTGGGTTTAAATTTCATTACAAAAATCACTAAAAATTGAGAATAGCTCGAAATGATTTTTCATTAAATAAATCCAAGTAACATGAGTGTAATCATCATTAAAACTAACAAAATATTGAAAACTAGTTTTGGAGACTATAGGACACTGACTCCAAATATCTGAATGCATTAAATCAAATGGAGATTTGACTCTCTTATTAACTTTGGGAAAATAAGAAACATGATGATGATTTGTAAACTAATATGACTCACACTCTAAACAAGACAAGGAACTTAAAAAGGAAAAATCTTCTTCAAGGTAGCTAAGGACAAGTGACCAAGTTGACAATGAAGATGAAAGGGGGACTTTAACTTTGGATTGATAGCTAATATGGAAAGAGCTACATCACCACCCTCAAGAAGATATAACCCCTTGACTTGCGACCTCTACCAATAATCCTCTTCATGAACATATCATGAAAAACACAATGTGTGGCAAAGAAAACAATAAAATAGTTCAGAGTTTTTGTAATCTTACTAATAGACATGAGATTGAAGGGAAAAATGGGTATATATAAAATCAAGAACAAAGGCAATGAAGGAACAAGGTTGGATTTATCAGAGGTAAGAACAAAAACAATAGTGCCATTAGAAATAGTAAAACTAAATGGGTCAGATAACGGTGTAATAGAGGACAAAATACCTATAATGCTATTCATATGTTCACTCGCACCTGAGTCAATGACCCATTAGTGGGAAGTGGATGAGAGGTAGGCTGTAGGATTACCTGACTGAACTAAAGTAGCGGTAGAGGAAGTAGGAACAGAATCCTTTATAGAACCTTATGACTGAACCAAGCGAGTATACTCATCAACTGATAATTTTACAAGCTTCTCTTCAAGAGGTTTGGAGGTGGTCGTGTTTGTAAAATATCGAACTGAATGAAGTGTCCTATAAAGCAACCAACACTTCTTTATATGATGTCCTAGCTTTTTGCAATAATAACACACTGTTTTGCCCTCAAAGTAACCACTGGTGTCATTACAACCATGACCTCCACCACGGCCCCCCGAGTGGCCACCTCAGCCACCACCTTTACCAGTATCGAAATGAGGAATGTGAGTTATAAGTGCACTACTATCAACTATTGAATTTTCAAGTGGTAAAGAATTGGTAGTGTGTTGAACATGAAAATTGGCTTTTGAGAGAGAAGGAATCTTTAGACTAGCTAAAATCTGTGAGCAGGAAAAAGATAAACTAGGAGATAACTGTAACAGCCCAGACCACCCGCTTGCAGATATTGTCCGCTTTGAGCCTCGGCCTCTCGGGCCTCGCGCTCTCAC
>JAOTAY010000006.1:26011867-26041930 GCA_025629805.1 Erythroxylum baracoense | reverse complement strand
ACGATCTATTCAACCCCCCTTCTAGATCGCTTTCAGATCTTACTAATAGAAATAATATTGAAAGGAAAATTGGGTATATAGAAAACCAAGGATTAAGGCAATGAAGGAACAAGGTTGGACTTACCATAGGCAAAGATAGAAACAGTAGTGCCATTGGCAATAGTAACATTTAATGGATCGAATAATGACGTAACAGAGGACAAAGTACCTGTAGTGCCAGTCATATGTTCACTTACACCTAAGTCGATGACCTATTTATAAGAAGTGGAAGAGAGGCAGGCTAAAGGATTACTTGACTAAACTAGAGTAGTCATAGAGGAAGTAGGAGCAGAATCTATTGTAGAACCCTATAACTGAACCAAAGGAGTATACTCATCAATTGATAATCTTACAAGCTTCTTTTCAAGAGTTTTGGTAGTGGCTGCATTTGTAAAAAACTGAGCTAACTGTCGTGTCCTATGAAGCAGCCAACACTTCTTTATATGATGCCTTGGCTTTCTGCAATAATAACACACTGTTTTGCCCTCAATGTCATTACAACCACGGCCTCCACCAAAGCTCCCCAAGTGGCCACCTCAGCCACCACTTTTACCAGTATTGGAACGAGGAACTTGGCTCACAAGTGCACTATTATCAGCTATTAAATTTTCAGATGGTAAAGAATGGGCAACATGTTGTACATAACGAATGGCTTCTGAGAGTGAAGGCTAGATTAGCTAAAATTTGTAAGCGGGCAAAAGCTAAACTGGGAGACAACCCTGCTAAATAGCACAAAACTCCAACTTATTCATGTTGAACCTTCTGAATACGAATATCTGTTGTGTATGAAAGTAGTTAATTCATCTCCTTGAACATTCGATGAAAATCATAGGAAAAATCAGACTTATCCTTTATATTAGCACGATACACCTTGCTAGCATCATCATACGTTCGAGCCACGTTACTTGCACCTGAAAACATAAATGCTAATGTTTCCCATATCTCCTTAATAGTTTCACAATGATAATTTTGATCTTAGAAGTTCACTTCAATTTTCTACAAAAGTTGCAAATAAAACTTATTGGGCTCCCTTAACCATGACTTCTTCTCACCAGGATCATTTGGAGGATCTTGGATAAGATGATCTTCCCTATCAACCCCACTAAGATATTTATAGATCGCTCGCAGCCATTGAGGATAGTTATCACCATTCAAATGACGTTCGGTCATCTTGGTGGCTGGAATCGGAACTAGTTCAGGCTTCTTGTCATCCATCGTAAGGAAAAAAATAACCGAAAAGAAAACTAAGAAGAATAATAACACCAGGTATCTACTCAGCCCAACCTAGATCAACCATTTATTTTAGGACATGATCCCCAAATCTGACAAGGAGAAGAGAAAAGAAAAGAATAAAAGAATAAAAGAGTATAGAGGAAAATCCACGTGATTGTAATCAAATCTAATAAACCTTCCTCTGATGCCATGTAAGTTATAGAGAGAGATGAAGAGAAGAAAAAGAGAGGAAGAAGATAATTTGAGGACGATGACTTAACCTATCTTAGGTTAGTCATCTTTTATTTATAAACAAGAGAAAGTATATAAAAGACTTAAATACCCTTATTAACATACTATTATATTTTAACAAAGTTCAATCAACAAAGTACTTCCTTATCATTCAATAACCATTCTTCCTTCTTTTTTTGACATATATACTAATTATGCTCTTAACAAGTTACAATTGTAAAGTAACTAGCAGATATATGTGTTATTTAAACAAGGAATTCAGATTTATTTTGACACCATCTACTGGTTGTAAAATCAATAGGCATATCTTAACATAAAACAAAACTAGCATAATAAAGCAAAACAATAATGTCGGGGTGATAGTAACAAAATTAACAACCACTAAAATTAATAAACTGAACTATCCATTACAATATTTCTCTATTTTTTACAAAGACACTTAGACAATTAAGATGGGGAAAATTAAAGAAAAACACAACTCAAATCGCAACTATACGTAGGCAATAAGTAGAAAGATCGTTTTAACAGTTCTAAAAGAGACTAAAGAAACCTAGTTCTCAGTAGGAAAATATCGAATACAAATAATAGGAACTATTGAATCAAAAAGTGCCAACCAAGCAAACAATGGTGGAAGAATAAACACCAATACATCAGAGAAGTTTAATTAGGAAGTCTAGTACGTATATAAAGGCAATTGCGAGCAGTAAGAAATCAATTGAAACTATGCATACCAAAAAGTTTGGGGAAAAAGCCTTCAAAATAAACCAAAGGTGTTGGAAGTTTCACATATACCTAGAGCAGAATATAACAAAACAAAAGTCTTGAACCTACGAAAAAAAAGAAAATCAAAATGCACATAATAGCAAACCATTCTAAACTAAAATTTTTGTAAATGGTAAACCATCAAATCAAAATTCAAAAAAAAGAGAATCAAAACTAGCTCTATAGGGAACAATGTGATTATAGATATAATACCCAAGAAAATAACTTAAAACAAGCCAAAATAGGCACATCCAATTTCAGTTGTATATGAAGGTTATTCCATACAATTTCAAATACTCTAATTAATTGTACCTTTATTACATTGATGTATATAGGATTGTGTCTCATTTGGATGATTACATACGCCTATAAATATGGCCATATTAATTATCATGTTTTCCTTTAGGAAAGATAAGGAGTAGTACATGATGCCCAACATGGGGGTGTTCCTTCTTATATTGCTTTGTAGATCATAATTGGAGTGGTAAATGTCTAAACATCCACACACAAGTGTGTTTGCTCACATGTTAATTGTTGGATTAAGTTAAGATGATTATGTTGGTTGGAATTTAGCGTGTTATTGTGTGTAAGGAAATATCATATCGTTTTAATATATTCAAGGTGTTGTTTGCACTTAGTAGCGGCATAAGCATATTAAAGTAAAGGTGACATTAATTTGTTTGTTATGAGGGTACAGTTCATAAGTTGTCTTTTCCTGTCTATTTAATTTGAAATTATTTGATAAATTGTACTTTTCCTTTACCATCATTCTCGCCTCTGCTATTTTAAATTGTCCATTGTGGAAGGCATATGTTAATCCTTCTAAATGTTTAATATAAGTTTTCTTATTTTGTAGCATTCTTATCCCACCCACTCTATAATTAAAAATATTTTACTAAGTTTTTTCTTTTTTTTTTCCTTGAATGTTATCCACCAATTTACCATTAAAAACTCATAATTTCATTACAACAGGCAAGTAAAAGGAAATGTTCTTAAAAATGATATAAAGTTGATAAAGGCTTTAGTTGGGTATATTCTTTATAAAAGCTAAGATTAAGATAATAAATATATACCCACCAAAACAATAACCATTCTCAATTTACATAAGCGCCTCTCCACTATCTCTCCCCTCAAAACAAAGGTTATTTCACTATGACAAGAAAGCAAAAAGGCCAAGACAAAGATCCTAAGATAAGGTTGAAAAGTGTTTTTTGTTAGGTATATCTCTTATCAAAACTAAGATTATGATAAATAAATCTTTGCCCAATCAATAATCCTCACCCAATCATCTTCATAAGAGTAGAGATTACATAATCTTTGAATTTAAATCCAATAAGAAAAATGTGACTAAACAATAGCAATTTTATAGTTTGAACAACATTAATTAACATATAAACAAATAAAAGTTTCACTTTTCACAATTTATCAACATTTCTATATTCTTTTACCCTTGTTTGATGATGGTTTCTTACTCATTTTCAAAATTTTACTTATTTGGATGATATTTGCAATTAGAAAGTGCAAGTTACTTAAGAGAAATTGAGCAATTTTTACTATATAGACATGGCACCACCCATGTTTATAGAATGTATACTAAACTTGTGTTTATATAAAATGAACATGGTTAATAATATGATTATGCATGCAACGGTGAGAGTAAAAATAATGAACAAGGTTTGGCATACAGGAGTTTGAGAAACCAAGTTCCTATAAAAGCATTATATTAAGTGAGTTGACCAAAAAGGGTGCATACCTATCACTGTTTATTGAGAGTTGAATTGAGTTGATATATATTAAATTAAGTTGTTGCATAATTGTAAGTAATCTTCTACCCTTTTTGGATGACATAGTGTATAATATATGGTATGAAACAAGGTTGCATCTCTTCTCTTATTTCGACCAGAAACATATAGGAGTATTTTCGAGTGATTAAAGGAGTATATTTAATTGCTTAAATGGGGGTGTATCACTTCTCTTATTTCTACCCGAAACATATAGGATTATTTTTTAGTGTTTAAAGGAGTATATTTAGGTGCTTATACCATTTCAAGCCTATGGAACTTAAATTTGGACATGTATTTTTGAATTTGGAAAAATAACAAAGCTTAGGATCACTGTCTTTTAACCACCTTTACAAATAGGGGCTTCACAACTCTACATCTTCTCATATGCCCATCAGCTTTATTGATCCCTACAAAATGAAATGATATGTCCACTATTTAGGTTATATGATAATAACATGTGTTATATGTTACTCAAAAAAAATCCTATATCACTATCTCAAACCCTCTCCTAATGAGGATGATTCAATTGCTTTAATTTCCTACCTTAAATGTCATTTCCTAATAATTTACACGATGAAAATTTTTCATTTTAACCAACTACATATGAAGTAAGGTTAGTTCAAGTCATCAATAAGGTTTAAACACTATTTACACAACTGAGAAAGAAAAGTAAGAACCCACGAGTTCTTCAATAGGAATAATAGGTAATATAATTATTTTTTTCATTTATAAGATGATCAGCTATGTTTCATGGATATTATATCAATTTTTTTTTGTTATAATACTATGACATGGTACTCTTGTGTCAGCTTTTACTACTTAAGTAACATAAATATGTTATTATGCACAGATTTCCAAGATTTTTTTATTCTTTAAAAATATGTTAGGGAACTTAAATTCCAACTAACACCATAAGGAAATTCATATCATATTCATATATCAAAAAGATTATCCTTGTTTAATGAGATTATATGAACAAGCTCCCAAAGAGCAAGAATTTCTAGTAACATTTAGAACATCTCATATTTAAATAAAAAGATAAATGAATATAAATTAAATTTATGAAATAAATCAAAATAATATTTTCTTTACATATTAAGAAGCGATCATATAGAAAATGAACTATTAAAGTCACAGATAAATTTATATTGACCTAATTACTAACACAATAATTTTTTTTGTATTTTAAATCATCATTATTTTATGTTATGAATTGTTTTGGAATCATTATATGATTTTAAGTTGTTGATTTTGACTTAAGAATAAATAATATATCCATCACAAAGTTATTTAGAAATAATAAGGGATATATGCCCTAGCTGAGCATATTATGTCCATAAAGAAATAAAAGGTCAAATTTATCATCATTAATGACAATAAGGATAAGGCTTCATCAAATACGGATGATAAATGAAGACTTACAAAGAAGCAATTGGTAGACTTAACAACTTAGTTGATCAGCCATTTAAGGTTATGCAGACATTTAAGGATGAAGAAATTTCCTTTTCTAATTAGATTTCATGTCTTTTTTTGTCGGAATGACTTTTTGTGACATCCAAATGTCCTATACTCGAATAGAGGTAAAATATTTAGTTGTCAATTATGTATTGCTCATCATTTGCATTAGTAAAGTAGTGGCCAAAACTTCTTGAATTTTTTGGAAATATTAAGATTAACAATATATTAACCATGTTTGGTTATGTCATCAAACATTATATTTGAGTTGTTTTGAAAAACGGATCAATAACATTTAATCTTTATAAATGTATACTATAAGATATTTACATCTAATGTAAAATATATGGAGTTATGGTATTGAATGTATATTTTTATGGTATTGTATGAATTAGGTCTACAATATAATTCAATAAGTAACTAGAGGACAATTTTGTGTCAACATTCTATCCTAGCATCCTTATATAATTATGATGGGATAATATAACTCAATAAGTAATCAGGGGAAGCTTTTGTGTCAACATTCTAGCCTAGTATCTTTCTATAATTATGATGAGATCCTCATACTTTTATGAAGTGCCCCTTACATAACTCTCTCAACCAACATTGCTAGTTCCAAAGTTTTTACCTTATGCAATTATTCTTATCCAACTCTATTTAAGGACTTATAAACTAAAATTTCATCAAAAGTACTTGTATCAACTCCTTCCATTGTATTTAAATAAATTATAAATTGATAATGTATAAAATTAGTTTCTAATATAATATGTTAAAATTTTATTTTTAAATACAATTAAATAAGATACCAACTAACCATCAATATACGTTTGTAATTTTATTATGATGAAAAATACATTTTCTTCGCATATCATTTTTGCCAATTCACCAAAATCAAGATAAAATGATAACGTTTTTTCTTTGATTAAAAAACTAGTAAATACAATCAATATCAATTGAATCATATATTATTATGTGTTTTAAAAATATATAAAAAATTATAAAATAGTTTGAAAAATAAAATTCATTCAAGAAAATATCTATTATTCATCCTTAAATTATAAGTAACATAAATAAGGTTGTTAACGCTCTAAAATTCCAGACAATCTTAAATAAGGTTATTAACGCTCTAAAATTCCAGACAATCTTATTTTCTATATGAATACGTTCAAAACCAATCAAATTACATTAACAACCTAATGTTAAAGTTGTTTGACCAAGTAATATAACAGAAAGTTTTGTAATATTGGAGCATTTCCAACAATCTCCCCCACTCATTTGTACTTTGAATTAATAGTTCTAGTAAAAATTTAACGATATAATATTGATAAGTAATAAAAAATTAAATTTATGAAAACTTATAAGTCTCGATCTGTCTTATTTTAAGTTCTCTCTTCACAAATGATTTAGCAAAACTCCTTAAACCTACAATTTAATTTTATTTATCACCCTTGAGTAAGCTAGTAGTGAATCTTTTTAGTAAGATGGCTATCATATCGCTAATCATGAATGTTTGTATAAGGCATGTATAATTTCTCATTTTCTTTAAAATGATTTATAATTGTCTAATGAACTCTATATATGCCGTTATATATATAACACAAAGATGATTTCTGATCTGAGCTAATAATCCTTAACAGCCTAATAAGTGGAGCCATATGATTAAGCAAGTATTCTTTACACACACACACACACACACACACACACACACATATACTTTAATGACTTATGACTCAAAAATTATTTAATTGTCACTAAAATTTGAAGTACTTTTTTATGAACATAAATATTTTTAAAAGTTATAAATATAGTTACGAACCTAATAGCAATAGAACGCACAATCTCATCTCAATCTTCTTACATTCTTAACAAAGAAAAAATGTTAGGTGATTATGCACAAAAATTTTGATCTTAGATGCATATAAACTAAGATTAGAAATACGATATATACTAAATGAGATACATATGATGGATAATGCATAAAAACTAATAATTCGCTCATATTTTGATTATACCAAGTACATAGCTAATACAAAAATGGCCACTTTATTTGTAACAAAGTAAACAACATTTTTTGGTTTAATCTACCTAACAATTTAAGAAAATAATTCAAACAAAGTATGAGTACTTTTTACTATATCAGAAGCATTAATAAACATGATAAAAGATGTTTCAATATTATAATAAACTAAGAAATTAATTAATGTTCTTTACCTTTGATTAGTGCACTCATCTACCATAATAGTACATTATGTTGTTTTACAATTACAATTTTATGTATTCATAACTAAAAAAAAATCCTTTTTTAAATCTTGAAGTTAAGACACGTGAATTTTATA
Organism: Erythroxylum baracoense; assembly: GCA_025629805.1. Lineage (NCBI taxonomy): Eukaryota > Viridiplantae > Streptophyta > Magnoliopsida > Malpighiales > Erythroxylaceae > Erythroxylum > Erythroxylum baracoense. The sequence continues at coordinate 26,034,090 of JAOTAY010000006.1, read as the reverse complement.
ATAAGAAGGTAACTTTAATCCTAGACTTATTGCTACTGAAGCATTTGGTAGTTCTTGAAATAAGATAAATTTAAAGCATTATAAAATTAAATCCTTATCAATTAGAATACTTTTTAAAATTAGTTGAGAATCAGGATTGACTCTTGGAGAAAAATAAGAATCTATATTAATAGTAGATTTTCTTTTTTTCTTTATCTAATATGTTTTGCATTTCAACGTCATTAAATGATACATTATGAGTCTCCTTATATTATTTTGTGTTTTTTCCTTATTGTCACAAATAAATTTTAATGAACACATATACATCAACTCCTATTAAAGTGAATGTGTTACTTATCTAGTCATCAATAATGGTTTTTTTTAATAATAAGAGTGGTATTGAATGTATGGAATTGCAATATGATATGTATTTAGAAAGTTCTTAAGTTCGCTGAAACATATTTTTATATTAAAGAATGACTTGGAAACTATAACCATTAACTTGCAGGTGATTTGTGGCAACCAATTTATGTTAAATTTTTAGTTAATATCTACCCAAGTCATTATACTAAGCTATATGCAAGTGAATGAAATTAATGTAATTATTGTTTGAGAGTAACCAACTTAAGCCACTATACTGGTAAAACTTAAGGACAAAGCCTTGTACTCGATAGTACAAGTAGAGCACATATAGAATTGATCATTACTATGGCCTTTGTGACTTATAGAGAAGATATCCAAGGGGATTAAAGGCTAAGCTAGGGTTTTGGTGCATAAGAACACATTTCAGAAATATTTATTCTTTTATGAGTTTTTATAATTTAAGTAATTTTATGAAATATTTGTCATTAAATTTTTTAAATTCTTTCTTATTTTTATTTTAAAAAAATCTTTTTAAAACTTTTATTTAAAATAATGGTGAAATGCATGGGCATGAATATTATATGTATACGAATGAAATGTTATTGACATGATAATATAAACTAATTAAACTTAACCTAAACTAATAATTTACTATTAAAGATGACAAAAAGGTCTAAACTAGATTGGAAACAATCTGTCTACAAGTTAGGGGTAAAGTTACATACTTCTAGACATTCCTAGACCCTGTGTTCAACGAGATTTTTATTGGAATATTATTGTTATTGTTGTTGTTGGCAAAAGGGTTCGAACTCAATCTGATATGAAGTTAGTGAGTTTAGCCTAAATTAATTGGACCTTAGGTCAGAATTAGTTTTTTTTTAATTCTAGGTTCGAGTCAAGTTCAAACTTAAACTTCATGATCTAACCTAGCTTGAAACCCAACTTACATATTAATCAACAAGTCATAGTTCTTTTCTCAAGTGTCGCTCTTTCATCTTTCTCCTTATTTCTTATCCTTCATAAATTTGTGCAATCAACAACATTATCGAGGAGAACAAATTAAGTTATAGTTAGACTTATTGGAGTGTAAATAGGGAAACCCATTCATTCGAGTGGGTAAAAGAATGTTGGAGTATGAATGGGGGAACTCATTTACTACTATGCCATCTAAAGAAGAAACCATCTAAAAACAAGACTAAAACCATCATATTTTCAATCATTACGTGACGCTTCCTTGAACAAACACCTTATTGATCAATTAGAGTGCAATTGTTGATATGTGGTGGTAGAAAGTGTGGATCTTTAACGACAATGAGAGGTCAATATGGCTATAGAAAATTTAGATCTTTGATGAGTTAGGTTAGATCGGGTTGAAAATTAGGTTATTCAAGCTTTGAGTAGGTTGGGCTACTCAAGCCTTGATTGAGCTTATGCTCATGTGACATAAATCAAGTTTGACTGGTCGAGTCATGATAGACTCAGGTCAGTCTAACTCTATCCATTGTCAAATTTATTTATTTTAGTTATCTTAAGTTACTAATTTAAGTTGTGTTTAATTAGTTCGGAAAAAGTTTAAAGAGTGAAGTTAAATCGTCATGTTAGCAATATTTAATTAATTCATATGTAATATTCATGTGACTTACATTTAGGTATTATTTTTTAACGAAAGTCAAAGAATTTTTCTTAAAAATTTAAAAACTATAGTTATTTTTTAAAACTACTTAAATCAGCAAAACTTTTAGTTTCAAGTTATCAATTGGTTATATAAATTTGCAAATAAATGTCAAAGGTAATGAATACTAAATTCATAACTATTTCTCATGTTTGTCTTCTAATAACCATTACGAAAAGCAACTAAACATTGGAATTAGAATGTTGAGATTATATGGTTCGATTTTCTTTTCATTTTTGTTGACTACAAGGCGACGACTCAAACTTGATAGTCAGGGGAAGGGAAGGGGATAACATGCCACTTGATTTGAGCTAAAAAGTTATCAATTAATTGTTTTAAATAAGTTAATTTGATGCTTTGTTTGCATTGTTAGATAATTAAGAATTGTTTTAGTAATTGCTAGACCAAGTAGAAATAACATTTCATTCAGATCATGCAAGTGGCTTACCCCGACAATAACTCTCAACTAAAGGAATAAAAAGTGAGTGTCAGCTTGCAGTAAAGGTGCTACATAAGACCCATACTTACCATGTCAAAATCAAAATTTCTAACTTGGTCGTTTGCAAGCAATGAATGATGAACAATATAAATGATCTTCTGGGACAAAGTAAAGTGAAGGCACTTATGCCGGTTGTGTACATTGAAGGAACCTAAATTCTGTTATGTAATAGCGTGATTGAATTCAATACAAAAGATATCATTTTGGGTAATCCAAGGATGATTTTAAATATGACATAGGACCCAAAGTCAATTGAGTCGAGGTCAAGTCAGTGTAGCAACCTACAATTCGGAAAACGCTGGAGCTGCTAGCCCTCGGTCTTTAAAAACATTGTTAGGTTAAGAGTAAGCGACAAAATATTCTAAAATCTTACTCCACTTATTGACCCCGACGATACTCCAGCTGCCTGGTATTCTCCTGCAAAATCTACAAAAGCCCAAAATTAACTCAAATTATAAACTTGTTCAGATATTTATTTTAGATTAACCAGTTCATCAAATATAAGGCATTTTGTGGTGAAAAATTACTTCCATCATATTCAAAGTAAATTAGGAAACATATTTTTGCTTACTTCTCGGACATAATTTGCTACAGCCTTCTACAGCAAGTTGCATAACATTTTCAAATATATCAATTGGCAACTTAGCATCCATCTGCATCCGAACCATAAAAAACGAATTCTCAACAAGTTAAAAGAGCAACATGCCAACATCTATAACCCTCTCCGTAAGTAATAGGAAATTAGAGGCCATATATAGTAGAAAAATTGCAAACTCCAAAAAAGCCAGACAATTTACTCCAAAAACTAGACAAATAGACGCATATTGAAGTAGACTCTACAAGGCTTGTTCAAGGCATAAGAAACCCCACAGCGTTTTCTTTCATATCTCTCTCACTTCCCAACAATCACTATTTTTCAGTTACATGACTTTTGGGTAGAGAAGGGAACACATGATCAATTTTAGAAGTGACGTGAGACTATATTGCTCACAATACATGCATCACTACCAAAGGTTAACTAATTTACATGACCAAAAATCACCACAAAAAACAAATGGCTCTCTAGAAATCAAATGACCAATTTTGCAGATGGAAAACTTGAAGAAGAGTCGCTTTATCTAATTTAGGCAATATTCCTACAGTGACGTCAGGACCTCCAGCACTATCTTTGACATAGTTCAGATCTGTGACCAGATGAAAAGTCAACATCATTATCAAGCCACTTAAGGAACTTCAGAATGAAGATCTAAGCATTATCTGGAGACTCATAAGTTTATGGGTTACCTCCATTTGCTTGTAAAACTTGCACATATATATCTATCTGCAAAGAAAAAAAGCTTCAGAAAAAGTGATAACTATAATATGGTTATCTAGAACAGAGTTGCTAAAAGTTGCAATAGAACCTGAGAACGAGGCATCAGGTGTCTCATTATGAAAGCTTCCATTGTCTGCCGAATGACTAAAGATATCTCTGTTGATCGCCTTTTATGTAACAGGGAAAAGAATTTCAATGTCAAGAAGCAAAATAAGCAGCAAATACATCTCGAGATTAACTTGGAAGAATATATGCTATAGTTTCCATTGTAACAACAAAATAAGAGAAAAGAAAACTCAAATTAGGGCAGCATTTGCATTTGCAGGATCTGTAAGACATTGTTATGCTAGCATCCCACCTTAAAAGTAAAAATCAATGCTTTTGTTGTAAACTAGATGCAGAATTTTAGGAGGTAGACGATCCTCTCAATGAGTACATATTCCTTATTTGACTATGCAGACCACATGATTCCTTAATATAAAACACAGGCTATGGGCTGGAAAACTTTCTAAAAGTTGTCAAAGTTTTAAATATTTCAACCTAATTTTCCGAATCGTTTATTTGAATCCAACAGGCTATGAGCTACCCTCTTTTCTTTTAATGACCATGTTATCTCTATAGACAGATGTGATTTTAGTGTTAAAGAAGTTTGCAACGAGAGATTTAAATCGTGTGAAAATGGATAGCACTTCAGATTTACGTCAAATGGGATACAACCAAATGTATTTGGAAAAAATGATCAAAAAACACTACATAATAACAAAAACCATCAATGGATTGAACAGGAGCCAGACCCCAAACATCACTAAATAGCAACAGAAGAGGACGAGTACTGGACAATTGCTTATTTGAAAAGATTAGTTTATGGCTCTTAGCACAAGCACAAGCACAAGACACACAAGGACTCAAAGGACTGTGACGAATACAAAGAGAAAAACGCTTATTTAGATGCTGAAGAATTGATGCAGTTGGATGGCCTAAGATGTGATGCCAGTTCTGAAAGAGACGTGGGTAGCAACATATGTAGGATAGAGCTTCTTCGGAAGGGAAGTGTAATACAAATCATCAGCACAGTGACCCTGCATCAGTATCCTTGGTTGTGACATCCTTAACCTGAAAATGAGTGGAGAAGAATTCAACGGAAACATTATTAGCAGTGCAAAGCTTAGAAACTGAAAGTAAATTATATTTGAGGGTGGGGACATGTAAAACATCAGATAAAGATAAAGGTTTAGTTAAAGTAGTGACGATGGTGGTACCAGTGTTAGCAATTGGTAATTCAACACCATTGCCGACTACTAGATGATCGGAGCCATCATGAGGATTTGCAAGTGAAAGATTATGAAAATCATTGGTGGATGTGATGAGAGGCATCGGAATCAACAATCCACTTATCGGAAGAATGCTATACTGACTTTTGAATGTGATAGGCCAAAGGGTGCTTATTGTTAGGTCGTCCATGAAGCTTAAAACAGCGTCGAGCCGTATGTCTCGGCTTCTCACAGTATTGACAGATGATAAAAGAATAACCATTGCTACGACCACGGGACTGCACTGGGGACACAGAACCATCAGGTCCAGAAGTCAAACCAGAGGAACTAGTTCTCCGTCGCTGTTGGAAGGTGGAAGTGGACATGGACCCCTGCAGCATAGTACGTCATCTGTGACATTTCCCGTTTGTTTTATACCCAACTAATGCAGTTGCAGGGGTAGAATCAGGTCGAACCATCCGTGTCAAGTAAGTCTCATGATCAATGAGCTTCTCATGAAGTTCTTCAAATGAAATCGGAGTGTCTTGTGCCCGTATGGCCACTGCAATATCCTTAAAGTCAGAACCAATGCCATTGAGAACATGTATAATGAGCTCTGTGTCGTCAACTGGGCTGCCAATGATAGCTAATTCATTGGCAATACTTTTAAGTTGCCTTAGAAAAATGGTCACTGTTTGTTCTCCTTTCTCAAGACAAGTGAGTCGTCGTTTTAGTGAGAATATTCTGGACCAAGAGCTACTCACATAAGTTTTCCAAGCACCTCCCAAGCCTATTTAGACGAAGCAACCGAACCAAGCAAGGTGACAATGTTTTCAGTGACAGGTGAGATAATAGCAGCAATCAAGAGTTGGTCCTGTCGAATCCAATGGTTATAACTAGGATCAGTAACTGGAGGACATGGGAAAGAGCCATCCGTGTATCCTTGTAAGCCATAGCCAATGAGGAGTGCCATCATCTGTACTTGCCAGGCCGAAAAATTTGCTCCATTGAGTTTAATGGCAGCTGTATTCAAAACAACCAATGATGAGTTGTTTAAGGGTATGGTATTTGTAAGAGTTGTAGTGCCTGAGGTATCATCTGGAGTGGTCATATCGTGTGGGTAAAGTGGCACAATAAATCGAAGACAGACACGGGAAACACACACATGACAGAGAGGAGAAGAGAATAAAAAAACAGTGAATACTACCGTTAGGCTTTGTTAGGCTCTGATACCATATAGAGAGAAATCACAGGTAAAGCAATGGAATGAATATTATCTTATCTTTCGTTCTGTACAATGAGTTTAAATACAGAAGAATTATTTACATGCAGCTCGAAGCTATGGTTACGTAACAATAAGTTGTTATAGCTGAACCGTAAGTGGTTACAGTCCAACAATAATTAGGTACAGTGAAAAGGACGTAGGCTGAGGTTAGTCCTTAATAAATGTCACCCTTAGTTTTCTTTTGCGGTCTCCAGTACTAAAATTAGCCATACTGTACTGGTAGTGCACATGAGTTACCCACACAAGTATTGAATAACCAAAATATCTGCAATCCAAAGAAACTAAATATATGCCCAAATAAGTATAAACTTAATGCTTACCAATGCTTGATCATTCTGCACCTGCAAGAGGAGAAGTAACAAAAAGCTCAAGAACTCAACATGGACCAACTCAAAATTCCACCAACAACAATAATACGGCAAACCTTCCACAACCAGAAAATTAATAGCATACCTCTTTAGGCCCATATATTGCTGTAAGTACTTTAGTGTTGCCCATCTCAAAAACAGCAAAACTACAGGAAAGGAGTAAAAAACAACCAACTCATGTTTCCCTTCCAAAATTCAAGCCAAAAAGAAAAAAGAACCAAACTTTAGGAATATCAAACAATACCCGTCAACTTTAGATACAGTACCGATCTGTGTTCTAAGTTACCCTATCTGACATCATTGCAAAAGCGAATAAAAACCAGTTAACTATCTTGACAGAACCACGTAAACTGAGAAAAAGAAAAAACCAGAGAGAGAGAGTTATACTTCCATTGGACGACGACCATCAAATTGGAGGCCTTCGGGACTTACGTACTCCATCTCCGTTGAATACTGGCAGCGAGTGACTAGTATGGAAGCGGAGGGAAAATCTCAATCGGAATAAAAAGAGCTCCACAAACTAACGGGCCGGGTCAAGTCCAACATTAACTCAAATTTAAATTGAAACATATTGGTCTACTTAATTAAAGATTTTGTCCATTGCAACTGGGTAAAACCCTATACGGTTCCGTCTCCCAAAACAGGTCAGGTTAAAGAAGATGGACACGTTTCTAGCTCTACAGAACACAATTATTTATTTTATGTCCATATTCGAATTCTATCTTTGGTTAGAGTAGGTTTGATATAAATTCTAATAATAGACTGAGTGGGCCTAAAATAGTTAAATGAAATATATACCTTTTTGAAAATTTTGACACCAAATGGGGAAGTAGCAGGTGCATCGTGCATGTTTAGATTTTTTTTTTCCTCAATATCTTCCTTTTTCACGAGTGATATGATTTATATAGACATTTTTTTAAGAAATTAAATTTATTAATAAAGAATAAGAAATTTTAAATTTTGTTCCATACAGCTACATGAATCTTTTGAGTATAGCAAAGCTACACAGCTCGAGAGTTTATGATATATTAGAATATTACGTTATGAACTCTTCAACAGCATAGTATCGCAGGATTTTTTTCAAAGCTTAGCATAATACCAAAAGGATCGTTAATAGTAAAAATATTTGAGGAAGCATAAAGTGCCAAAGATAACTTAGGTTATAATTGCACATTGTTCCTCGTGAACATTGCTAGATAGTTAAACCTTTTAAGATATAGAGTTATACCGAATCAATTTTCCAATCTTGGATGATTATCATATTTAAGGTAGTTGCCTCCATAAGTATTTGTTGTTTGTTTGTTCTTTTGTTTCCCTTGAAATATTATGTAAATCCTCTCTTTCTAAATCTTATATATCAATCTACTAAATAAAATTCTGAAGTTGGTATATTTCATTTTGTACTTCCATTTGTTTTAGTAATCTAAATCAGAATCATAGGTTAATTGCCAAACAAAATTTCAAATTTTACAATCATAGCCCGAACTTTAAAAAGTGACAATTAAATAATCAAACTTCTAATCTTTTTCAAATATATTCTGACATTAGTATCTCTATTAACGTTGTTTCGTGGTAAACTACATAAGACAGAAACTCTAAACACTTATACACGTCAGACTTAATTAAACTAATCAAGTTTCATTATGTAAATTAAGAAAACTATGTTGTTTAAGGTTAAAAACTCTAAATTAATTTGGCAGTTCAATCTGTTACCCTTCTGTTTGTTCTCGTGCCAAACTCTACCCCTCTTTTTTTAGTTCAATAGAGGAAAACCAGGAAGTGCTTTTTTTCTTTGTCGCACCAATCTTCTCTGTCACACGCTGTCTCTATCGCACTCCATTCTTGGCTCCTCTTCGTATTACAAAATCTGTCGCACCAACCTTTTATGTTGCATTATAGAAATTGCAATTTTCATGTGCGTCTTGTTCATACTTTTGTTGTGTTTACTAATTTTTTATAGTTTCTTTTTTAATTCATTATAGGAAAATTAGGAAGTGCTTCATATGTATTTGGCTTATAAATTATATTTGGAACATAATGCGGTTAAATAGTTCTTGATTTATCCATCTACATGTGTTTAGGTTATTTGGATTAGCACTTCAACTTTGCAAAATTTTAAAATGTTTTTGTGAAGATTGTTTATAATATTCTACAATGCCACAGAATTAGGATCGAGAGGATAATATTCTACCATGCTCAAGTTCTGACCTTTCTTCGTTGTGTTTGTGTTAACACTAACTAAACTAGTAGCTACAGTAAGTGTTTCACATCAGAAGGCGAGATGTTTGTCCCTTCCTTACCGGTAATTGTAAGTATGTATCTTTTATTCAATTACTTGCAATAATTATCTTTTGTAGCTAAATTGTAGGTGCTAGACATATTGCAATCAAAATAGAACTATTAGATATATGGTGTATATATCTACTTATTTTATTTTGGCATATTTTTATAAATTGGACTTATCAGATTTTTGTTATCTTATATTCAAAAAGTTATTTATATAATGTTCTAGATAGAATAGAATTCTATCTTGAATATATGTGAATTTCATTGAAGGATTTTTGGAAGGCTGCTGTGTGGTGGTTGCGTGTGTTGTATATGTGACCCTATATTTGCACAACACCGTGGTTTAATTGATTTTTGGAACATAAGATAAAGGCAAGTTGACTTGCGTGTTTATAAAGGGCATTATGCTAAGTTTTATTGTGAATTACTTTCACTCTTCTCAAAACATACGAGAGAGTGGTTGTTAGTGATATATACACCTATGGCTGATTCGTGAGAGCGGGAGTGTGAGTGCCTTATGGGTGCATGTTTTGTTGTTGGCTTTCATTTTGATATTGAATGTTGGAATGAAACACAGCCGAGGTATATTGGAGTGGTATGGTGAAAACATGGCTATATAGTATTGTTGGATTTTTAGTAATAAGTATCCAAAAAATTGGCTTTATGTATTTGTGTGGTGTGGGCCTTCGGTGATTGAGTTGTGTATGTCTCTATCTTAGCCAATAGATGAATCAGGAGGTTTGCAATAATTGTGTGTTGGCATGTTAATTGGATGTTTGGAAAATACAACTGAAGGGTTGACATTTGCGTAATTCATCTCTTTTATTGGAAGAGTTATTTTTACTTTGTGAAGGCTTTGGCTGAATGCTAAACTAGTGGATTGTGTCAACAGTGCATCATGCATGAATTGGATTTTTGAAAAATAGCTGAAGGTGTGTCCATATGTGTGCGACCATGCTCTTGCGTACACAATCCATTATTATTTGCTGAAGGTTTTGGCTGGATATTTAATTAATGGGTTGTGCATGATATCTATTTAATTTGTTGGAGGCTGAATTGAGGAAGATTTGTGGAGTGGCTGTTGGGTGGACTGCTTTCCCATTGTTCTTGCGACAACTTCCAGATTTATTTCAGTGGAGCTTAACTTTTCGAGAAGTTGTTCTTTTCTTTTGTCTCAAGTGTTTTCGTTTTTGTTTCTAGTTATTTTAATCACTTGAGTTATTCGTTAATTATTTTTATTAATTGTCTTGCATTGAGAGTAGTAGAGAAAAATCCTCTGACGAGGTTAACACGAGTCAGTCGTGTTATTGGGTGTGAAAATCTTTAACGGGAAGTGAGGTTGAGAGATAGTGTTAAGGGTTGAGTGGCGTCGGCTCAGTAAAGCCTTGGGTAAATCTATTGTACTTCTGTGAAAGTGATGAAGCTGGATGAGGGCCCCGCAAATGTAGGCAAGAAATGTCGAACTGCGTTACCAAATTTTCGGTGTTGATTTATTTTTGGTTCTTTTAATTTTCTGATTTTATTTGTTTACTAGGAACAAATCGGAAAGTTTGCGAAACTACCACCCTCTACGGTTTTTCAAGAACTATTAGCTTCATGTTGTGATTTGGATTTATTCGTTGAACAATCAAATTGGTTGTATATTTCTTCATTTCTTTTAGATGATTAAGTTGAAACTTATAAAGTTAAACTTGTTGTTAACATCACAGATTATTTTTAATGAGGTTCAAGAAGATACATAAGTTTTTATTTGCAATAAAATGAAGAATTGAGAGAAGAATTATCAAGTCTAATGTTGATTTCATGCATTACTCGAAATATTTATTCACTCTATCCAACTCCATATCTTCCTCTAAAAATTTTGCATGTGTTTGTTTTCATTCTATTGCCTACTAGATTTAGAAATTTTAACAGATAAATCCGTTACAAGAGAATATCCATTTCCCTTCTCTCTAAGCTCTCACTAAAACATATGGAATGCATAGTTTGTATTAAATTTTTTTAATTTTTGTTTTGGAAAAGTGGTTCATATACAAGAGGTGTGTCATATTGCAATCCAAAAGCTTAAGGCTTCTTAGAAACATCTAAGCTATAAGCTATCTCATTAATTTTCTTTTCAGGAATCCCAAATGTTAGAGGCACTCTTCTAAATGAAGACAAAATATCTTCTTCAGAGAAACCCAAATGATTACATTTCCTTTCTCCTGAAGGAGAAGGATAGAGGAAGCAGACAACATTACTGCATACTTAGGGTCTATTGTAAAGTTAACAAGTTTGATCTCAGACTTAGTTGTTACCAGTAGTCTCAATATTAGACATTGTTACCCTTCTGTTCATTCTTGTGCCAAACTCTGCTCCTCTTTTTTCAGTTCATTAGAGGAAAATCAGGAAGTGCTTTTCTTCCTTTTCTTCCTTGTCGCACCAATCTTCTCTATAACACATCGATCTCTGTCGTACTCCATTCTTAACTCCTTTTCCTATTACAAAATCTATCGTACCAATCTTCTATGTCACATTATTGAAATTGTGATTTCCAGGTGTGTCTTGTTCATACTTTTGAAGTGTTTTCTAATTTTTTATAGTTTCTTTTTTCAGTTCATTATAGGAAAACCAAGAAGTGCTTCATATGTATTCACTACAAGAAATATTTTTAGTGAAAGTCAAAGTTGTCACTAAAAGCAGTAACATTAGTCACTATTATTAATAGTGTTCAATATTTGAAGTTGTCACCTCCCGTCACAAATACCTCCATCACTAATGAAATAGTGACTAATTTAAGAAATGGTCACAATTATGCAACACCTTTTGTGACACAAATACTGACACTAAAACTTGTAAAATGTGTGACAAAACTATATGGTCACAATAACTTTACATATTTATGACAAGTTTATCATCAAAAATAATATAACGCGGTAACGAATTAAGTCATAACAATACTTCATTTTATTGTGACGAAAGTGTCGACACTAAAACCTATCAAATGTGTGACAACACTATATGGTCACAACAACTGTACTTATTAATGACAAGTTTGTCGATACAAATAATATAAAGTATTGAAGAATAAAGTTGTAACAGTACTTCACTACATTGTAACAAAAGTGTCGACAATAAAACCTATGGAATGTGTGACAACACTATATGGTCACAATAACTTTACATTTTATGACAAGTTTATGGACACAAATAATATAAAGTAGTGACGAATAGAGTCGTAATAGTACTTCATTTTATTGTTACAACATTATCGCCACTAAAATAATTATAAATAGTGACAGAATATTCGTCACTAATATTTTAATAAAAAAATATGGCACTATTGTGTTTATTATTATCACAAATAAAAATATCAATTCATCAACGGAATTACATTAGCTGTAAAAAAAATTTACATCAGTGGTTATATTGTCTAACAGATTTCGTCACAAGTATGAAAGTTATACATTACAATAATTTTGTCACTAAATAAAGAATATATGTTACAATAAATTTATCACTAATTTTTTCGTGTTTGTCGCAAATAATATTATTAAAATTTACAATTTAATTACTTAATCGATAAAAAATTTTGCATTGGTGGCCATAAAATAAAAGTTGTCACAAATGATACGGGTTATTAGTGCGAAGATATTATCAGACAAGCAAATAAAAATTATTAGTATATGTAAAATATATAAATATCACCAAAATGTACAAAATTCTAATTTCCAATATATAAAATTGGAAATTTTAATATTCAAGAAAATTATTTATTATAATTATCTCAAACTACTACGTATTAATTTAAGTTAAAACTTTCTAAGGTAAAATTTCCTGGCTATTCTTCAGGATGAAGTTCACTGTTGATTTATTTCCTACAAAATAAATAAAAATAAAATCAGTTAATTAGTTTATAATATATTAGAGAGTATTCAACGTACAAAGGAAATTCAGCTATTTCCAGAGCTTACCAGGAGTCTATGCCATTCAGAGGTCATACCTACCCGTCCAACATCCTTATATCCTTAAACCCAATAGCCCGATGGTTGAAAAACAAGAAACAACATTTCCAAATGATAAACGAAAAGTAGTTGGAGTGAAGAGATTGATTGATGAAACATTTTACAATTCTCCAACCAAATCCATCAACCTGGGATGGAACAGTCCCCAAACTGCTATTACAGGATCGCCCATTTGGTCGTTACCACCTCTTTTGCCTTCCATATCATGTAGTCTTGGAGCTTTGCTATCAAAGCTACCCTCTATGATGAAGGTTTCCGGCTATTCAAGTGATGTGATAAAAGATTTATAATCCAAAAGCAACCATTAAAAATGAACAGGACGAAGAGAAGCAGTCATAGATAGTGCGATGATCTAGTGCGTGGTGGGTGGTGGAGGTCTAAAGCGAAGCAGTGACGAAGCGCTGTAGAAATCTGTCAAGTTTCTGTGCTTTTATCAAAGTTTACCAATGGGGAATCGATGGTAAGAGAAAGAGTAGCTCCATGGTTAGAGAAACAGTAGTTACACTAGAAAAAGTAGTTCCATGAGTCTGTCGAGTTTATAGTAACAGATTAATGCTAAAAAAACTAATTCATGAAAGAATGTGTAAGCTGAGGCTAATAGTTCTTGGGGAAAAATAAGTTGGTAACTTGGGAAGAAAACCCGTTGCTGTCAATTTGGTAAAGAACCCATCAAACAATAAGATCAGAACAATAAGTTAAACAAACAAAAATGGCCATTCACCAGTTAGTATTTAAGCAGAGGAATTGGAAGATATGGAGAGAAGATTGCAATGACGCAGCGAGGAGAACTGCGCCCATGAAGAGTAAGCAATTTATTGACACCACGCATAACAAGTTTCTTGACTAAGTGATTGTTCAAGGTTTCTCTTCTTCCAGATATCAACTTCTCTTTTTCTGTTTCGTTTTTTCCGGTTGGTTTAATTGTATTACTGTGTTGTCATTTTATTGTTTGACAATTAATTACTCTACTAATGCAGTTCTTCAATTTTCCTCTATCAATCCAATTTTTTAATTTTGAAAAAAAACTATTTCATGTTAAAATTTTTAAATTTTATGTCATAGTTTAATTTTTATAATAAAATTTTATATTTTATAAATTTAAAATCAAATTTAATATTTTTACAATAAATAATAAATATAGATGAGAGTAATTTATTTTTTATCATAAACTATTATGTTAGTGGGATAGTTACAAAAATTTTGATTTATTCCTCTAATAAAAATAATTGATTTTAGATAAAAAAATTTAAATAAATAACTATTTCAAAGTTTTGTTTAGCAAATATCTATTGATATGCAAAATATTACTTTTGGATTATTAATATATGTAGTTTGAATATTTTATAAGAAAATATTTAAATTTGTTTGTAAATAATAATATTAAAGAAAAAATGTGACACGTAATTTTCAGTCCCTAAAATTCGTACAATAATGACAAAATTAAGCTTTATTAGGCAATAAAAATACGTCAACATCTATGAATGCAAAGCAAGAAGATAATTTAGATGAGATAGTCGAATCAAGTATGAAAGAGATCATCAAACTTAGATGAGCGTTAACAATTACAATTTTTTATGGTAACTTTGACTCGCAATGCGAGTACTACAAGAAACGAAGACTGTGCAGCGACAATTGCAGGCCTCAAAGTCATTGCATAGAGTGAGGACCATTGGTTCTGTTTAAGAAAATGTAGATTATGTATTTTTAAAGCAGAAAAGGAAAAATGTTAGTATATAGAAGTAAAATAGACGAAAAAGGTAACATTGTAACCTGTGATTAGCAAAGATGTAGTCTCTTGTAAGGGATCGCATTCCTTGAAAGTGTTTTAATTTCCTTTAACATTCTATGAATCACATATGTAATATAAATAACTTAAAAATAAATTTAATATATAAATTCTAATGTATATTTTTCCCTTTTAAAAAGATGGCATATAATAACCATACGATTTTACTTCTTATAAAAATGTTAGATATTCAATTTTCAAATAATCAAATTTCGTTAACAATATATTGTGACTTGTGAGAGATAAAGATAAGAAGTTTTAGTTGATTAAAAACTTTATCTTTTCTTTTATTATTAAAAACTTTTATGAATGATGATGATGAAACAAATTCAGTAAGTGAAGATGAGGAAGGAGACGATGACAATGATTGAGCATTGATAAGAACTTTGTTTTAAATTTTCAATAGGTTAAGAGTTTTGCTTAATATTTTGAAACAAGATTTTTATTATATTTAAATATTTAATTATCTTGATTTTTTGATGAAATTCCAAAGTAATGTATACCAAATATCTATCGATATGTAAAATATTACTTTTGGATTATCAATATATGTAATTTGAATATTTTATTTGAAAATATTTAAATTTGTTTGCAAATAATCATATTAAAGAAAAAATCATGATAAGTAGTTTCTGACCTCTAAAATTTTTACAATAATGACAAATTTTATCTTTAGAGTGGTTAATTTTAATATGTTATTATAATAACAAATATTTATCATTAATTTGTTACGTTTTATATTTACAATAACTTTTGTAACAAAAAGTTGATCAAGTGACAACAAAATTTCTTGTCACTAAAATTACAAATAGTAGTGTGCATGGTGATAGTTTGGTTGTCGTGACAATATTAAGTAGACACTACCTAATTTAATTTTTATTGACAAAAGTTTTCGTCATAATAAGTACGTAGGCTTTTAGTAACAAAACTTAGTGATAAAATAAAATTTGACACTATTAATATGTTAATAGTGACAATTTAATTATGAAGGTACTAAATTGTCACAATTCCCATTGTATTAGTGACATAAAAATAAATCATCACAGTTAATTTAAACAATAGTGTCAATTAATTGTTTTGTCACAACAAACCTCGTATACGTGAAGAAACAATACTTAGTTACAAAAACATTGTCACTAATTTACTAATAGTAGTGACCATAGTTATAGTTTGGTACTTGTGACAATATTAAGTATACATTAATTAATTGAATATTTATTAACAAAAGTTTTCGTCACAATGAGTAAAATATTGTGTGACGGTAAATCGTTTCGTCACAACAAGAAAAAAACTATTAGTGACTAAAATATATTTTGTTACAAAAAATACAAAATATTAGTACTAACATATGTTTTGTCATAATTATAATTAATTCCTGCCAAAAAATTTTTGGCACAAATTGCATAAGCTTTTAATGACAAAACTTAGTCATAAAAGAAATTTTTACACTATTAATATATTAACAGTGACAACTTAATTGTGAAAGATACTAAATTGTCACAATTACCATTATATTAGTAACAAAAAATAAATCATCACAGATAAACAATAGTATCAAACAATTATCTTGTCACAAAAACTCGTATTGTGACAAAACAATAATTAATCACAAAAAAATTGTCACTAAATTACGAATAGTAGTGACCACAGTTATAGTTTGGTTATTGTGACAACGTGAAGTAAATATTAATTAATTGAATATTTATTGACAATTTTTGCCATAATAAGTAAAATATTGTGTGACAATAACTTGTTTCATCACAACAAGAAAAAAAATTAGTGACCAAACTATATTTTGTCACAACAAATAGAAAATATTAGTTACTAATATATGGTTTGTCACAATTACAATTAATTCCCGTCAAATTTTTTTGGCGCCAAATTGCATAGGCTTTTAATGACAAAACTTAGTTATAAAAGAAAATTTGACCCTATTAATATATTAATAGTGACAATTTAATTGTGAAAGATACTAAATTGTCACAATTACTATTGTATTAGTGACAACAAAATAAATCATCACAGATAATCCAAACAATAGTATCAATCAATTGTCTTGTCACAAAAAAACTCATATTTGTGATGAAACAATAGTTAGTCACAAAATAATTGTCATTAAATATCTTAACTCTTGTATTGTGTGTTGTGAAGAAATGAAGGAGGAACGTAGGAAGCAATGACCATGAACTAAAACAAAACAATTTTACTTTTCTTTACAAGAATTATTGTTAGTAAAATGCTTTATTTCATTTTAATAGATTGTAAAAAAAAACTCTCCAACAGGTGGTTCATTTTTAGCTTGGGTGTTAAGTTTGATTATGTAGTCACTGGACAAACGAATCTACAACCAATGAAATAAATTTATTTCCCTTTATTCTCTTTGACTTCACTCTACTCATTTTTCATTCTTCTTTTTCTTTTCATTTGTGATTGATGGTTGATACTTCAGTTTTAATTTACATATACCAACTTGGCATCAAAGTAGAAGAATCTTAAAACAATCATGATGGCAAAAGGAACCAAAGGTCACAACAACAAAATAAAGAAGTTTTAGATGCTTATGCCTAGACGCATCTAATAAGTGTCTTAAATAATCTAAAAATTGGTAGAATTTTTAGACGTTTATTTAAGACGTTTATTTAAGATGGTAAAAGTTGTCTAAAAAACATGCTAAAAAAGTGTTCAAAACTTAGATTTGTCATTATCAATAATATAATAAATTAATTTAAATTTAAATATAAATTTTGATTTACTTTGTCATAATAATAATAATTACTGATACAAATATATATGTATTATGTATTACATATATATTTAAAATGAAAAGGGCAGGGTGAAGAACTACAATAGCAAAATGGACGATTAGACTGCACTGAAACACCACTCCCCAATAGAAGCAAAAATGGCGACGTCCACTCTTCAACGACTCTCCTCCCAAATCCACCGCCTCTCTTCTCTCTCCCCTTTTGCATCCTCCCTAGTTTTTTGATCATCGGCTTCCTCAGCAACCTCTCGTTCCTCCTCCGCAAAAGTAGCCGACAGAATCGTCAAGCTTTTGGCCATCGGTCCCGATGGAAAG
The DNA here is from genome assembly GCA_025629805.1 of Erythroxylum baracoense. Taxonomy (NCBI): domain Eukaryota; kingdom Viridiplantae; phylum Streptophyta; class Magnoliopsida; order Malpighiales; family Erythroxylaceae; genus Erythroxylum; species Erythroxylum baracoense. Next base: position 26,016,204 of record JAOTAY010000006.1, on the reverse strand, counting down.
AGGTACGAGATCATAGGCCTCTTTGGCCAGACTATCCTCAAGGCTCTCACCAACAGTGGCCTCATCGACCTTGCCTCTCACCGCCTTGAAGAGATTGACGCCTGCTCCGCTGAGTGCGAGGTCAGTATCGCCCAGGAGTGGCAGTTGGAGACAATCGTAGAAGTAGAGAGGCACGATGGAGCTAAAACTTTCCTTCCTCTCTCTCGCTAAAACATAAATTAGGAATAAGAGGAAAAGAAGATAGTCAAGGTACTGAAGTTTTTTTTAATTGATTTAAGCCATTCTTTTGCGATTTTTGATTTAGGGTTTACAAATCATATAATTATTTTTATATATGGAAAGAATCTATTGGTATGTATCGGTATCCTGGACTCTAAAATAGTGTAGAACCAACTGTTATACATGAACTTGCACATTGTCCAGGTTGTTTTCTTGATACGAAAACATATAAGTGAGTAAAGAAATAAAAAATTTGAAGACTATTTAATTTTTAGCTATAATGTTCCAACGTACAAAAATATTTTTTAACTAAAGTTCTTGAACAAAGTTAAGTTGGAATTAAAATGCATATTTGATGTTATTTATCTTCTTAGCTTTTATTTGTTTGCTTATATATTTGCTTGTGTTTTTTATTTTGCAAGGTACTTTACTTTCCCACGCTACATCTTTGATCCTATGCACTCTGTATTCATTGCTCTATTCTCCATTTTTGGTGGTGGGAGATCTTTCGATTGGCAAAATGGTAAGCAATTTCATTACCATTTGAAAAGTGATATGTAGAGATTGAAAATGAATGTGTTACAGCCTTTGGCCTGTTAGGAAAATGTTAAAAATGAATGGAAGATGATTCTTTTCTACCTGTTAGCAACACCCGGATTACTATTTATAGATAGAGTGTCAATTTGTGGATGGCCATAACTATATTCACTTATGTAGACTCAAATTTGCAGTCAACAGTGAAATTTGAGTATTTTATCTACCTAAAGTTTGATTAATTTGTACTGTATAGGTTCCTCCAGTTAGGGAGCTTCAAAAGTTACTAAGAATTCAAGGTCTTCGATGCCATGTTGTATATTGTCAGAATGGAAGTAGGACAAACATGATTCCAGTATTAGCATCTCGCTCCTAAGCTCTTAGGCCTTTTCTGCAAATTGGTATATGCCATACATGGTTTTACTTGTTACAAGCCGCAATGGATATGGATAAAGAGCCATTTAACTTATATAACTGAATGCGGCCCAAATTGAAAGCTTTTAGAGTGTATTAGTACTATGTCATCTAATCTAGCTTGTATTTATTGTAATGTATAGAGGTTTGCTTGGGCATATTCTTAAATGTAGAAATTTATACTGATTGTTAGATACTAATCACTATCTAGGATACTTGTTCATCCTAGACAAGTAAGATAGATTTACCTTATTCTTACTTTGAATTCGTTGCTCTTATTAATATCTAGTCACCAAGTAGGAAAAAACTTGGTTCATCAAGATACAACTGATTCAGGAATTGGAATGTGTCAATTACCCTCTTTTTTCCTGGAATTCGGCTGAGTTTGGAACTAGACTTACTAACCACAGATGTGAAATTCTGAGTTCAATTTTATTAGTTGAGCCAATAAGGTTTTAAAATCCGATCACTTGATTTGTGATAAAAATATGTATACTGGTTCTATTATTACCGGCATATATAAACAACATGCTTTAAATTTTCTCTATTATTGCAATGACAGTCAAGCACAAGTTGAGAGTTGATTTTATTGTTTCACTAGCAGCATTGGAAACTAATATGCCTTGCGATTTTCTACAAGGAAAATTCACAAGTATGGAAAGAGCACAAAAGTGAAAGCTGGGATATAGTCGTGGATGAGGAAGCCTACTACGAGTAAGAACATGCTTTCTTATCATATAATTTGCTATATTTGAATAACTAGTCACAGTAGAATGTGCACGGAAAAAGCAAAACTATACATTTTTCCTTGTGGAGTTGGAGATTAACACCTGTGTTTGTGACTAAGGGTTGAACCTCATTATGGATGGGATGATGTTGTGGGTGATTCAAACCAGTTGCTTTCAATAGAACCTCGCAAGAGGCCATTGGTTTGTGTTAATAACCAATCAAATAATTGAATAATAATTTAAAGATGATAGCAAAGAGAGAATGCAAACTGATTTATAGTGGTTTAATAAACAACCTTTGCCTACACCCACTCTTAAGACTCTTCTTACAATTCTACTATAATTCTTTTTTCAATGTAAAGAATAACCTTTATACAATTTTTTCTTAACAAAAAGGAACCTTTAACAATCTTCCTTTAAGGAAAAGATGAACCTCAATTCTACTTAGAACATCTCTAAGTACAATAATACAATGCCTTAACTAAATCTTACAACTTTAAATACCTTACTTTTTCACTTGATAATTCTAAAAAGGCTTACTTATACAAATATGAGATAAGGTTGCTCAAATGATTTAGATCACTTAGAAATCATTTGCATGTATTTATAGGATTTTGGGACCTCTGCTAACTATTGAAGCTAAAAACTAGCCATTATAATATCTAATCGTAGAGTACTAGTCGACCAATATAGCATATTGATTGATCAATATTCATTGGATGCACAGATTCATTAGTCATTAAGACACTGGTTGACCAACAAGCATATTGGTCAACCTATATGGCATATTGGTTGATAATTACATCAACCAATGTTACTATAAGCTCTTCGTGCATCAAATTTGACAGTTTTAACTTATATTGGTCGACTATTAATCCATATAGATTAACTAATCTACCTAAAAGCATGATTTTAATAACTCCAAATGCTCAAATTCAATTTTTTAACGAAATTATGATTTAAGAACTTTCTAAAAATGTTCCTTAAAGAGTGTTTGAAAGACCAAAAGGCTTTTCTATTAAAAACAAAGTTTCAGTGCCTCTTAATGAATAAAAAGACTCATGCAATGACGTAATAAGAAATGTTTGTGTATGGTGAGTCTTTTAGAACATCAAAGTGACTAAATAGGACTAACGTTACAAACTAAAGAATGAACTAGACATTCTTTTTTCTTTTTTTGTTCTTAACTTCTTCACTTTGTAAGTTCTAAACTTCATCTCTTTTTCTTTTTTATCAAATTCATGAACTATCTCCTTAAGTTTATGACTACATCTTGTTCTTATATTCCTTCTTATCAAAATAATAAATCCATTAGTAGTACTTAATTTTTTTTTCACCAAAAAATTGGTTAGAATCTCCCTTAGTTCAACAAAAATATTTAAAGATCTTGTGGGTGATTTAAAATAGTTGAAATAGAAAAAATATGTACAAAAATATTGTGATAAGATTTTATATGTATTCAAATAAGTTATTACTTTTAGATAATTACTTAATGGAGTTCTCTTTAAAGAGGCTAGAAATATAGTTGGAACTTACTATCAAGCTATTAAATCCTTAAATTCTCTAATAGTTATATAAGCTTGCAAGGAAATAAGAAGATGTAGTTATAGCTAGTGCAAATCTACATCATCTCAAACGGAATACCAAGTCTCTTTATAGCTTAGGAAATCCAAATGGTAGAATCGTAATAAAAAAGGATAGTATAACAATCAAAACTAAAATAAAGAAGGAATTTTAGCCTATCTAGGAAATCAAGGGAAAGCGATTAGAACCAACTTAATTAGAAATTCCAATGGTTTAAGAAATTTTATCTATATGGACTTTGATGAACATACGAAAAAAGGTCTATATTTTTGGTGTGATGAATATCATACATTAGGGAAAAAATGCAAAAATAAACAATTTTAGTTGTATATGATGGAAGGAGATGATGTAAGAAGTGAATGAATAACAGTAAATAACCAATGTATCCCTTTAAGTAACGATGGGAATAAATGATGTAACGGAGTGTAAATAGGTAAGAGTGGTAGGATTCAATTATATTAGACCCTTATATATATTTATTAATAATAAAAGTATAAATAACTTCCTAGACGAATTGATCATCAATAGAGGCAGCAGAGAAATTAAAGAGATGCCTCCTTTTTAAATTAGAGTAAAGGGATTATTTAAATTGAATTGTCTTCAATGTTATAAAGGTTTCACATTGAGCATACAAGGCTTATAATTCATTATAGATATAGTCATTGCCTTGGGAGATTATGATATGGTACTAGGGGCACAATGGCTAATTGTTGGATCCCGCTTTTAGGATTTATTTTATTTTATTTTATTTTATTTTAAAATTAGTATGCATGAAAATAAATTCGAATTTATGAATTAGGAATTGTTGTAGTCTAATAAGGTATCTTTTAAATTTTGTAAGGTGGTATGAATTGAAAG
>JAOTAY010000006.1:25952266-26003563 GCA_025629805.1 Erythroxylum baracoense | reverse complement strand
GGAAAACAGCACAGATCACCAGCTAAGGCCCCTAAATGACCGCTCAGTGATAAAGGAGGTAGGAGTGCAGAGACAGCCAGGAGGTTTGCCTAGAAGCAGCTACCGTCATTTAGGGACTTGTTACACCTATCTTGTTTAGCTTGCATTCGGTGTTAGGGTAGGAGTAGCGACTTTGACTTCTGACAATAGCGTCAGGGCCAGTCCTTTGATGAGTTTTAGGTATGGGAGGAGAAAAGATGTTGACAGATTATAGATAAGTTCCTGGAACATCGAGACTCTTACAGGAAAGTCATTGAAATTAGTAAAGATTTTAGATAAATATAGAATTCATATAGTGTGCATTCAAGAGACAAAGTACACAAAGGCTAAAGCAAAAGAGATCAATAGGTTCAAACTTTAACATTCTGGGTGTTCGAGACAATGAAATGGTGTAGGTATCTTGGTTATCAAAGAACTCATACATTATGTGGTAGGAGTGAAAAGGACTAATGATAAGATTTTATTCTTAAAGATTATGGTGAAATGATGTTTGCAATGAGGTGTATGCTTATACACCCCAATTAGGATTAGAAGAACAACTTAAGTGTCAATTCTAGGATGAGATATATAAGTAATTCAACAGATTACCCCTAACAAGAAAGTCATTCAAGGAGGAGACTTTAATGGCCATATAGGGGCAACCACAGATGGATATTCATGTGCTCATGGAAGTTTTAAGTACAGAGATAAGAATGAAAGTAGGAATGCTTTGTTGGACTTTATGGTAGTACTTGATTTGGTAGCCAACTCATTTTAAAGAAAAAAAAAAGAGCACCTAGCAACTTTTAGGAACAAACTGCAAAGACTTAAATCAACTACTTTCTTGTAAGACGAAACGATTGACTCAATTGTAAGGACTACAAGGTGATACCTAATACATGCTTGTCAACTCAACATAGATTATTGGTAATAGATCTTATAATTAAGGATTGGAGAAAGAAGAGAAATTCTCGAATATGTACTAAAGTTAGATGATGAAATCTAAAAACAAATACTGTGGAACAACTTAGGAATAGTGTAATGTCTGGAGAAGAATGGAAAATAGAAGGAGATGATAACTAGATATGAGAGGCAATAATAACTTTTTTAAGGAATTTAGCTAAGGAGATCTTGAGGGTTTCTAAAGAGCCTAGGAGGTAGTAAGATAAAGTCTTGGTGGTGAATAAAGATGTACAAGAAAAGGTGAAGATCAAAAAGGTTGCATATAAAGCTTATTGAATAGTAACACATATGTAAAGAGGGTAGTTAATAGAGAAAGTTACAAGTCGGCAAAGAAAGCGGTGAAGAAGATAGTCTTAGGAGCCAAAACTAGAGACTAAGAGAAATTATACGAATGATTGGAAATTAAGGATAGAAAAAAGGATAAGTTGCCGAGAGTTAGGGAGTAGAAAGTGAGACTTGAATCAAGTTCATTATATAAAGGATGAAATAAGACGGGTGCTTGTAGATGAAAATAACATTAAGAGAAGATGGAAGAGATACTTCTGTAACTTTTTTAATGAAGGCAAAGATGATAACATCTCTTTGAGTGATCTTAGCATGTCCGAAAAATATCATAACTTCACTTGATGCTGACAAATCACGAGAGAAGAAATTAAAGAAGCTTTGAAGAAGATGAAGAGTAGAAAGACAACTGGACATGATAAGCTACCCATAGAAATGTGGAAGAGCTGATGAGTAAAGTATCTTACTTAGTTAGCCAAGTTTTTTAATGCATTCTTCAAGTTTGCCAAAATGTCGAATAAGTGGAAACTTAGCATGCTAATCTCTTTCTACAAGAACAAAGGGGACATCTAAAGTTGTAACAAGTATAAAGGCATCAAACAATTCAGTCAAAACATGAAGTTATAGGAGAGGATAATTAAGAAAAGAGTAAGAAAGAGTGCACCTATCTCAGAGAACCAATTTGGTTTCATGTCAAGCAAGTCCACGACAAAATCTATACACCTCCTTAGACGATTAACGAAATATTATAGAGACAAACAAAAGGACCTACATATGATTTTCATTGACTTAGAGAAAGCTTATAACAAGATATCTAGAAAAGTCATGTAGAAGTATTTAGAAGTTAAGGGAGTTCCCTTAACCTGTATATAGGTGATTAAGGATATGTATAAAAGTGTTAAAACTCGAGTAAAGGTGACAAGAGAAAAAATAGAGCATTTTTCTAACAATATCAGGCTACACCAAGGATCCTTGTTGAGGCCCCTTCTTGTGTGCAATAGTTAAGGATGAGCTCGCCAAGAATATCTAAGAAGATGTATCTTAGTGTATACTGTTTACTGATGACATTATTTTAGTGGATGAAATAAAAGAGAGTATTAATATCAAGCTAGAACTTTAGAGAGATGAGCGAGAGTTGAAAGGTTTTTAATTAAACAATATTAAGAGTGAATACTTAAGAGTGTAATTTTTTGAGCTACATGGTTGCATCCGACATGGAAATTAAAAGTTATATTGCAAAAAGAATTGTTTTAAGTACCTTGGATCTATCATCAAAAGAAATGGCAAAATAGATGAAAACATATTTCACCGTATCAAATCAGGGTGGCTTAACTGGAGGGGTACATTAGAAGTATTATGTGACAAGAAAATACTATTTCAGCTAAAAGATAAGATAATTCTATAGGTTAGCAATTAGGTCGACCATGCTCTATAGGGTGGAATATTGCTAATCAAATAGGTGCATAGTCATAAGTTAATGTTGGTAAAGATGAAGATGCTCTATTGAATGTATAATCTTAAAAAAAGATATAAGGTCAAAAATGTAGTGTCAGACAAATTAAGGGCGACTAACATTGCTGGTAAATTAAAGGAGACAAGAGTTAGGTAATTTGAACATATTATGAGGAGATATCTTGACACCTTACTGAGAAAATGCGAGAAAATTGTACTTAAAAATTGTAAAAGAAGAAGAAGAAGACCTGAAAAAACTAGGAGGAAGTGATCAGATATACTATAACCATACTAAAACTTACCAAGGACTTAGTCCTCAATAGAAAACTGGGACAAACTAAAATACAGGTAAAATATCTTGCATAAAGAGGTCCTTTTCTTTTCATAGGTCTTTTGAATTTTTTCTTTCAATTCTTGTGCTTTGTATTTAGCCTAAATACTTTTATCTGTAGTATTTGTCCCTTTTACCTTTTTAGTTAAGTATTATTTTCTCTTTCAATTGCTTGTTTGTTTTATTTATTTATTTTTCTTATTTCTTGTCTATTTATTTATTTACTTATTTTTGTCTTTATTTTTATTTTTATCTTTTTATCTTTTTTATTTTTATTTTGATTTTGAATTTCTTTTTTCTGTTTATATTTACTTTCATTTTTATTGTTATTCTTTATGCATTTATTTGTTTATATTTTTATGCTTTTGTTTTCTTTAAACTATTTTCAAAAACTTTTTCTCTCTTTTTTTTCCTGTAAGTCTATCATAAACAACTTCTCTACTAATTAAGGGTAAAGATTACGTATTTCTAGACCTCTCTAAACTCTGCATCTCAACGAAATTTCTACTGATAAGTTACAATCATTATGGCACATAAGTTTCTTGAAATTTATGAGGTTTAAAAATTTAGCAAACAAATTTCCAGAGTTGAAATATGACCCAAACTGGACAGCTCCTAGGTCAAAAGTCCAATACTTGGTACAATTAAAAAGTGATGGGAGGGGAGGAAAAGAACTTTTGAACCATGTAACTGAACAGGCCCTTTAAAAATGGCCTTGGTGTGGAAAAATTGGAAAATTTTACAACCTATTCTTTGTTTGAGATGCATCATAAAAAGATCAGTACTCTTTACAATGAAAAAATGGGTACCTTCAAAGAACACTATTCTAGATAAGCCTCTAAGTTCCAAAAATTCAACCTTCATGACATAAGAAGATCTAGCTGGTCCATTGATAAAACCAAATGTATCATTGAAGAGTGGAATAGGAATATGGAAAGGCCCAAGTTTAATCTTCTTTAGTTGTTAATTTTAGTTTTTAATCAGTTACTCATTTTGCTCATTACTTGATTATTTATTTGTCATAATAATTACAAATAACGTCAATTTAAGTTAGACGTCCAAGTGATAACCTACTTCTTATTAAAGTTGGGAAACCTAGCAACTATGCTTTTCAAACTTTTCTACCTCAAGTTGGTGGCGAATTATAAATGGATGATGACCCTAAGAACATGGATTCTAGTGAGTAAACCAATTTTCTATACAAAGCGTTCATGCCACTCTCTCAAGATTGTCCAAAAGCTTTTAACATCATTAAACCAATTTTCTATACAAAAGGTTCGTGCCACTCTCTCAAGATTGTCCAAAAGCTTTTAACAACATTTCCAAAATTCTGCATAATCACTCTTTAACCTTCTTCTACAGCATCACTTCTAAGATTGTACATTACTCTTGCAACATTATTTACCCTTTTTTATAGTTATTACTCCATAATGCACTACACAAGATGAAGTAGAAATATCATATGATCTTCTTCCATATTGTCAAAAGCTAATTGTAGCAACTACATGTTTTAGCCACAAAAGATTTGGAAAGAATCATCCCAAATATGAAATGGAGCGTCCCCACCACATCAAGGATGTCATAAACAAATATGCAAACCATCCAATGACTCAAGTGAAACAAAACAAAAAAAAAGAGTACCTTTTCAAGAACCAATATTTGGCGCCTCAAGCACTATCCCAAAAGTCATAGCTATGGCCAATTACTTATTACCATCTCATGAAGACATGGAACTAAGGAAAGATACCAAAATGGATGATTCCAACATTTAGGATCCAAAAGAATAGTAAGAAGTTTTTCAAACTAAACAAGATCTTCATCTGTGAAAACACTAAAGCTATTTTTCCACAATTTACATTTTCATAAAAGATTGTTGATCAAGCTAAGATCCCCACACGTTTGATTATTGGCCATTCCCGAGCATCATGTAAACTCTATTGTTTGTGGCAATGCAAGTCCTAAACATACACCACTTAAACTACCATTTTGGTGGAAGGGACAACTAAACCAAATGCTTGGCATATCTCTATCATCTAAAAAGAACGGCCCGTAGTATTTCAGGATCATATATTAATATAATAAAATGGATAATCTTTTTTAACCAAGGAACTTACTATTGAGTTAACATTGATGATTCGGCTTGGAGATCCTCTAATTAGAGAAGGCAAAAGTAAAATACTAAGCAACGCTGGTGCCAGATGATTCACTTGCATGTGCTCTTCGTACTGATCCTTTGAAAACCTTTGTGGTTCTAAATCCAACATATTTAAAACCCTTTGTTACCAAAAAGAAATTACAGATGCGTATTGAAAGCATATCCAACATCAATTGCTTATACAACTTAATAACAGCTAATCAATAATAGGTTACGATAACTAGAATAATAATGATAACAAGAAAAAGATAAAAGTGGTCCACATTGATGATGGCAGAAACAATCTTAGTAAAAACTCAACTAAAATAGAAGAAACGCATTTATCAATATCTGGAATTACTTAATCCTGCTTCGTCAAAGCCAATTACAAAACTAAAATAATTGTGTTTGACTAAAAAACAATGGTCTCTGATATCTTTATCCTTGATTCACTCTTGTTTCCTAAAAATCGGTAATGTAAACTGCAAAGAAGCAGATATCATTAAATGATGTCACTTATGTGTAATTAGGATCATTTCACCTTACTGAAAGGAGAACTTGATTCTTAGAAGGAATGGAATTTAAGAGTTGCGTCTAGTTTTGTTCATAGGATGCTAGGTAGCCGAAAAGAGTGCTACCTACCATTCCTGAAATGCAGGAAAGCTGAAGTGTTGAGCTCTTTCTCACAATCAAATGAGAAAATATCAGGACTATAGTAAAAAGTTTTCAGTATGAAATAGTTGAATGCTACTTTTTTTCTTTAAAAAATGCAGACCTCCAATTGAAAATATTCCGGCATTGTTAATAAGAACGTGCAAGGGTCCGGAACGAGCATTCCATGAGTTGGCAAACCTCACAACTGAGTCCAAGGAGAGAAGATCAAGTTCCATCACCTTAAAATTAGACAACAAGAGTATAAGGTGATAAAAACAACTTATTAGCATAGAAATAAAAAGAATATCAATGCCGGATCACACACCTCAATGTTGAGAGGTAGGCCCATTCCAGTCCACTCACTCTGCCACTTCTGGATCAACTCCGAAGCTGCACTTGTATTCCTAACTGCCATAACAACACGTGCACCAGCCTCCGCCAATTGTCTGTGCCAGAAACGGTCTAAATTGATAAGTACCACAGGTATTTGTGGAAAGGCGTGGGTGAATTGGTAAAAACAAAGAAACCTAGAGATTTCGCGGCCGATGCCACTAGTGGATCCAGTGACAATGCAAGTGAGGTCATTGACGGGAGGCAACGGAAGAGGGTTGTGTAAGTGACTGGCCAATATTCTCTGGAATAGCATCTCCTGCACTACGCAGAGCCATCCTCTTGCCCACTCTATCCACCCCAAACCTTGCTTCTTATTTGAAGAAGAAGAAGAAGAAGACGACGACGACGATGATGAGGATGATGGCTTGGTCGCCATGGGCTTAGCTTTTGATTTTCTAGACTAGAACTGGGAAGAGAAAGGAATGGGATGTCTCTCTCTCTCTCTCCTCGTTCACAACAAATGAAAATATGATGCTGTGACTCTTTGGAAGATTTTAAGAATATGAATATATTCCTTTTTCACTCTCACCACCACTTCACTAGTGGTAGTAGGAACCGGAATGTCTGTCTCTTCGGTTTTTGAGGCATAAATGCCGCAAAATAGACGTTTCATATCGGCGCGCTTCGCTTTCGTCTCTTTCTGCTTCAACGGTGTCGTATCGGCTTCTCTCTTAGGTGCATCCAACTCCAAGGATAGTATTGCTAAAAGATTTGTGCATTTAATTAATGGTTAAAATACTCAACAAATTCGGTCGTCAGTTTTAGTTTGAGTTTTAAATTTTTGAATAACTCTTCTCGTTAAATGTTGATTAAGTTATTAATTAAAATAGATTAATTAATTTTTATTTATTATTTACTTTGTTCATAAATTTAACTTTTTTTATAAATTAAACCAATTTTTTCTAATTATATTTTTAATTTTTAATTTTATTTAATATTTAATTAATTTTATAAAAGTTTAATACCGGGTTAACCCTTAAAACTCTTATCTTATTGATTTAACTTCTTGTCTGATTTTTAAAACATTGAGCAATTACTTGTTAACCTAAATATTACTTTATCTAAATGTTAAAACTTTACCTTAAGGATAAACTAACTATAGCTTGATGGTTCTTAATAAAACATCATTACTCTTGGTTCTAATAAATTAAGTAACGCCTGCTGGTTCGTAATAAAATGACATCTCTCTTTATCTTCGATCATTTCTAATAAAGTTGTAAATGTTCTTTGCTAAAATAAGTAAATTTTGGTTTAATATCACTTCTCTTTTCTTTCACATTTTTTTTGTAAGAAAACAAAAATTATTTGGTAATTATTGTAAATATAGTTATAGATTTCTATTCATGATGAAATTAACCTGATTAATAGGTGTATATCAATAAAAAATATTTATTATAAATAGTGCATTAAAAGATATAAAATTGCATAATTTTACTAACTGATCATGATTTAATCATTTCATTAAGCATAATAATCGGTTCAATTTATTTCTAGTAATATTAACTTAAATTTCATATAAAATTTGTAATACATTGTAATTACAAATAAAAAATATCAAAATTAAAGGTTAATGGTAATTAATTAATTATTAATATAATAATTATTATTAGTCATTAATCCATTACTAGTTTTATTAAAAATTCCTAATTTATATTGTTAAATTGCACGTTATATTGGTTTTTCATTGTTTATTAGCAATAAGCGTGTTAGTTTGATTTTTCATTTTAATATGTTGAATAGTATAACGCACTAATCAAATAGTTTATCAAATTTTATTTATTAGGTAATAACAGTTTTGATTATTATTATCCGTTAACTATTTATTAATATTTATTTATTTTATTAAATATAAATTACATATTTTTAGTCAATATCTATCTATCACATAATACTTTAAATAATTTAAATCTTACTTCAAGAAATCAAAATCAATAATTAAAACTCCTTTTTATAACTTTCAAACATTAGAAAATTTGAACAAATCTTTAAACAAGAATAAAAAATAATAGTAACACCCAACAAGAAAATTAACCAAAAATTAAATCAAAAACAACTAAATAGACCCTAAAATACTCCTCTTTTGTATTCTTAATTACAATACGTTTAAATTGTTAGTAATAATTTATATTTTATCTCTTCAACTTTCTTTCATTTATTTATTTAGATAGTAGAAAAATCACGAACACTAATGAATAAAAACATGTTTGTTTTCTCCGTATATGTCTCTTTCTCTTTTCTTTATATATGACTTGTAAAAGTTTTTTTTGCGACTAACAATTCCACATTTTCAATCATTATGACCGGTGGAGCATGTTGATAGAGAATTTCTTAAGGTCAAAGAATATTAGCATGTGTGTTAAAGCGGGTGTAGCAACACCCATGATTGTAAGGACACATATAAACACACAAAAAAACTAAGTTAAAGGGATTGCCATTGAAGACTTGAAGATGAAATTTTACTTATTCTAAGCAATTGATCGATTTATCATGGAAACTATCTTAGTAAATAAACTTCTAAGGATATATTGGACTTAATGAAGAAAAATATCAAGTCTCTTTTAGAGTGAAGCATGCAATGCTTTAAGCATTGGATCTCAAGACTTTGTAAATAAGAGATGAAGTATCTAATGACTAGTTACTCCATAAGGACCATAATGATGACTACAAAATATGATTCCTCAATAAGATTATGCAAGATGTTACCATTATTGAAAAGGCATTATAATTGTTGGCAGTAAAATTTGATTATGTTGTTTGCTATATAAAAGAGTCTAAATACACTAATGCACTCTCTCTTGACAAATTTCAAAGCTTCCTGTTGGTCTACAAATAAAAGATGAATTGATGACCAATTATAAAGTAGTAGGCTTTAAAGGCGTCTATACCTATTTATTCCTCAAACTCTAAAGGAAGAGGTTGAGGTTGAGGTAGAGTAAGGAGAGGTTAGGGCAATCAAGATGGCAACAGGGAGTTCAAATTTGATAAATAATTTTACAACTCCAAAGTATAGTGATGTAGATGTCATAATTTTGATTACTATAATGCTAAATTTTATTATAAGTTGTCTAATGATAAAAAAAGGGAGAGAAATTGAATTTTACATAAAAGAAGGAATTAAATTTTTTATAACATAAGGAATTGGAAACCTTGTTGATGGTGATCAAAGTCAATAAGGAATTGTAATAAATGTGTGGTATACAGATATAGGTTACAATCACCACATTTGTGGAAGTAATTATTTTTCTCTTACTTAAATGAAGACTTTTGTTTTACCGTAAGTTTTCATGATTGTTCTACTATGAATGTAATGTGAAAGGGTGATATTCATATAAGAAAGAAGAATGGTTATATAGGAACAATTTGTAAACTTTTTTATATTCCTGACTTGAAAAATAATTTTTTAAGTGTTTGAAAAATAATTTTTTAAGTGTAAGTCAATTATTAAAAATGGGTATATAATGATTTTTGATAAAGGTGCTTATAAGATATACAATCATTTTAGAGGAATTATCATTGTTGTCTCTATAAGTTCAAATAGGTTGTCTTCATTAAAGATCATAAGTGCTCAACCTTGCTTGCTAGCTAATATGAAAGACTCCTTAATGGCTTTGGCATTTTCTCTATAGAGATTTAAATCTCACTGGATTAAAGACTCTCCAGCAAAAAAATGGAGATTGATCTTCCACAAATTATCATTTCTCAAGTTGGTGAATAACATTCAGTTCACCAAAGGAAAGTCATGGAGATCATAACATATTATAAAGCTCTTTCATTCAAATATTTGTGGCGTAATAAGGCCATCGTCTAATGAGATAAAAGATACATAATTACCTTCATTAATGATTATATTAAAAAAAACTTGGATTTAAGTTTTGTAAGAGAAATTATAAGCTTTTAGCGCATTTAAAAGCTTCAAGACGTGTTAAAAATGAAACAGATAATACCATTAAAACTCTATGTATGGGTCATGGTAGAGAATATTGTTTAAAAGAATTTGAAATTTTTTTTGTGAAGTGTATGATATTCAAAGGGAGCTCACAACTACGTATACACCATAGCAAAATGGTACATCAAAGAGAAAAAAGTAAAAAGTATTGACAAAAAATGAATTTTAAACCTTAGCATTTTCACAAAAGTACAGGTCAGATCTTAACATTCAGAACATTCAAAATAAACTATGGCATTTGTAAAAAATTTAGTTAAAACCCTAAATGGATGGAAATGTTGATAGAATTTTGTTTTCATTTATTATATGTTGTCATTGCTAATATGACATAAAAATATTTTATTAGTCATATAGGTCTAAACGTGATATACATTAAGTACAATAGGATCCATATATTTAAATTAAACTTAAAATTTTAACTTTTTAAAATTTTAATCAATCATAATAAATTCTAATTAATCATAATTAACCATAATAAATTATAATAAACCTTAAATAGCTTTAATTTAACATTAATTCCAATAGACTTAACAATTTCAATTTAACATTAACTTTAATTTAATTTAAATAACCTCAATCCCTCTCCTTTTTTTATCACAATTAAGCCTACTTAGACAATCGTTATTAACCTTTTTATTTTTTGAGCCCTCTCAAACTTTTCTTCCATTTTCAAATCATTTGCTTCCTTGATTTAAAGATTTACCAAAATTTGTTTGAACAATCCAAAGACTAAAGAAAGAAGAAGGAAAAATTGACTATCTATTAAAAGCAAACACAAAAATGGAAAGTTAGTTTGGTTTAGTAGTATCATAATCCTCTCTTCTTCTCCTTCCGTACTTTTCTAATTTTAGCTTTTGTACTTCCACCATTCCATTAGAGACTCTACAATTTCAAGAGAATTATAAGAGATGCAATATTTCTTCCAGAAATTGAAAGCATTATCTCAATCAAATTGTCGCTTCTAGGCCTTTAACCTCTAATAATGGAGAGTCCATGATTTTTATTGATACTATTGACTTAGCGACCAAAGGTATCAAGATTTAGGAGTGGATAGGTGATTTAGGTGATGGTTATGAGAAGATTAGTGGATGTTTGGGAGGAGAAGGAGGAAGAATGAAGGTGGTAGTGGGGTAATAACAATAAAGAAGAAGAGGGATTAGAGTTATTTAGATCAAATAAAATTTAATTTTAAATTTGATTACTATGGTTAGTGTTAAAATATAGTTAATTAGGATTTGCTATGATTTATTACAATTAATTAGTATTAGTTAGAATTTGTTAAAGTTAATTCCCATAATGCCACATGGATGGACAATGAAAAACTAAAAAAGAATGTCACATTAGAACTGACATAGCTCTTAATTTGCAAAGCTATAACTTTATTAAGGTTTCATCAATTTAAGTTTAAATTTGGATGATTTTGAAATGTTAGAGTTTTTTTCAATGATCTAAATTATTAAGGTTTTATTTGTATTTTAGTAAACGTGTTTGGGGTTTAAAATGCACTTTTTGCCTATAACTATTTTCAATATGATGAGAAACTTGTTGATAAAGGTAAGAATTGGAAAGAAATTTTAGTTTGGAGCAATAAATTAGAGCATTCATATTTTAAATAGAAGCCTTACCTTTGTTATTTAAAACATGACCATAGAAGAAGCTTCGAGAGGGTTAAAACTATTGATAGATTATTTTGGAATTTTTTATTATATTATTTATGCATATTTACCTTATGAGAAAAGGAAGAAACTTGATAGTAAAAGTGAGAAATTTGTCTTTCTGAATGTAAGTGAAGCATCTAAAGCATATAAATTGTTCAATATATTAAAGAAAAAAGATTATGACTAGTAAAGATGCTATTTCTAATGAGGAAAGTATTTGTTATTGTAATGAGCAACAACTTGCACCAATCATCCTTAATAGCAAAATTGAATAAGAAATGTAGCAACCCTACACTAATAAATTCTAACTACCTCTACACCTAAAAATTCATCAAATGCTTCACTAATAATAACAGATAATATTAATGCAGAAATTAAATATGTTCTCGTTATGTTTATAAGAGGCCTTATTGGACGAAAGACTATAAGGTAATTGAGATTGTTCACATGGAAAAATCAATCATTAATATTCCTTTGATCTTAAATTGTAACCCACTATTTTTAGAAACATAAGTCTCAAATCATTAACAAGCTTATGGAAATAACTTATCATTTATTGACTGGGTGTGATAATATTCCATATCAAATAAATGATGGCAATAAGCTCCGTGAAAAAGACTAAACCCTAAATTAAATAATTGAGATAGCTCAAACGATTCAATTTAGTTTTCTTATTTACCATAAGTTAAATACGAAAATTCATGAATAACCCATTTGCTACTTGTACCAATCCTTCATGATAATTACGGATCATTGAATTCCTGGATAGTGATAGAATAATCGATATTAAATTAAATTATGATATTAATCGAATATTAATCATTCATGAGTTATGATAACTCAAAACAAGAAATACTTAAATTAAAATATAAATAAAAGTTTGAAACACAAAACCTCACAAGTTTACAACTAGAATAAATTCCCTTGAATCAGAAAGATTTAGTTTAACCACTCACTCCAATAACAAAAATAGAAGAAAGATAAAGAATTGTGAAAAGCATAAGAGGAGAGAACCTCTTTCTATCGTGAGGAACGTCCTTTTTATATGGTTTTCAAATCTAATCCCAATCCAACTCTTACTTGTAAAGATGTCTATCAAAAACGAATTCAAATTCCTACATGAAGATAAGGTGAAGTCTTTCAGTCAAACTCCAACTCTTCAAGTGATTAATTTTATCCATTATAGCAATCTTTCTGTTGGCTCCGGGTCTCGATTCCTATTGCGCGGCAACAAAGCGTCAAAATTTGGGTACTTTCAAAATAAGATATATAACTTAAATAAAATGAAGATAAAAGAATTCATGGTGGGACTTTTTAAAATAAAAGTATATATATATAATTAACATCAAGGTAAAAAGAATTAAATTTCGTGGTGGAAGTAAAAATAATTAAACAAACAAATAAAAAAATAAAAGAAGCAAAAGTCACAGGCATGACTTAAAAAAAGTCACGGTCGTGAGAACAAGACTCACGGACTGGGGGGGAGTCACGATCGTGCTTGTACACAATTGCGAGCTTCCTACAAAAACACAAAAGTTGTGATCCTGCATGTGCATGATCGCGACATATGATGAACAATATCGCACGATCGCGACATCCCTACTGCACACACATACTTCTAATCTTCATAACTTTCAATCCCAAAATTTAAAAATTATAAATTTTATGTCATTAGAAAGCTAAGAGAATGGTCTACAACTTTCATGAAGACAATTTTGTCTAATTCTGCCTAGATCAATACAGTTTATTTATTGAAGTTTCAAAATATATTTTTATTCTATTTTTCCTCTTTTCTCTCTACTGTCAATACATATAATTTCTATGCATTTCAAAAGACTCGATTCTAACAATCAAAACCATATGTATGAAACTCCCAACTTAACCAATTTCTTCAGAAAATTTATCCAAGGCAAAAATTTTATTCCCAACACAATGACAACTTAACAGAGAAGAAATTCTGCATATATACAAAAGAAGCTCTTCAACCCTTCTTTCATTCATTTCTTAGCAAAATAGAATTTCATCTCTTAGATGTTGCAAGGTTTATAAATAACTTAATTACATACTCAGAGTCATCCAGTAGCATAATACAAAATATAACCATGAATGCTCATGTTTGATATGCCTCTAAAATGCCAAAAGTTTATGAACTAACTTAGTTACAAAGTAGAAATTCTTGGAGTCAGCCGAAGTTTTTGCAAGGTTCAACGTTAATCTGCTATTTCTGCACCTGAGGAGTGAAAAGATGATGGGGTGAGCTCGGAAGCTCAGTGGCTAATATGTTTATAGCCATTAGCGACGAGCCACACACACAAAAACAAACATATACATAAATTTATATCACATTTAAATTTACATTATTAACGATTCAAGCTCACAGATAACCATGTTCTTACACAAATTAATCACAAATTAATTCAATCATCAAAACATAGCACTCAATCATGTTGGGTTAGCAGTTGGGTTAGCCATAGTTGCATGCATCACATGCATACGGATGCAGCGGATGACAACCTGGAAACCACAAAATCTCATATACATACAAGGATATGTAAACAACATGAAATAACAAAACTTTTTACCTTGTGTATCTCCTCCTTTCTTGTTTCTTTTCCTTGTTTGGGTTGTTACAAATACCAAAACCTTCCTTGATCACCCAAGAACACACAAAGAAAGAAGATGAAACAATGTATAAGGGTTTTAGAACACCAAACTTGATGAAATCAAGTATATGTTCAATCTAATAGAAGATAGGTCAAGGTTATCTTGCATGCATGTTGATTTATATAACATTTGCATAAATTACAAGAAGATAACTCAAGAACTCTTCTCACTCTCTCCATAACACTTGTAAAACCCTTTTTCTATCACCTAAGTGTGTAAGAAGTGAAATTTGTTTTTATACATAAGTGAAGAACACACTTATATATCATTTTGGGGCCTCTGTCACGATCATGGCCTTGCTGGCCACGATCGTGGCATATCTTGCCTTTGGCCACGATTGTGGCCCTATGATGCACGATCGTAACCTACTTAAAATAGACCATACACATTTGTTTTTCATCCGATATTTTATGCATGTGACCCTTAGGTTTCTGGCTATTTTAGGCACTTGAATTAACTCTTAATTCAAACACATTATGATGCCTATTTGCTAGAATATAAGTGGATTAACACACTAACTCTTTGATAGTTAATTATCCAACTTATGAACCTTTATATAGACAATTATCGTTCACTTCTTCCTTTCACCATACTATACCCCCATTTGGTTCGAAGTATGGGATGTGTGTCAACTCCCACTGGACTGATTACATCACATCTAGTTCAAGTGATGTTAGTTCTTGTTCAGGGATCTCATTACTCATATGTGTCATTGAAGACCCTATTCATGACAAATACCTGCTCTGGCTAGAGACTCCCAAGTAATGAACCTAACAAGAAGCCATGGGTATCATGTCCTTCTATCAGAAGTGGTGAATCCTTTATTGACTACCTAATTACCTTCGAACATAAATAGTTGTACCCAATCACCACCCTAAGAGGGACCTCGTCTTGAGGTAACAAAGAATGGTGTCAAAGCATAGGATTTATATCCAAGATATCCTTGAATACTTTGATATTTCCACCATTGCTATAATGAGATTAATCATTGACATTCGATAGATCATCCATATGATAATCTTATAGTAGGTCATCTGATGTACTTACTACCCTAGTAAACATCCACATATTAACTCTAAACACCTCATGCTTACAGTTTATGAAATCTACTGCTTAATCAAATCAAGGAGTATAATATGTACTAGTCTTCCTGGATTAATAATGTCCTATCTTATTAATCCTATGACTAGGGATTATTTAAATACTAACGTAATTGCACAAGATAGGAATCTCATTATCACGATCTCATCATGATTTCCTTTATGCTATGTTTTTTATCATGGACTTCATTAATTCGATTTAAGATCAATATCAATTCATATATATATAAATGAATATCAAATCAATGAAAAAATGCCTTTTGCTTTATTAATCAAAATAAAGTTTGTATAAAAGTGCTAAAGTTGACTGCCTTTAAAGTACTACTCTAACAATCTCCCACTTGTACTAAATTCAGTCGCCTTTATATCTAATACCATAGGTGAGTACACAAGAATCAAATTTTGTCTGAGGAAGTGGCTTAGTCAAAGGATCAGCGATGTTCTGATCTGTGGGCACTCTATCTATCTTCACATCACCTCTATCAATTATCTCCTTGATCAGGTGATATCTCCTGATTACGTGCTTGGACCTCTGATGAGATCTCGATTCTTTGGCTTGAGCAATAGCTCCATTGTTGCCACAGTACAACAATATTGGGTCTACTATACTAGGAACCACTCCAAGTTCTATGACAAACTTCTTGATCCAAACAACTTCTTTAGCCGCTTCCGCAACTGCAATGTACTCTGACTTGGTCGTCGAATTTGCAGTCGTCTCTTATTTGGAACTCTTCCAACTGACTGCTCCACCATTCAGTGTGAAAACATAACCTGATTGGGATTTGGAGTCATTCTTGGCAGACTAAAAACTGGCATCTGTATGCTTGCTCACTACGAGATCTCCATTTCCATATATCAAGAATACATCCTTAGTTCTTCTCAAGTACTTTAGGATATTCTTAATAGCCACCCAGTGACCCTTACCAGGATCCTATTGGTATCTACTCATAACATTTAGAGCATACGATATATCAGGTCTTGTTCATAACATAACATACATGATTGACCCTCCTACTGAAGCATACGGGATCATACTCATGCGAGTCCTCTCATCTTGCGTCTTAGGACACATAGATTTCGAGAGTTTTATCCCATAAGTCATAAGAAGAAACCCTCTCTTGGACTGCTCCATGCTAAACCTATTTAACACTTTTTCTATGTACGTTGAGTGTGAAAGACCTAACAACTTCCTTGATCTATCTCTATAGATCTTTATTCCTAATATGCAAGTTGCTTCTCTAAGGTCTTTCATGGAAAAATTATGGGACATCCAAACTTTTACTGATTGCAAACTTGAGACATCACTTCCTATTAGTAATATGTCATCCACATATAACATAAGGAATATAATAGCACTCCCACTAACCTTCTTGTACACACAAGGTTCATTAGGATTTTATGACAAACCAAACTCTTTGATTGTCTCATCAAATCGGATGTTCTAACTTCTAAATGCTTACTTCAATCTATAAATAGATTTTTGAAGCTTGCATGCCTTTCTGCCATCTCTGGATACGAAGCCCCTAGGTTGTATCATATATACATCCTCAACTAGGTTTCCATTCAGGAAAGCTGTCTTTACATTGCCATATTTCATAATCATAATAAACAGCAATGGCTGGGAGTATTCTAATGGATTTGAGCATAGCTACGGGGCTAAAGGTCTCGTCATAGTCAACCCCTTATCTTTGACGATAACCTTTAGCGACTAGCCTCACTTTATAAGTAATCACATTACTTTCCATGTTGATTTTCTTCTTGAAAATCTACTTACACCTTATGGGTTTTAACCTTTCGAGTGGGTCAACCAAAGTCTATACTTGGTTTTCATACATGGAATCCATTTCAAAATTCATGGCTTGAAGCCATTTTTCAGATTTTGAACTCTTCGGAGCCTCTTCATAGGTTGTAGGCTCATCGTCCTCTATGAGTAATACGTCATTTTGTTCGCTTACGAGAAATTCATATCTCTTTGGAACATTACGTATCCTACTTGACCTACGAACATTTTGTGTGTTAGAAGGTTCAACTGTTGTCTCATCTCTATGAACAACAATTTTGGGTTCAGGCAATTGATTTGCATCTGTTTGAGCATCACAAACTTCATCAAGTTCAAATTTGCTCTCACTGTCTTCGTTTAGAAGAAACTCTTTGTCTAAAAAGACAGCATGCTTTGAGATAAGCACCTTTTGCTCTAAAGCATTATAGAACTAATATCCAATTGTTTCTTTATGATATCCTATAAATAGACATTTATCAAACTTTGCTTCAAACTTGTCTGATTGAATCTGCTTCACATAAGCTGGACAACCCCAAACTTTCATATGAGAAAGATAATGCCTTTTGTTAGTCCATATCTCATATGGAGTAACTTCAACTACCTTTGAAGGGACTCTATTTTTTACATAAATAGTATTCTCGAGTCCATAACCCCAAATAGATTTTAATAGATCTGCTAAGCCCATCATCGACCTTATCATGTCTAACAAGGTTCGATTTCTCCTTTCAACCACACCATTATGTTGTGGTGTGTAAGGTGGAGTCCACTAGGATACTATCTCATTATCTTCGAGATAAGATAGAAATTCCTCGTTTAAGTATTCACCACCTCGATCTGATCGAAATGTCTTAATACTTCTACCGAGTTGTTTCTCTACTTCATATCCAAATTGTTTAAACATTTCAAACGCTTCAGACTTATATCTCATTAGATACACATACCCATATCGTGAATAATCATCAATTAAAGGATGAAGTACACAAAACCACCTCTGGCATGAATGGACATCGGACCACATACATCATAATGTATTAGGTCTAATAACCAATTCATTCGTTCACCTTTTCCTTTAAATGGTAATTTAGTCATCTTACCTAACAAGCAAGATTCATATGTGTCATATGATTCATAATCAAATGACCCTAAGCTACCATTCTTGTGTAGTTTAATCATGCGTTTCTCACTTATATGGCCAAGTCGACAATGTCATAAGTAAGATGATTTTAGGTTATCTCGTTTTTGTCTTTTATTGTCATTGATAGTTAAGAATGGATTGGACATATCTAATATGTAAATTCTATTGCATAATGTAGCAGTACCATACAACATTTCATTCAACTAATTGAATAACCATTGCTTGAAAAAGTTAAATGAAACAGATACAATGTTTTTAGTCACAATAGGTACATAATAGCAATTTTCCAAAATTAATTCTAGCCTACTAGGAAGATACAAAACATATGTTCCTACAACTAATGCAGCAACTTTTGCTTCATTTCCTACACGTTGGTCCATCTCTCCCTTCTTGAGCGGTCTACTATCCCTGAGACCCTGCATATCAACACATATGTGTGAGCCACATCCAGTATCTAATACCCAAATGTTATGATCAGAAATAGTATTAACCTCAATGACAAATATCTTACCTGAAGTAGATAGTCTTCTGCTTCAGTGACTCTAGATAAGCTTTGTAGTTCCTCTTTCAATGTCCTTCCTTGTTACAATGGAAGCATATCCCCTTCAGTGCTGTCTCCTTTACCTTCTTCTTAGCTACACCTCCTGCTGACCTCTTGGACTTCTTCTTCTTCTTTTGGTTCTTCTTTCGAGAATCAGAAGCAGAGTCCACTAGCATCACAGCCTTACTGTCCTTCTTGACAGTTTGCTCATCTGTTTTGAGCAGATTAATCAACTCAAGTATTGTCGTAGATATTTGGTTTATCCAATAATTAAGCACAAACTGTGAATAACTATTGATCAAACCCGTCAAAATTAAGTCTATACTTAATTCATAATCCATAATGAAACCCAAATTCTTAATATATCCATTCATCTTCAGTGCATATTACACTGGAGATGATCCCTCAACCATCTTAGAACTGAAAAGCAACCTTAAGGTCTCAAACCTTTCCAAACAAGCTTGCTCATCAAATAGTTCCCTTAGATGGTAGGCTATGGTATGAGCATCTATAGCCTCATGTTGCTTTTGCAATTCTGGTGACATAGAGGCCATCATTATACAGCTAGCCAACTCACTATCATCTAGTAGCCAACTCCATTTCTCTATCTGGAGGTAAACTAGATAACTCTATGGGAAACACATATAGGAACTCCCTAATGACAGGAATGTCCTGCACATTACACTCAATGCAAATATCAACGACGTGGGCTAGATAACCTCACATCCACCTCTGATCAATGTCAATGCACTCATGAATGAGATCAGTCTGGTTGGCACTGCTTGACTAATACCTCGGAATACTGCTCTCAGTTGATTAGGAGATTCTAATATTACATCCTTAGTATAGCAATTCATGATAGCCCTAGAGTAGTGAGCCAATCCATGCCTAGAATAATATCTATCTCCCTTAAATGTAATACAGTCAAATATGCTTCCAATTCTACCTTATCAACCCTAATTATACATCTCTTGCAAACTTCTCTTATTACTGTAGTACTACCTATTGATGTACTCACCTCTAATCCATGTTTCAATAGTTATCTATCACAATACAGCCTAGATGCCAAATGCGATGCGATAAAAGAATGCATAGATCCAAGATCTAACAATGCAAAAGTTTTATAAGTAAAAATATACTACACACCTGCAACGACATCTGAGGAGTTCTGAGCCTCCTGTCGGGTCATCATATAAACTCTAGCCTGAGACTATAGTTGGTTGCTTAGCACCTCAGTCCTGACAGTAGGACTCCCAGAACTCATTCTGCCTCTACCATGGCCTCTTTGTCCAGACTCACTAGCTCGGTTCTGCTAGATAGTTGCTGCTGTTACTACTCCTCCTCTTCTTCCAGACTGTGCTCCATGCACAATGAAACAGCCTCTGATCTGATGATCAAAAGAGCTGCATCGAAGGCAAGCTCTTGTCAACTTCCAGCATTCACCACTGTGCTTCTTCCTACAATGTTCACAATTCGATAACTATCCCAATATTGCACCTCTTCTACTGCCAGACTGCACAAAACTATGCCTCCGTCTAAACCCCGATTGTCTTGATCTAGTTGGTGGTCGAAAAGATCTGTTCTGACGCTTGTTAAACATTCTGCCAGAACCACCCTGAGATTCACTAGGCCTCTTCATCCTAGACTCTTGTCTGTATTCCCCTTGATCATCTCTCAACAGTTGATCTATTCATATCGAGGTTGCTCTCAATTCAGAGAAACTGCTCAAGTTTATAATAGCCAGCCTCGTCCAAATTTCCATATTCAGCCCATCTTTGAATCCCCTACACTTATCTTCCTCAATAGGAATCAAGGCAGTAGCATAACCCCATTAGCTTGTTAATCTTTATCTCATACTCTGCCATAGATAAATTGCCCTACTTCAGATCCAGAAAATCCTTCATCTTTCTGTCCAGGTAGATCTTGGGCATATAGTTTTCCTTGAAGACCTTCAGAAAGTCTTCCCACTTCAAACTATAAGGCCTGGTGGTACTGCCTGGAATAGTTTTCCACCATTGGTATGTTGGACCTTGTAGTAAGGAAATTGTATAGTCGAACTTCTCGTTAAACTCGCAATCCATCTGATCAAAGACTCTCTCCGTTCTCTAAACCATCCTTTGACCTCTGCAAGGTCTGTACTTCTGTAAAAGCCCACAGTGGCCTACTTTGCAGTTTATCGTACCTTCGTTCCCTTCTCTTAAAAATTATCGGAGGCATTCTCTTAAGTCTAGATACTAAAGACTCTCTACTGACTTCTACTGATTCTAGGTCAGCTAATTGTCCAACTTAATCACCTATAGCAAATGACCTATAGACAATAAACTTGATTACTATCAACATTTCTCATGATATTTCATGTTTAATGTTCCTATATATCCCTATGGATGCTAAACCATGCTCTGATACCAAACATTGTAGCACCCTACTCTTATCTAAAATGTGCCCGTACATCTATCAGACATTCAAGCACATGCCCAGTGGAAGCAGTGCGCTAGAGCAATCACATACACATTAACATGGCATCATAATTAAAACACGATACTCAATATCTAAAACTCAATTCCTCATTTGATTTCATAAAAACATAAGGTACATTGTAGCATTACACTACATGATCCATATATATGTACAACATCAAAACTACAAGAGTCTACTGCTCTTTTACACATCTATATGAAAGAGGAATGTTACAAAAATTCTATTTAGATCTTTTAATCTCAGCAAATCGACCTTTGAGCCATTTCTTCTATCCAAAAACACAAGAACTACTCTTCCTCTAGAGCATCTTAGCAACTAAACCTCCTATCTCATACCTAAAAGTCAACATTGCAATTTTAATGAGTTTTGCTAACTTGGTAAGTTAACCATCCTCGATGGTTCACTCATATCACATAACACAAACAGTTCATAATTCCAATTCACAAACAATTCATGTCATCATATAATGCACATGATTTCACTAATTATTATATAACATCAAATATCATTTTTGTTCACTTTGTACATATTTCACATTTAGAATAGTTCGAACAATTTATTTCAATAATTTAAAACATACATATCGAATGTATAAGCAATGCTCATGAGACTCAATTTCAATTATTACATTGTTGTGACCGAGTGCCTTTTTCACTGTCCCATATCCATTGTGGATACCGAGCTCATTAATAACTATCTCGTATCTATTGGGAATACCAGGCTCATTATACATAGTGAGCTAGAGACTCTTACCACATTCTAAGCTTTAACCTCTTTTTTACTGGCGATTCTGATCATAACTATCTTTCTCTTGTCATGCATTCATGTAATGAAATGCATCATGTATACAATCAATCACTTGAGCTCAATTTTTCACATTCACATTCATATTTTTCATCGAACCTTGGTCTAACATTCAACAATTAAGTTGAGTACACTTATTTCCATCAAATTCACATTCAATGAGCACTTCTAATATGATTTTCATGCATCAAATGCCTCAGACATTCAATGTCCAGAACCAATATGTTTAGATCACATAATAATTCAATAGAGAATTTAAACAAAACAATAAATCAATATGAGACCATCTAGGTTACACACTGTATGCTCCAGTTAGCTATTGTCTCGATGTCCCAGTATTGTCTAGATACAGTTGCTCTATTAGCACTTCTATATCATGCAATACACATCTACACACATTACAATTTTGCACAATCACATAAGTACTCATTTATGCACATATGTATATATGTTAAGTACAATGCATGCTTAATAACAATTATACGTATATTTCATCAACATACATATCATAATCACTTAACATCATCTTTCAATCATTCTTTAATACCTAATGCACTTTACTCACTTTAATCACCTAATTTATCATCAACTAGGTTCATTTAAGATCTCATTAAAGCTTAAATATATAAGGAAGTACCATAACATTAGTTGATTCAAACATCACTCAAAAGACAAACTTTTTACTCCATATGTCTGCCCATGATCGTGGTGTCCCGCCCATAATTGTGACAGAAACTAATGGGACGGGCCATGATCGTGGAGGTTTTACCAACATCGTGACAGAAACATGTTTTTGCCAGGCCACGATCGTGGGGTGAGGGCCACGATCTTGCCCTGCATTTTCTTCCCCTATTCACACAAATTCAATATATATACTAACAACAATTTCACTCCAAATTTTCCAATAATAACATCCATTTATCCAACTTCATTACATGCTAATTCAAACACCAAATTAGTCATATTAAAATCCACAAAACTCAACTCATCTGATTCATCGTCTTTTACTTAATCTCATTCATTAATGAAATCCTATTTTACAAGCATTTCTAAATGTCTCCTTACTATATTCAAGGCATCTCATGCAAAGTCAATCGTGTCTACTTCATCCCCCTTTTATTCTCTCCTCATTTCTATCTCAATAACAAACATAAATCAATTTATAAATTATGGTTCACTGATCATAAATAAAACAGAACATATCATTATCATTTTCTAGTTTACTAAATCCTTACTCCTTCCCATTCCAAGAGCATTATTAAACACCTTTCTTAAACATAAATTTTTCCTCTTTCATTATACCCTTAATTCGTAATCTAAATTCATCCACAATATAGTCTTTACTTATGATTTTCATATTCTCAAAATAAGAATACAACACATATATTCATTCATCAATTCCCTACCTTCATTATCACACAAAAGTAGAACATGATAGCATCTCTTCATTTTTCAACTTTCAACACTCATTCAAACACTATTTCCATACTTACATTATCTTTAAAACATCTTTAATACAACTCAAATCCATTTTTAATCATAAACAAAAAACCAGTCATAAATATATCTATTTATTCCTTAACATTTTTAATCATTTTCATACATCATTCACACTATAAATCTATCCCAACAACATCCCTATAACACCTCATAAGTTATTACTCATCATATACTCAAAAACAAGACATTAATATTCTTATTCTTCATCCACAATGCACATGTATATTGATCACTATTCTCATAATCATTTAATATCAAAACAATCACCATATTTGTTTCATTTATGACTACTCATGAAGATTAGCATGCTACTTACTTGATTTACTCTAAGCTTCTTCAAAAACTCCAAGAAACCCTAACTCCTCATGTCACACGATCATCATCTTGGAGGTGGAGTAGGTTAGGTTTTGTTGTGGCAAGATGATGAAGACAAAAAAAATGGAAGTAACAACTAAAGGGTTAGATCAAGGTTCAATGTTAATGAAGGTAGGTAAATGTCATGATATTTATGAAGAAGAAATGGAGACTATGAAAAAGAGAGTTTAACAAAGGGATGAGAGCAATGAATAAAGTGAAAGATAATTTTAAAAAATGAAGATGGTCTTTCATTATTGAAAAATATCATGGGTTAAGAAATGGTATGGCAAGTGACACTTTTCATTTGCCACATGTCCATTTTCTATGGGACTCACTTGGTTCTCTTTATTAACTAGTCCATTTATCTATAATTTCTAATCCAATTGTCTCCCAATTTTTTATGACATTTTTCATTAATCCTAATATCACATATCAATTATTTCTATTATCATTCAACACTTATTTCTATTACCATTAATCAATTGTCTTTCCACTTGGTATTTTTCTTAGTCCCAAAAACACTCAAAATTTTAGAAATTTCCTAAATTTCACCAAAAATTCTAAATCAATATTTATATTCAACAAATCAATTTTCAAGACATATAATCCAAAATTCACATCATAATCACATTTATAAATCAATTATACTTAGAAAATGTCAAATTAATGCTTGTACAATCATTATAATGTATGCAAAAATTAATATTCACATTTACATGTATGCTATATTTTGAATGAGCATGAAATGTGCTTTCTAATTTCTCAATAATGTCTCTCATGTATAATATATATTCTAGGGTTCTAACCCTTAGCATGGGAAAACAAGATGTTACAAGTTGTATGTAATAGTATATGCTTTTTTATTAATTCAAGGAGGATAAACATTGATTATATAGTAGACAAAGGTTTGGTAATACATATGAGGGAGAATCATTTGTATTTGAATTCATGATTTGTTTTTATCATATTGCATTTGTTATGTGTAAGTAAAGTATAGGTATAATTTGGTTAGGTTAGTTCATATGTATACATAATATATTGATATTACTAATGTATTGCATATGCATTAAAGTAAAATGATATTCATGTTTGAGATTGCTTAGTATAAGCATATAGTAAGGGAAGTTGTATGGAGATCTTTGTATAAGAATATTGTTTATCATTTTGATTATGGTTTTTTACAATATTTTGTCATCATAAGCTAAACTAAGGGGGCATAAATCTATGGTTTTGATAATAAAAAATATTAAAGTAATTATGAAGTTGTTTAAGTTTTGATAGGTAACATTAAAGGCAATGTTGACAGATCTTTTTAGAAGGTTTGGAATTGATTCTTAATGCTTACGATGGATAAACAAGTATTAAAGAAGTTGATTCAATAGTTGAAGTTTAAGTTTTCATATGTCTAAAAGACTAATCAAGCCTTGTATAAGTTAAGTGTTTCAAATGTTTCTTAAAGATTTTGAAGCAAGTTAAGAAGGTACCAAAAGTGTTAACTAGTCAAATTAGGTTGGTCAACCAAATTAGGCTTCACATTTTAGGTTACAAATGGTCTTATCGTCTTGTATTGGAAAGAATGATCTTAGCAATGAATAAATTGTTTTTAAAAAAGTGTAAGATGCTCCTTTGAAAAAAAAATAAATAAGAGAAACAAGAGAAACAAAGATAATAAAGTGGTATAAGTATAAAAGCTTTGAATTAAAATAAAGCTATTGTATTCTAGTGAGATAAAGAGTGGTTATAGTATGAGTTATGCAACTCTTAAGATATCTTATACAATTGAGAATCTTATGAGTATGTTAGAGAGAATTTTACAAACCCAAAGAATGTAAAGTTTATCTTAAGTACTGAAAAAGACAAGTTATAGCAATTCTATCTTCAGGCACCAAAGAAGAGTTATAATGAATTCAAAATTCTTAAGTGAAACTTGAAGAGTGAAATGATTCAAAAAAGACCAAACCACTATAAATTATAAGTTTTTTCTCTTCCTTTATCTTTTCAATCGTTATATATATGATAATGTGATTGTTTACTGAGGTATACCTTGATATATTGATTGGATACTCAACATTGTAGGATTTTTAAATTGAAGAGGCCATGAATACCTTGATATAACTTTTTCATTATCTCTAATTGTACAATGTCATATATCAAGTTCTAAGAAACCTTTGTAAAACTTACATATTTTGGCATTTCTTTCAAGTTTGTTAATTGTTTTTATTGCAAAGAAGACATTCAATTAATTATATTTAAGTGATTTTTTAGTCTCGCAATTTACCCCTCTTAACCGATTTAGGCTAAACACAACTAAGAAAAAATTGACACATACTAAATGAATAGAACTAAGTACACTTAGATGCAATTAAACCTAATTAGATGGAATCTAACAATAATTAGATAAAAAATAGGCTCGATGGGAGATAATCAAGTAAAAATTAAAGCTAATTGGATGTGACTGTACATACCTAGATATAATTGAAACTAAGAGGTTGCACTCTAACCTTAATTGCAATTAAATTGCATTTGGTATAATGCAATTTACATAAATTGAAACTAGTAGGATGTAAAGTAGCATATTTATATTCAGTTTAGACATAATATGACGCTTTTCAAATAAGTTAATCATAAATTGATATTGACAAAAAAATTGGATAAAGACTACAAACCACTAATTAAAGCAAAAGTGATGTAAATAAATCTAGAATGCCTATCATTTACACTGTCTTGAATGAAACATAATGAAATTGATAGTTTAAAGCCCGCATCACTATTTGACCAAGTTTCTTAATAATCTAGAGAACACAAATCTAAATCATAACCAAAGTAAGTTGAGACAACAACAAAAGTTTACAGAAACAATAATCATAAAGTGGACAACTAAAGAAAAAACAAAATTAAGGTAAAGGTTTATGTTTTTTTAAGCAAACCATACTTAAAATTTAGTTGGAGCCAAAGAATATAAATTTTCCTAAAATAAAGTTAACGTAGATTCAATTTTTTAGAGGGTGAACATCTACTTGCTAGTTAACCTCTTAAGTTGTGATCAAGAGTTCAACCCCATAGTCAAACACCAAATTGTAAATATCTACCAATTTGAGTTTAATTTCTTCTTTCATTCAAGTAATCTCAGAAATTCTCATTCATCCTCGCATCTAAGCTTTGTCAATAATTAGTCAATCTTGTATTGAACAAATTGCAATAATATACTTAAAATTTCTTTAAATCAATTGAATCCACATCTTCATTTTAGTTGTTCCCATATTTTCCTCAGTATGAACATTTAACAAGTTGTGTCCTAATTACCTATTGGACATTAGCTTAGGAGGAGATTTAGCGCCTTCTGCAAAGATAAGGATGTTTTCAGGGATAACTGAGAATAAAGTAAAACTTGGTTTTTGTATTGCAATAGCAGAGCTTGGAGGTAATTGTCGAGTCCCATAAATGAAAACCAATGAGGTCAACGTGAGCAATGCCCTAATCATCACCACTATTATATGTTGATAAGTAATTATATTCCAATTCCTAGTACAATAAACAAAATAACAAGTAACAAGTATGAGTGGCTATTTGGCTTTGTGAATAGGTCGAGGACTCAATCGAAAGGCTTAAAACAATGAGACAACCTAGCGTACATTGAAAGGCGAGGGCACTTGGGTAATTAACGGAAAGACGGAAGAGAAAGAGAAATAGCCAGGTGGTGGTGGAGGCAGTGGCAGAAGCAGGGTAAACAGAGAGATGGTGAGTTGACATAACAAAACCAAAGGGGCTTCATATATGGACAAGAAGAAGTGAAACAAATGATTGGCTGACACGTGACAGTTGTCAATTTGACAAGCCCTTGTGGGCTGACATGTAAGGGTGTCTAAGACAGCTGCAACTGTGAGGTCACAACTTGTTGAT
Organism: Erythroxylum baracoense; assembly: GCA_025629805.1. Taxonomy (NCBI): domain Eukaryota; kingdom Viridiplantae; phylum Streptophyta; class Magnoliopsida; order Malpighiales; family Erythroxylaceae; genus Erythroxylum; species Erythroxylum baracoense. The sequence continues at coordinate 25,975,473 of JAOTAY010000006.1, read as the reverse complement.
TGCGTGGACGAAAACTCCTTTTTCTCAATTCTGTTAAATGGTTTTTCCAACGAAAAGAGTTTAGTTAAATTTATAGGAATGCAGAATATCAGATTCTGTTTCTCTGTCCCCGTAACCAAATTTCGTTATGTCATCTCCTTTTTTTGTCTGTTGTCCTCGTTCACTTCTTTTTCTTACATATACAAAATTAAAAATTAAAAAACCTTTTTGGATAACAACTCAATGCTCATCCATGACATGATGTAACTAGACGAAAAAAAGGAAGATTACGTCAAGGCCATTTAATATTCCATTTCCTTCATTTTGGACAACCGTATCAAAAAAACAAAACCCCTTTTCTCTCTTCTTTTCACTCCATCAATCTCTATTTTTGGCTTTGTACTCTACAACACAACTGAAAGTAGAAATCAGCGAAATGCATTCCAATCGAGTATGTATTTTACTGAATAATTGAATTTAGTGGATCGAGCTAGCGTACTTTGAGGAGGTTCGTTACCATATAAATGATGTTATGACAATTTGGTTTTACATCTGTCTTCCCCTAACTTATTCGATTGTCAACCAATAATTATTTCCTCTTATCCTTCCAATTCCTATCTCAAGTTGAAAGATGCAAGAAAGGTTGGGGAAATTAAATAAATATAGAGTCAACTTGTTTTTTTAATTAAAGAAAGAAAGAAAAAGATAGCATCTTTTAATTATTATACTCAAATCTAAACCAAAAGGAGTTTGTATAGGCCAAATTAGCATGCGCATAAAAACGCATGCTATATATATATATCTTTAGGTGGTGTAATTGAGATTTGACCACTGCAAGATTTTCTCACCCAATCAGTACCATGGAGTATGGTTAACTATATAAGCTACAAGCATTATTACCCTAATAAAAAATATATAGGTCCAACCATAACTATCTCCTTCAAATTGGATTTGGTACTGAGTAGCAATCTTTCGAGTCTTTTCATCATCAAGTGGTCAAAAAGTTTTCTTTTTATCTCGCACTTAAGTGGTGAAATAAGTTGAGTCCAGAGGATTTGATACAAATGTCTACATATAGGACATGTGGACACAACAAGGGGCATAAAATATAATAATTAATTTAGAAAATAATCCATGTTTGTAGGATGTATTCAGGGAAATGAGACTAATAACAAGCAGAAGAAGAAGAAGAAGATACGATATGATATGGTGGTGGGCGGGGATTTGGTAGCAAATCATAAGTGCATATCCCATCTTTCGCTCTTGCATTTGTCTTTACCAACTAGCTTCCTTTGTTACTTCCAAAGCTTCCTTTTCGTAGAGGCGGAAGAAAGTTTTATATATGTAATGTGTTCCAATTATAAATTCATGTCTTATGATTCCAGCTCGATTAGAACTCAATAATTTTCCAACGGTATGCATGGTTGTCAAATAATTCCATTAAACTTTTTTTTTTCAACATGCTTGTCGTGTCACTATTTAGTTTAAATTAGTATCGAAACGTATGTTGAACTCTAGATTTTATCCGTTGATAGTTTTGAAACTTTTTGTCTTGGAAATTCAATTTAAAATTTTAAGTTTTTTCTTTAATTTTAGTTAAAACACGTCTTAATGAGTTTAATTATCAAACTTACTTTCTCTTAACTTTAAAAACATGCATGTAAAATCGACTGCATTAAAAAAACATGCGTTATTTTTACAAAAAGAATATCATAGTTGAAGAGGTTAATCTGAAATTTCCAAACGGCAAATTATAGGTCAGGATAAATGAGCTTCTTTGTACATAATTATTTCCCTAGTTGGTGCTCATCAAAGATGTTAGAGATACTGATCAAGACCTGCACACCCTTAAATTATCCCCTGGAAATGAAATCGGTTTCTTTTCTTTGGAGGATTTCTAATCTTTTCAAGGGGTCCAATAGTAACAATACAAAGGGAGAAATATACGTATCTGCGGGCTTTAGTTATTGGATGGATTATTTTGGCCTGTTTCGGTAGCTCCGCATCCCCAAGTTTTAAGTGATTGCATGTTCTCTAGTTTTAATGAGACAATAGCCTCCTTATTTGTTGGGTATTATTATTGTTTAAAAGCTTGTTTCTGGAAGAACCCTATTTGATTTTTATATAATAGAGTACTGGAAAATATTATTCAAGCAAACAACTATGTATGCATATAAATAGGTATCTTCCTTGACGTATTAACCTGAGTGCAAGGCTTTAATCTAGAACAACGCTTACTCGGTTCATTTATTAACTTGCTATAACTATTGTTTGATTATAATATGAACCACTTGTGGTCCACAAATTCTTAAGCATTACCTCAGATTGACGTGAATTCATTCCATGTCTTTTTCAGACTTCTCAAGTGCTTATCAATTAGAAAGTTTACTAGGTGGTATTTGGTAGGTTGTAATGAAATGATGAAAAGAATGTTGATGTAAAGAAGTAGATACTGCAATACAAAAGCATTATGCTTCAATTATTTACAACATTATAATAAATTTGTGTGTAATGTACAGAGGTATTTCAAGCATACTTGTGCGTCAACTCGGACTGACATGTCGCTGAGTTTAGTGGACCTAATTAATAGAACCACTTCCATCATGTATATTACATTACAATTATAATTATAATTATAATTGACAACTCAACAATTTATAAATAAATTGAATTATACAATGTCAACCATACTGAGGCAAAAGAGGAAAGAGGTCACTTTATAATCTCTGCCCTTTCTCTTTATTATGTTATTAAAGTATGAAACTTAAAATATATCATCAAATAGGATGATGAATAATTAACCTTACTATTGTAAATAATTTAGATGTATATGTATATGTATATGTGGGTTAATGTGAGAGCCATCATTTTCTGTTCTTCAGGTAAAACAGTGATGAGTTTGAGTATAAAGAAGGGTAGGGACGGAAGAGGCACATGGGACAGCATGTCTTGGGAGCATTAAGACAAGATTAGGGAAGTGTGGCTCTCCGTGTTGGGTCAACTACAGCATATTTCCCACATTTCTTAACCCCTCAAGTCGACACCCTTTGTTCCCATGTGCTCCTATTTAAGAGCAACATTCCAAATTAACAACCCTCTTTGCTCTCTCTCCCTTTCCTCTTTTTTTTTTTTTCTTCTCTGAATTTTCCACTTCAATCTTGTGGCGAGCAAAGACATTTATCTTAAAGCTTAATGCTACCCTAAGTACCCAATTACGTGCGCAATTTACTTCTGTTACTAATTTATAATTACCTGGTGTTCAACACTCACGAGTGCTATATATATATATGTGTACTGATTCTCAGGATGAACAGGATCCGCGAGTATTTCGGACTAGAACAATTTAATTAACAAATATTTTCTTTTTTCTTTTATTGTGTGTAGAAAGAGATAATGGGACAAAGGTGTATCCGATAAGTTGGCAATGGAGGCTGAAGGATATCTGCAACTTTCAGCCTTACATAAATCACAAAGTGGCAATGTTATCTTGTTTTGTCTCTTCTTTGTTGTTTCCCGTTTATGTCAATTCGCTAATCATCCTTTAGAATCTTGAATCCTCTTCCATATACATATGGATCATGTTTCTAGTGAGGACAGTAAAGAGCAACAAGATTTACCATGTAGTACTTGCCTAGGAGTTCTTTTGTGAAAATAATAATAATAATTAACACCAATAATAATATTAATGTGATTAGAGTGTTGGTTAAGGTTGAGTTGATTGACAGATTCACAGACATAATAATAATAATAATATATGACAGAAGTTAAACTGATTTGATTAGATTGAGCATGTTAGTTAGTAATGATAAACATTTTGATTAAGAAGCTGAAAATGAAGGGTCCTTTTGGCATGAGAGATGGTCCACTGTTCCCCTTTTTGAAATGGTGACATTGAAAGACAGGCAAACATGAAAGCAGAAAAAGAAAAAAGGGCCACTCAAAAAACTCAGAGAAAGCAACTTACTGGACAATTTCACTGCCAAGTAGCCGACCCATTTTCCCCAATTCCCCTACCTATCATCCCCCTGTATCCAGTTCCTTTTTTCCTATTCTGCTTTCATTTTCCTTTTGACTTGTGTTGAGAAGCTTGAGATGAAAGCGGAAAATAATTTGGAAGGGTCAACACCACGCGTATAATTCAGAAAATTATATATGTTGCGCAATTTGCAAGCTAAATTCTCTAGAAGATCATAGTTGGCTGGTAATAAATTAAATATAATAGCCTTGCGTATAGTTATAACATACGATACTTGAATATTTTTATGTTATAACTACACCTCATGCTCCTCTGTTGCCCTCCAATCATGTCTTTTTTATTTTGAAAATTGCATTATGTGACAAAAACCTTCCCCCAACCTATCCCTCCTAGCTACCTAGGCCGATACATTACCACTTTCCTGTTCTATTCAAAATATGAATTTGATATTATGTTTCATTATTATATTGTCCAGTGTTCCAGTCACTATCTGTTTAGTGTTTTTCAAGAATTTAAAGAACATTGTACACTTTTGATACTCTTTTATGTCATTCACATTAATTATGTATTTATACTTACTCATTCAATGTTAAATTTTTATAAATAAATTCACATTAGTGTCAATTTTTAATTAAGTTAAATAGCTTTTTATGTCATAACTTGTTAATTTAAAACATTTATTTTAGTTATGAGAAAAAAGATAACGAATAATGAAAGAGAGGAATCATTTATCATAACTCGTCTTTATTTCATCTCTTATCTTATTTTGTTTTATTAGAATGAACTCTTTCAACTAATAAATTATATTTTAAATTTTATAATTTAATTAAAAGATTAACATTAATACAAAAATTCAAAAATAGCACTGAAAGAGTCATCATTTTTCTATTAAAAGAATTATTTAAATTATAAAAATTCAAATTCTTTATTTTATTTTGAAACTCACCGTCTTAGTAAAAATTTTCAGTTTTTTCTCACAATCATATACGCTAGTCTTACGAATGAAATCAAACACTATTACAAAGATTTTCAATCATCAATTTATCCTACTTAACATTTTATAAATCTTTCTCACTCAACTTATAATAAAAATGTACAACCAGAAAAGTATTCAATTAAAATTAAACTATCTTAACACATTACTCATAATCTAATAAGTAAAGCTCACATCATTAGGTACATTTAAAAATGAGCTAACTATAACTTAAACAAATTAAGATATTGCAACAACAAGTAAGTAAATTTAATAATGAAAAGCACATTACTAACTAATTGCATTAGTTTATAATATATACACTTGGAATCACACTTATACAAATTATCAAATATTCAAAATGTTATAACAAATTTTATACACCTTTCAAACACATTGTATTTACATTAAGTAATTATGCTATCATTCCCCACATAAATAAATGATTATGAAACTATACCTACAATATCATGCCCTAAAATTACAATGTCATATCTTAATTCCAGCCCTCAAATCATGTCACATCAAAGTTTTCAAACTTACAATGCAAAATTAATCATGTCTTAGTTTTTAAATTTTAAGATCATGACATCCCATGCGAAACTATATAGCCTATATATGGACAAGACATGACTCCATGGCCCATATAATATGTTCAAAGGTACAATCTTATCAAATAATATAGTAAAAGCATACCATAGATCCACAAAACTATAAACTTCTCACACCAACACTACCATAATAGAAAATCACATTTCATCACTGTAACATATAACTCAAACAATTAAAAAAAACATGGATTTAACATATATTGTTAAAAATGAAAAAAATTTAAGACTCTTTGTGAATAACAACAATTGCTATATGAAATTCCAACTAAATTTACAAGTTCCAATATAAATTCTACAATACTTAAATACAATATGTAGAAATAACTCAATTATATATATAAAAATATAACAATTCACATATTCTTATTTTATCCAATATAATCACCATAAATCACGCAAATTTCATAACACTTAATCATTTTCAACAACTATAACACTAGTCATATATAATTATAGCATAACAAAAGTACAAACAAGAATGAAATAAAGATAATGCTAAACACTTTAAAATTCCCTTTTTATTTTCCAATCCTCCAGGACGATTCTTCAAAATTCACCAAGATTCAAGCAAAATCTTCAAGTTTTCCTTTCAACCCGTATCTTAAGATCATTTATATCTTTAGAACTCATATCTCCTTATATAGATAATTACAAAAACGGAAACAATATTACAAATGAGAGGGAACATTATATTTAAATTGTTTCATAATTTATCAACCGTGAAAACTCACTAAACTGGCCTTAATTCAATAAGAAATCTCGACTAAATAATACATAGTATATATAATTCATGATTTGAATATGCCTTTTCTTCCTTCTTATAATTTACATATTATTTTCTTAACTTTCTATTGCATTTTTAAATCTCTATAATTTGATATTCCTGTAAAAATATATAACCAAAATACCAAACCATACTAAATTAAATACGAGATTAAGCCAATATGTTTTAGTCCTACAAGTCTCTCAACTTTGCATGATTAAATTTTATATCTTCTTCCCCAACTTCAATGACGCTATTATTAAAATATCAAATCAATATTTCGATTTTTATATTAAGTGAAAACAACATTTTAAATTTCTCAAAATTTTGCAAGGAAAATATTTCTTTTTGAGAATTTTGGGTAATAATGACAATTATAACTTTTTATTAAATTATTATATTTTTCCCATCAAATTTTTGTTTGAAAAGAAACTTCAATTCTACAAATTATGTCACAAGAAGAAAGAGTTAATCATGAATACAACTGGATGGAAGTAACAATATAGTTGTGATTGTGGATCCTACTAAAATAAAATTAAAATTTGAATTCCCAAAATAATGAGTCTAAAATTCACACATATGGTTAAGCACTTATAGAAAAATGTAATTAAATATTCTGCCGTTTCATGTTTGAGAGATACATCTAAAATGCTGCTTTGAGCTTAAGTTTCTAGTATAAGGATATTAGTCTGTCCAATAAAATAACAAAATACTAATACCTTTAAAGTAAATCTAAGTCATGTAAATTCAATTGATCTTCATGACTAAAATATAGGATTTTTTGTTGATATTTATATTTTCTTCTCAGTGTAGACAAGTTTTTACTCTAACATATTTAGTATTCATCTTCATACTTAAAATTTTTATTATATGAATTATTTAGTCCTCAATTCCATTGTTATTAATTGTTTAATTTTAACTAAAAATTATATCTTAATGTTATCTTGACATGTAAAATAATTAAAAATTTATCGTCATCAATAATATCAAACATATAATTAATGTATAATATTTCATTTATTTTTAATATGCCTACTAAGCTCAATTTCAATAGTTATGTAAACCGCTCATAAAAATCATTTTGTGAAATATATATTAGTTCCCAATTATTATTTTCAAACTTGTACGACCATAAAATCTAACTTTTTATTACACAAAAAAATAGTAAAAATATTTTATAGATTATAATATATAAGAAATTAACTTAAAAAATCAAAATACAAGTATTGAAATATGAATGGTTAAAAACAAACTAAGAAAATATTTTTTTAAACCTTTTAAAAGTAAGGAGTGAGCATATCTAAAAAATAAAAAATAATTCAAAAACACCGAATTTCACCTTTCTCTAAACTTTTACCATAGTGAAAATTCCCTCTAATTAAGGATATAAAAAATAAAATTTCATTAGATTAATTGGTTTCTTTTTGATTTAATTTTTGTGTAATTATATATGTGTTTTTAACAACAAAAATAAATATTACCAATTAAAAACTATATTTTAAAATAAATGAAAATGCCAATAAAATTGATAAAAAAAGATGATCTTTGTTTGATTTTACCTTTATGGTCAAAAGTGCAAAGTTAAATTGTATAAGAGAAAGAATATATCTTCAAATTAATAAATTTAAGGAATAAGTATGAAACTTGTAATTGATGGAATCTTTTGAACCGAATTTCCAATGTACATCTAGTGGCCTAAGGTTTTATAGTGTTCAATTCCAAATATTTCCAAAGTTAACACAAAGCAAGATACTAAAACAAATATGGAATTGTAAATGAGAAGAATAAGAAAATAATACTCAAAGGAAAGCTGAGAAAAGAAAAGAAATAATTCAATAATGCAAATACAAAAAATTCAAGGATGAAGGTAAAAATAAAAGAAGAGCTCCAATAAAGAATTTAATGGATATACTACCATCCTAGTTGACCATTAGAATTCCAATGGCGGCCCCAACGGCGTTGGCCTTGCTTGTTAGCTTCTCTCTTTCTTTTATTTTTCTCTCTCTAAGTGGACAGACTATTAAAAAGCCTGTTGCACACTCGCTAATGCCTAAACTAACAACATAAGCCAAAGTAAAGCACAACACCAAAACACCAAGATGGTTTTTTGAAACTTGAAGAAACCCAAAAGAAACTGAATTTAAGCTCTGCTATTACTCGTTTCTCATACCCTTTCCTTATTCACTTTCTCATCAACGAGAAGAGAGACTGCGTTAGCTACTGTTGTTTCTCTTTTTTCTCTATATATACATATTCTTGTCTCTTTCTCTCTTCTATCTCCCATGGAAGACATGTTCTTCTACTGGTTAAAGCTTCTTGGTTTCTCTTTCTTGGCCTTCGTTTTTGGTTTAAAGATTGTTGTTTTATTTTGGTGGAGACCCAGAAGAATTGAAGATCATTTCTCTAAGCAAGGAATCAGAGGACCTCCTTATCGTTTTTTCATAGGCAATGTCAAGGAAGTGGTGGAGATGATGTTAAAGGCCTCTTCCCAACCCATGCCTTTTTCCCACAACATACTTCCTAGAGTTCTTGCTTTTTACCATCACTGGAAAAAAATCTATGGTACATAAATATTTTGTTTAATTACAAGCACCACTTGATGATGTGATCTCTATCTCTCCCACACTTACAAACGAACTTTCACGCTGTTCAAATCTGTTTGAATGGTTTTGAAGTTTGTTAAATTTGTTTCCAGGTCTAAGCTTGTTGCACTACAAGTTCTAGCTAGTTCAGGACTTGGAAGTGTTTCTGAAAGCACTGAAAATTGTGTATCAATGTGGGGTGAGGCTTTGCTTTGTTAAAGCATAACTAGGATGAGCTTTAGTGTTAATCATTAAAGCTGGGGATGTGGTTCTGTTATGATGTGCTTCTTTGGGTTGGTTTGCTGATCCATCTTCCAAAATTTGTGACTTTTAAAAGGCTTTCTGGTGTTTTTTTCCTTTGTCTTTGAGTTCATGTACTTCTTTTAAAAACTTTTTCAGCCTTTTTTCTGCGCTTTGATGCTTGATGTTGAAGTTCTGAGTTTGGACTGTTCCACTTCTTTGTATTCTTCTCTTCTTTTCTCATTTTCTCTTTTCCCTTAAGAACTAAACTTACTTCATAGTTATTATTTCTATATTGAAAATTTTACCATTTTCATTTCTCATCAGATCATTTTCGCCACTCCTCGTAGCTTGTAAAAGATGAGAAAAGAAACGAAAAGGACGTATTGTATTTGTTTGTGCACTCAAACATGGGTTGCAGTTTTGTCATTTGCTTTGTTTTCTGTATTCCACAAAGTTAACAACCTCTCATGGTATGATCAAAATGTTGTATAGCTCCATAGTTTCAATTGTCTTCTTCCTACATGCCACTTATGTTTTGTCTCTCTCCCTCTCTCCCCACATTCAATTGATGGCTAGCTGGTCTAATGTAATTTTGTTTGTAATTACTCTTTTTCGCATACTTTGACACTTACTACAAGAGGTGTGGAAGGTCTAACTTGGTGCCAAAGTAACTTTCTTTGTTCTTTTCTGGCTAGCTTGCCTCCATTTGTAGAGGTCATGATATTTGATTTAAGTAATTAAATGACCAGATGCTATTGCAAAATAGGTAATGTAACCAATATACCTAATGAAGCATAATTTTGGAAATTAATGGCATGTCTGTTTGATTGAAGGTGCAACATTTCTGGTGTGGTTTGGACCCACGGTTCGGCTCACGGTCTCTGATCCAGACTTGATTAGGGAAATTTTCACTTCCAAGTCAGAATGCTACGAGAAGGTGGAGGCTCACCCTCTTATTAAACAACTGGAAGGAGATGGCCTTCTTAGCCTCAAAGGTGAAAAATGGGCTCACCACAGAAAAATCATCACACCTACGTTCCACATGGAAAATCTCAAAGTAATTAAATAAAATCCCACAATTTAATTATTTCTTTTTTATCTAGTTATGTATGGTTGAATTATTTTGTGAATTTAATGTTGATGTTCGTAGTTGTTAGTACCGGTTGTGGGGAAGAGCGTGGTGGATATGGTGGACCAATGGGCGGTGAAGCCAAATTCGGGCGAGGAGATAGAGATTGAAATTTCTGAATGGTTTCAAACTCTAACCGAAGATGTCATCACAAGAACAGCCTTTGGTAGCAGCTACGAGGATGGTAAAGCCATCTTCCGATTACAAGCACAGCAGATGGTGCTTGCCGCCGAGGCATTTCAAAAAGTGTTTATTCCTGGTTACAGGTTTTTTTAAAAAATCTATTTTTTAGTAATTATTATTATTCAGTTCTAGTGAAACAATACTCACTTTTGTCAATTTAAAAACCAAAGGTTTTTTCCAACAAAGAAAAACATTAAATCGAGGAAATTGGACAAGGAGATAAGGAAATCGTTGAAGAAGTTGATCGAGAAGAGGAAAGAGAGTACATGGAACATTGTACAAGAAACCAAGGGACCAAAGGACTTGTTGGGACTAATGATTCAAGCCTCAAATTCATGTCCAAATGTGACTGTTCATGACATACTGGAAGAGTGCAAGAGCTTTTTCTTTGCGGGCAAACAGACCACATCCAATCTGCTGACGTGGACTACGGTCCTACTTGCAATGCACCCAGAGTGGCAGGTGCTTGCACGTGACGAGGTACTGCGGGTGTGTGGATCACGTGACATCCCCACCAAAGATGATGTTGTGAAGCTTAAGACGGTGAGACCTCCACCTCCCCAATTCATGCATCGCCAATCAAACATTACATTTGATATTTTCGACTTGTCGAAATCCCAAAGCCGCCCCTCTCCTTTCAATTTTGTTCTAAATGTTATGCGCTTTGTCTGGTGTGCAGCTGACCATGATTCTAAATGAGTCCTTGAGGCTGTATCCTCCAACAATAGCGACAATCAGACGGACTAAAGCAGATGTAGAGCTGGGCGGATACAAGATACCACCTGGAATAGAGCTTTTGATACCAATCTTGGCCCTTCATCATGATCAGAGCATATGGGGAAACGACGCAAACGAATTCAATCCTGGCCGTTTCTCTGATGGGGTTGCCAGGGCAGCGAAGCATCCTCTGGCGTTCATTCCATTTGGGCTTGGGGTCCGTACCTGCATTGGCCAAAATCTAGCTATTTTGCAAGCCAAATTAACACTTGCAATCATACTTCAACGCTTCTCCTTTAGATTGGCACCTACCTATCAACACGCACCAACGGTCCTGATGCTACTTTACCCACAGTACGGTGCCCCCGTGATCTTTCAGCGTCTATCAAGCACCGTGCTTGATAAATATCAAGATCAAGGGTCATGAACTGTTCACCCAAGAACCTGCTTGTCCAATCATACCACCTCACGACCAGACCCAAAGTTACCAATGTTGCCCCTTGAAAATTGAACGGACCGATTCCCCATTTGCATTATCCAAACAATCATAACAAAGACCACATTTCAACCATTGCTAATTTGCTATATGCTGACCCTTAACGGCCATGGCTTTCTTTTTTCTTGTTCTTTATTTTTTGCCTTTCTATTTGTTTGCTTTTTGATTGTGATTGTTGGTTCGGTGTCGCTCAAACAACACAGTTGATCCTTGCAAGACGAAATGGATTGATTTATAGTCCCATGGAATTTTTGTGTAGAGCATGGCATTGTTGAGGCATGGCTTAGGTAGGTAGGAAGGACTTTGTTAAATGTGCTAACTATCAGTTTAGGTTATTGCTATCTGTCTTTCAAGGTTGTAAAAATTTGTACTTGTGTATAACTGCACAATCTATTAACAGTTTTGTAATATTATATTTCATTTGTCTTCTACAGTATAAATTCCCAACTTATGTCTCTCGCACCCATGTGTGTGATATATATTTAACTTTGACAAGCAGACAGGTGAAGGAAAATACCACAAAAGATATGTATTAATGAATCAAAAGGAGTTTATATTATATAACAGTTAGTGAAATTTCTGTCATATCAAATCCATTGATCATAGCCCAAGCAGACATATGAATGCACACATGGGCATAAGTTAACAAATCCAAGCAGAATAACAACTCAATTAACATCAATAAAACAACCAATATTAATTTAATATATTATCTCAATAGAAATATTACACAGTAGGGATATATATATATATATATATATGCTTTATTTTTATTTTATCAACATTTCGCATTTGCCAATTCCAGGCCAAGAGAACCCTTTAAGTTGAAGGTTAAAAAGATGTGACAGAATCCAGCAGAATCCGGAGATCGACCCGACCAAATGAGAATTTCGATGAAAATTAACCAGGACAGGGTAGATATTCCATAAAAGAAAAAGGTTAACGTTTACCATTTAAGATTGCGAAACCCTATAATAGTTGCTAAGGTTCAAATGTTTCTTGTTGTTCAAGATTATAATTTCTAGGGCGCTGGTATGCGCACCATTTTATTACCAATCGATATGTATTATCATCTTTTAATTACCCAATACAAATAACTGAAATTTCCTATAAAACATTCTTCCCTACTTGTTAGATTTGGCTGGCATAAACTACGGCTACGTCTACATTTGTATGATTTATTTATAATACAGCAAAAGTTGCACATATATAATTTATGGATTACCAGTCTAAGCTTTAACGCATGTTCATTATACGATGTTATGCTACATTTAAGGTACTAAACAGTAATAATTTAGGAGTGATGTTATAGTTTAATCCACTTTAATAACGACGCTTAATTAATGTGTTGAGAGGCGTTCGAAGGAATGCAAATTGATATTAAATCGAGTAATAAGTAAACTGTAAAAGAGTTGGGTGGGGGGCTTCCTAGAATTTGTCATAGGGAAGTTTCCTCTCCTCTCTCCTACTCGCATCTCTAGGGAGGAGGTCGAGAAGGCCACCTAAAATGGCGATAATCCTCGTCTTAGTGTTACTACAAAGATGTTAAAAGCAGAGGACAGTTGCAGCAATCAAGGCATGTAATGTTCTTTCAAAGCAAAGGTGACAGTAATCCAGCATGCAAATGAATCTCTTTTTGCCATAATTTATACCAATTGTCCTTTATAGGGGTCTGAGTTGTATTCTATTGAGAAGTAAGATTTGAGAGAGAGCAACAACATTTTTTTTAATATATATATTTTTTGTAATTTGCTTTTTTTGGGATCTTCTCATTTCATGCTTTGGTGTAATATTTAAGGAATTGATGGTCCCCAGGAAGCATGCATGTGACTATGGAGAGAGACCTCTCTCATTCCTATTTGGTTTTATTCAATTTGCTTTTGTTTAGGGAATCAAAGCATGCCATCGAGCATGTGATCATTTCTATAATTGCATTGTCACCCACAATTTTCGAAAACACTTCCTATTAATCTCTCTCTTTCAACTTTCCAAATTGAAGACCATGTATTCTTGCTTATCTTAGTTCCCATGAATATAGAAAATTTTGTTGTTATGAGGATCACGTTCGTTACTATCACCTTTTGTTATTTATCATGTCAGTAAATGATATTCTAGTTTAGTTCTTAATGCATAATAGCTGGGGAGAGCAATTTGCATGATCCTTCAACGTCTAATTAATTATTTCCCTTCTGAACAACAGTAGTTCATGTCCTAATCTTAGTGACTATGTATATCTATTCCTTTTCCTTGGGGCTGTACATGCTGTGTCCATTTGTGCTTTGTCCTGACCATATGTGTACATATATAAATATATATGCCTCCACATTAACATCTGGACGTTGTCTGCCGCACCTTACTAGACGACAAATATCAACATTCTAATGCACCAACCAGAAAGAGGCAAAATTTTACTCGAAAACCGCAATCCATCTTTTCATTTGTCTTCAGTTTTCAACATATACAAAATTATATACCTGTTCCTTCTCCTGCTTCACTACGGTAAGTTCTACCTCCCCACTTGTTTCTTATTAGCAGCCAACGCGAGCCACTCGAAAAACCTCTGCAGTCCAATACCTAAAATTGCTTTATATTAGAGAAAACGGGAAACACAAACGGCTAAATTACTTTATATACTTTCTAATAATTCCTTCACTAGCAGGACTGTAAAAGCTAGACAAGTCATTTACCACTGATCAAGAATGTACATCTAAATCAGTAGGTTTTGAGATTACCCATTACATCTAGTAATCAATATGGACTAGAAGTAAAGATGATCTCCGAACTCCATTTTTCATTGCTACTGCCGCATATATAGAAAACTGTAGACTTAGTGCTATAAGTGATCAAATATTTGCTATATTAACTTGCAACTCTATTATGCTCGTGCTTCTTTTAAGTAAAATTTTATTAAAATTATAGTACGTAATGATAATTTATCAACTCAACTAACAAAGATTCGTTAAATTTTTAGAACCCGCAGTATTGTTATCTTTATAAATCCCCTGCAAGCTCCTTCTCATCTGAAAACTTAGCTAGCTGTATTAGATTCCTTACCAAATGCGATCATACATTTACCTAACCCTACATGTATATAAACATCATACTCTATGCAATCATGCCAAATTTCTTCCCTTGATTTATGCAACCATTGCTGGCGTGTCATATATACCAAAAGGCAATGGCTCTCTTTTCCATGATTGATCATTTATTTATCTATCTACATACGCCATGCATATGATTATCACGCACGGATTGTGTACGCTATATCTCATAATACAGTTGAAAAATCTACCTGCCATATGATTAGTTTGGGATTACAGATCAAATAAGATTTAGTTCTATGTGCAACGCAATTCGCCAGGTGGGTCTACATTAGATTTTAAGGTGGACAAAATGAGGGAATTTAATGTGTGTTAAAACATCTTATGGTCACCATTTCGATAAATAGAATAAGTGGGTTTAAAATTGTACAGGAGTCTACCCAACTTTTAATTGTTTGTAATGTTAGTTATAACATTACATATGATAACCTTTCTTCAAAACAGAGGGTTATCAAGTCTGTTTTGATGAATGAAATGAAAATACTTCTCTCTTCGTCTTCTTCTTTTTTCTTTAAATTCTTTCTAAAGTTGGTATTAACTAGTACTAGAGTAGCTGATTCTTGACTATAAATGTGTAAGGAGTTGTGAGATGTATGTGAATTCAATTATATATAAACTTTCAAAATTATGATTACAAATTTTTGAAAAAGTAAGTAATTTTATTTAACCAAAAGATCCAAAGGGATTAAATGTAACCAAGGGGATTACATGTAACCAAGGAGTTAAAAGCTAAACAATTTATTCATAGCTTTATTGGAGATTACATCATATAAATTTATGCTTAAGCATTGAACCTTTACATGGAAAATGTAAAAGCAAATCACTTAGCATTTAGTAATCCAAGCAGTTGGGTTTGGAGATGTTAGAAGCAACACGTTTGCATAGTTCATTATGAACATTTTAGTTTATATCATGTGCCATCATGTGGCCATGTTTAGGCTGCAAGTACGTAGAAGTTTCTGTGCCAAAAGTTGCTCCCTTACAAGTATTACTAGTTCCTTCAATGCTAACTCTCTATTATTGGATTGGTGTTGGAAAATTAACAAGTTTCATTCTTTCCTGAGAGTGTAAATGGTGTTCCCAAGCGTATCTTATAGACTATATGATCTCCATTACTAAGATAGCAAGGTTAACAAAACCAAGATATTAACTCATTTCAATTTGGAAAAAGGGATATGTTATTACCACTTTGCAATACACCATTCTAGATGAAGCTAAAATAGGTACATTGGAAAATAAGAGATGGTCTACAATTTCTTCTAGAAGACTACAAAGAGGACGAGTGCTAGGTATGGTTAGGAATATGTTGCTCTTATCAATAGTAGGTAGTTTCCTCTTAATAGTGAGCTAAAGGATAGCATATGCTCTAGAACTAGAGTTTCTGAATCAAACTAATATTTTCCAAGGACATCCCTACAAGTTTTGATGGAGAATAGGTCATTAAGGGAGCCTTTCCACCTGATGGTATCCTTGCTATTTGGATTTAGTGTAACATTAGAGAGAAATTCAGTGAGTGTTAATCTGGGTATATAATCAAACGCATTAAGTCTACTACTAAGAACTTCCTTTACAGTGCCTACTTTAAGGATTGAGTAATGAAGAGGATTAAGTTCCTTAATGTCCCTAAGAGGTCTAAAATTAGTCTAAAAGTCATAATAGAAATTTGTGAGTCCTCCATCACCAATCCCGTATAGGAGTTCCTATGTAACAATGTTCCTCAGCTTTATAAGTTGCATTAAGAAATAGTTAAAAGAATTTTTTGTCTTATGGACTAGATATTAGTCCTTTTTAAATAGTATTCATTTGACCTATATTGATTGTTTATCCACTAAGAGTCTCCATAATCTCTTGATCATCATTTTTTATTAGCTAACCGAATGGTAATAATTCCCAATCCTGCCTCCTTTTTAGGAGTACTAAGTTCCTTCCATTCGACTTTATCTAAAGCTATCTAATTGTGATCACTAGAACAAAGAAAGTTTTTTAGAAGTTTCTCGATAATTTTAGTGATTCCAATAGACAACATTAGGTGGGAAGGCTAGTGTGTATGCAAATTACTTAGGATATAATTGATAAGTTGGATTCTACTAGCTAGAGAGAGACTTTTAATGTACTAAGCAAATATGCTCTTTTTGATTCTATCAATTAGTGGAAGAAAGTCAGTATATGTAGGTTTCCTTATGGAAATCGATATCTCAAGATAAGTGAACAAGGTGACCTCTTTATGTTTAGGCCAATGATAGGTATAACCAGGTTGCAAGATGAGAGGCACTTAAGGAGATAAGTAGATGACTTTTCTTTTTGTTGATTGAGAGACATAAGTTTCCTTAAAGGTGTATAAGACAGTCATTAGACTGTACAAGGATTTGTCATCAATTTTTGAAAATAAGATAAGGTCATCTAGAAAGAATAAGCTACATATTTTCAATTTCTTGCACTTGAAATGAAACTTAAATTTGTTCCTTTGGCTGGTGGAAGCTAGTCTTAAGAGTCTTGTGAATACCTCCATAGAAAGAGTAAAGAGATAGGGTGATAAGGGTCACTTTGTCTAATTCACCATATTCCCTTAATAAGCTTAGAGGATTCTCCATTATTATGAACATTGTATGAGATAGATGAAATGCATTATTCTATCTAGGTAACAAACATGCTAGGAAAATAAAAATCCTTGAGAGTGTTTAGAAGAAGTTTTCAATTGGTGGTATCAAAAGTTTTATGAAAATCTATCTTAAGATGACAATCCTTGCTTAAGTGGTTCTGGTTGTAGCTTTTATGAAATTTCTGAGTGATTAATATGTTATCCCTAATTGATCTATCCTTTATGAAAGAACTTTGGGTAAAATATATGCACATACAAAGTGGCTCTTTGAATATATTTTGTAACAACTTGGATATAAGTTTATAAATTGCAGCAAGCAATTAGCCTAAAGTATTTAAAAGATGTAGGGATACTTACCTTGGGGATAAGGTATAGAAAGGTTTTATTAACTTCCTTTATCATTTTTCCTATAATAAGAAATTTGAGGACAAAATCTATCACCTGAGTTCTGATTTGTCCCCAAGCTTTCTAAAAGAAAAAGAAGTTCAATCTAACCAGGCCTGGTGCATTATTAAGGTGTATAGAGAACAGGACTTGCTCCATATTATATTTTGTTAATGGACTGGTTAGCTTCCTAGGGAGTGAATTGTTCTTTGGAAGTTGATCGCAAAAGTTAGATAGAAGAAGTACATATAGCTAGAGTTCCAAGAGAACAAGAGAAAAATATTGAGCTTTTTAAAGAATTCCTACTTGAGTTTTAATTTTTCTTGCTTAAGTATGAATTAAGCTTCTTTCTCTTCAAGGATCTAGTTATGGAAAAATGAAGTGTTTCTATCCTCTTCCAATATCTAATTGATTCTAGATCTCTACCTCCATATTGAATGATTAAACTCAATAGCCTTGGTGTAATTGAAGAGTGCTTGCTTCTCCTTATTTTGAAGTGAAAGGTTAAAAAGGGATCTAACTAATATTGAATTATATTAAGGAGATTCCTAGCTTGAGTGAAAACATCTTGTGTGTTACCTATTTGTTGCTTGTTAAGGTGTTTCAGCTCTCTT
The DNA here is from genome assembly GCA_025629805.1 of Erythroxylum baracoense. NCBI lineage: Eukaryota > Viridiplantae > Streptophyta > Magnoliopsida > Malpighiales > Erythroxylaceae > Erythroxylum > Erythroxylum baracoense. The sequence continues at coordinate 25,957,123 of JAOTAY010000006.1, read as the reverse complement.
TTAATTAGTTTTAGCTTCTTCATACATATAAAGAGCCTTTTCTTCTTGATATATTACTTCAAACTTTTCAATAGAGCTTTTTTAAAGCCTTATACTTACAATAAGGCATTATTAAATCTAAAAAGATGAGAAGTTTTTTTGGAACCAAAGAGATTTTGCACTAGGATAAGAGTATTATCTAAAAAGAGGGGATTGGCCAAAATTCCTTATTGTTTAGGAAATAATTTAATTAGTGGTCATTCATCATAACTCTATCTAGTTTTTTCCTAAGCAACTATATATCTATTTTTTTATTGAACTAGGCAAAGAAATGTCCCTCCAAAGATAGATCAACGATTTGAATATCCTTAACACATTCCCTTAGTTCCTCTAAGTAGGTCATAAGACATAAGTTGTCATCTACTTTGTAGTAGTGCAACATACAATTGAAGCCACACTAAACTAGCTATGGGAGGTTGATAGAGGGAGTTGGACTTTTTTTGTTCATCCTATAAAGGAGTTGTCTCGAAAGCTAGATTGTATGTATATATAAATGGAAACTCTAAGTTAATATTATCCACTAATAATCTCATTAATATGTGTATAAATTGGTCTTGTATGAGTTTTCTGACCTTAATCATCCTATGGTCATAAGCCACTAAATTCTACCTTTATAAAGTAAATGATGTTTAGCAATTAATCTCTAATCCTTCCTCTAGAAAAATAAGTTCTTACAACTTTCTTCTCTTAGCATGGTTTTAAGTAATCCCATTAAATAAAAATTAGAGTCGTTTATAAAGTCTTTTAGTAAAAGCTGATTATTGGGATAATTAACACCCCTATATTCCAACAAAAGAAATATATGGTTAAGGGGAAGACTTAAAACCTTTCCTCTTTTGAGTTTGACCTCCTTCTGTTAAAAATATGGAATTCCTTACCAGTATCATAAGAAGTCTTAGTTACGGTAGAGATTCCTTTTGATATATGATCTTCCCTTAATGAGGTATCTAAAGTGGTAACCCTAGGCTCTGTCTCTAGATTTCTAATCATTGGTATTTCATAATTATAAGCCTTAGCTTCATGATTTCCCATCATTAGTACATCAGAAGAAATAACTTATACAACCTTGAAGTTGGTTTCCATGATAGTGGTCTCCAGGGAAAAATCTTCCAGGCCACCATTCTTCTTAGTAATGGGATTCAAGTTAATTAGTTCTTCATAAAAACCTATTTTAAAGACTTACGTTATTGGCTGTCATTTTATATTGTGCTTAAAATCAAGTCTCCAATTATGATAGACCTTTACTGAATCTTAGGAGATATCAATGTTCTCATCTAGTCACATTATAGGTATATGCTCAGGGAGAGGCTGCTAAATGTCTATAAACATATAAATTCAAGCATATCATACTCTTTTCACACTAGTAGTGGCTTCTTCTAAGCATAGTGGATCTATAAGGTAGTTGTCCAAATAACTCAAGACTTGAGTGATCTAGTATTCTAATGGTAGATTGTATATGTTAAGCCGTACGAAGACTTGATTCACCTCGATCTATTGCAAATTAAAGCCTAGTTTCCATCTCTGCACAAAAATGGTTGATTATAGAACTGTTAAAGGCCAACTTCGATTACCTTGTGTGACTGATCTAAGGAGGAAAACTTGAATAGGAATATATTATCATCATTAAGTTGGGATTCTAGCAATCCCAAGCATTTTTAACGGCTAAAAACCTATTATTTAGTTTCCTAAAAGGAGGGTAACTACCTTGAATATGTTTATGAGGGTAGTAACTATAGAGGGGTCTTCACTAACTGGATAGTTATGTAGCGTCAAAGTTGGGGAAGGGTCTTCGAGGACTTAAAGTCAAGATTTTTGACAACTGAAACCTTAAAGTTTAGGTGGAGGAAAGGATTGGGGTAAGGGTGCTGGGATTTTAAAAAAGAGGTAATAGGAAAGTTTTGAGGTAATAGGCACATTGTTCGACATTAGCTCGAAACGAAAAAAGAGAGAATAATAGGTTTAGAAGACATAAGGGACTATAGAAAGCATGGGAAGGAAGTTGGAACCCAAAAACAAAGAAAACATAACTCTAAAGGATAAAGACCTAGGATGGTAAAACCAACTATATGATAGAAAGCTTAGGGAATGAGAAGTTGGGAAGAAGGTGACCGGTGAGCTTTGTAAAGATTTTAAAAAAGGAGCAGCACAAACCTTGAGATATATTAAGATGGAAAAACAAACAAAAGGCTAGAAAGGAAAGGGATTAAGAAGGAAGATAGGAAGAGTGGAAGAGTGGGCTGAAGTAGGAAGGAGTAGCAGTAGGTTCTAGAGAAAGACAAGAAGCAGTCACCATACCTAGATTGTAACATATAGATAGAACCTTCAAACCTTTTTCTAAAATTTTTATGTAATCGTCATCATATTGTAGATTTCATAAATACAACTATTAAAATTAAATACTGAATTATGAATGTTGTAGTTGTAAATTTTTTTGAATGGATAACAACCTATTTCCAAGTACACAAAACTTGTTATATTTTACATATAAACAATCTAGATTCTTCCAAATTATATCTTTTATATATAATATCACATCAAAATATATATTAAAATTGCTATATGAAGATCATTTTAAATAAATTTATGCATAAAAATCAATATAAATAAATTGCACCAATATATAAGTTAATGTAACATATTAAAATAAATTTATAAATATAAGTTAAATGATGTAGAAATTATGAATTACAATAAAACGCAACTTAATCAAAATCATAAAAAAGCTATTGATAAATTTAATTCTATCACATAAAAGCAATCTAAACTATTGAAAATTTATTTTCTATACATGATTCTACATATAAATTATATTTAAAAAAATTAGAACCTCATAACAATTTTAAAGTCATTTATGAACGAATACATCTCATTAACAGACAAGACAAAGTAACACACTAAAAATAATCTTTAAGTCATACAAATTAAAGGTTGTAGAAGGTTGTAGACGTTTTGAAGTACAAAAGCATACAATTTAATTAAAACTATAAAGATAAGTTACAGCATGGTTGAATATAGAAGAGCCTTTTCATTTTCATTTGAATCATGATTATGTCCAAATATTTGGTTATAAGATTCAAAAAATGCACTATTTTCTTGATAATATGAAGGATGATAATGATTATTATATAGGGGAGGGGGGGGTGCAAAAAACATATAAGAATAATGTAAATAAGCAATATTTAGAAATATATAAATTGGAAATGGGTAATATGTTTGTGGAGGATAATGACCCTGATTAACACTTCTCCTTCCACTACCAAATAAGGAAGTCCTTTACATACTATAAGTTTTCCTTCTGGATTGATTCTTACTTCCACTAATACCTATTCCAAGGTCACTAAAAAAAAAAACAAAAACAACCTCCAGTGAGAGTCCTACTAAAACACGAGGTCTGAGGATGTCCAGTAGTATGCAGCCTTACCCCTACTTGATAGAGAGGCTGCTTTTGATAAACCCACATGCAATGCAAATAAATATAATAAAAAATATAAGAATAAAATAATTAAAAATATACAAACCAAAAAAGACAAGTATAAGAATAACTCAAAACAATTATGTTAAGAAAGTAATTAGGCTAAGTAAGAAGCTAACTAAGCTAACTAAGTAGGAGGTAAGTACTATGTACTCAACATAAAAATAATAAAAAAAAGTAGAAGGAAAAATTCTAAAATACCTAAGAGAATGAGAATAACCTCTCTAGGAGGGATCCTTTGTTAGTATCCTAGTACATCAAAGTTTTCTACTATGGGCCATCTCTTTTGTAGGTTCTTTTAGAGCCATATCATTCTTAATCACTTCCCCCCAGTTATTATTCCTTCCTTTTTTCCTCTTATGGTCTCTAAGTACTATTTTCTCGTATCTTTTCATTGGAGCATCATGGTGTCTCTTTTTAACATGTCCGAACCACCTAAGCCTCGTCTTTCTTAATTTTTCATTAATACTAGCCACCTTTAATTTGTCTCTTACCATTACATTCTTGATCTTATCTCTTCTGGTATGTTTATAGATCCAACTGAGTATCCTCATCTCTTCCACCATTAACTTATTACTATGTACTTATTTGATCGGCCAATACTCTGCCCCATATAGCATGGTTGATCTAATCTCTAAGTAATAGAATTTACCTTTGAGCTTGAGAGGTATCTTCTTATCACATAAAACTCTTGATGCTTTTCTGTTTGAACAACCTTAATCTGAAACAGAGGACTATATCTTTATCGATCTCTCCATGGCTTTAGATGATAGACCTTAAGTTCTTAAATCACTCTTTCCATGGTATAAATTCTAACCCAATCTTTACATGCATGTCAATAGCCACCCTATGGCCCAAAAAGTTACACTTTGAGTACCCAATCTTAGTCCTGCTTAATTTAAAGCCCTTTAATGTTATTGCATCCCTCCAACATTCTAGCTTGACATTGACACCTTTTGTCTCATCTACTATAATAATATCATCAAGTAAACAACATACACTAAGGCACATCTCCTTGAATATTTTTGGTGAGATCATCCATCACCACTGCAAACAAAAAAGGGCTCAATGTAGAGCCTTAGTGTAGTTCACTACCAACAGAAAGTTTTTTGAATCTCCTCATATCGTATTTACTCTAGTTTCTTTCATAAAAGACCAGGGATGGAGACATGTTACTTTGTTACTTCCTTCGTTTTCGATTCAATTATGAGTAGCTAATTTTCTTATTTTGGTTGAGGGAATCCATGTTACATGTTGTTATGGTGAGACAATTCGGATATCTTTCATGATTGTTAATAAACATTGAATATCTTCAGATCTGTCTTTTCAATTGGATTCGTTAGTTT
>JAOTAY010000006.1:25937146-25952166 GCA_025629805.1 Erythroxylum baracoense | reverse complement strand
TAAATGTCAAATTCGAAAAATTCACACTTCAAATTAAGCATTTTATCGAAATTAAGCATTCAAATTCTCAAATTCATACAACAATTACAAAGAAATATTCAAAATATCATAAAAGGCATTTTATCGAACACCTCATAGGCAATATGTATAATCTCAATCTAACCATAAATCAATTGCATTTTTGCATTATTTACCAACAATAACACATATAAACAACAAATAAACCAACAATTACACAAAAAACGGCAAACAACAACAATAATCAAGCAAAATTTCATCACCAAACACCCACGGTTAACACTAAAAACATGTGTTTTTTGAAGAAATAATATACCCATTAGAGAGCTTACCTTAAACGACACCTAATGAGCCAGAAAACTGTCAAAAAATGGCCAAAAAATGCAAATAATGGTCAGACAGAAGAGTCGACGGACGAGAGGAGAGAAGAAGAAGAGAGGGGGGAGGAGAGGGGGGAGGCCAGGTCAGGTTAAAGACGATGAATCACTGACGAAACTGACATTCTGTCGGTGATTTATTAAATCACCACGTTGTCTTAAATCAAACGATGACGTTTTATTTATTAAATAGCCGATATTTACCGACGGACTTTATATTCTGTCGATATTTAAATTTTCTAATTATTTCACCGCCTGTTTTTACCACTATATTTTGCGACGGAAACAAAAATTTGGTCGGTAAAGTTAATTAAATATATACCGACGGAACAAATTACGTCGGTATATGACAGGAGCTGAACCACTTTTACAGACAGTATTTGTTCTGTCAGTAATTGTCCGAAGCTACTCAATTGGGGGAGTAACTTCTGCAATTATTGTCGACAGTTGTGGCTAACCCGTCGATAAAAATATAATCAACTTTACCGACAGACAGCATTCTGTCGATGAATACTGTTCACCAGTCCAAACACACCGACGGAAGAGTGTCCGTTGATATATATCCGAAGCAATTAAAATGCGGGAAGCATTCCCGTAATTTTTGCCTACGCTGAAGATCGTGTCGTTGCTATATGTCGTCGAAGATTTTTTGCGAAGTTCATTCCCTTCAATATTGCCGATGGTAATATCTTTCCCTTGCTACATATGAACAGTACAATACATTTACCGATAGTTTGTTGTTTTTTGTCGGTAAATAGCTACAATTTTTAGTCCGTCAGGAAACGTCTGTCGCTAATTCATGATTTTCTTGTTGTGACTAAATTACATAAGGCGAGATCTCACCTTATGAGATTTAATAGTCTGGATTTTTAAGACCCCTTTTTCCCTTAAGCCAATAAATAAATGTTTCAAAAACAAATAAATGCAAACTATATATAAATAAAATAAAACAAAATAAAACTATCATATTTTGGGTTGCCTCCCGAAAAGTGCAATTGTTTAACTTCATTATGCTCGACGTGGCTGTTTCCTCTCCAACTTCTACATAATTGCATATTGTACTCTTTAAGTAGTGCTACTAGCCCTTCCTTTTGTTCATTAGTAATCCTTTTTGAAATGATTGTGGGTAATGGCTTTCCATCACCTAAATAGACATATTTTAAGCTATCAAGTAACACCTTTAATTCTATTTTCAGAGCCTACAAAATAGAAGGTAATATTTTCTTATGAGTTATACTAAGTTCATCATTTAAAGTTTTAGAATCTATTAGCATTACTGACAATGATTCTACAACTTTATAAGTTTCATTAATTTGCTCGTTCACTTATGATGTAGCCTTAAACTCCAACTTATCTTCAACACTCTCTTATTTAAACATATCCTGCACAAATGAATCCACAATATCCATATAATAAACAGATTGAAAATCATTTGGGTACTTCATTGCTTTAGAAATATTGAACTTTCCTATTTCTCCATCAAACTCTACAAAATTAATACCCTCGTGCACATCGATTATCGTCTTAGCCGTCTTCATAAATAGCCTAACAAAATCTAAGATGAATTTTCAATACTATCTCCATCCATTTTCAAGATGTAAAAATTAACTGAAAATACCAAACCATTATCTTGGACTAAAACATCCTCAATAACTCCAATAGGACGCATATACGAACGATCAACTAGTTGGATAATCACATTAGTTTCTTGCAAAGAATTCAGATTTAAAGCTCGATAAATTGAGTATAGCATGAAATTAATAGATGCACTTAAGTCTAGCGTGGCACGCTCAATTTTTCTATTACCAATAACATAAGGAAGTGTAAACATACCTGGATCTTTGGATTTTTCCGGTAATTCCTATTTATCACAGCTGACACATTCTTACCTAAAATTATCCTCTTCTTGTCCTTTAGCTTCCTTTTATTTTTGCACAACTCCTTTAAGAATTTTGCATAATACGAAACTTGTTTGATGGCTTCCATAAGTGGTATATTGATTTCCACCTTTTTGAAAGTTTCTACGATCTCTTTTTCATATTCATCATCTTTTGGTTTAGCCAACCTGCTAGGAAAAGAAGGTAAAGGTGCATTAATTGATATTGATGAAGATGAAACATTTTTTACCTTTGTTGATTCTTTAGTTGGAAGTTTTTCCTTCTTTTCTCCATCATCGTGCTTTTCTATCTCCATTGGTAAAGTAGTTCCAGATTGAATTTTCTAACCACTTCTCAAAGTCATTGCACTCACATTCTCCTTAGGATTCACCATCATTTGGGAAGATAATTTCTCTGATGCTCACACTTCCAATTTACGTACTTAGGGGATAATTGAGTGATCTAATTTCTCAAGTTTTTAAGAATTAACCTTGTTTCCTGTTGAAATTGTTGAGTATTATTAGCAAGTTTCTTAATAATTTCATTTAAAGACATATCTAGATTTGAAGATTAAGGTTGAGCATATGTATGAGCTTGAGGTTGTTTAAAAATGTGAGATTGATATCGTTGTTGACTTCTTTGATTTTCATAGCTCAAATTTGGATGATCCCTCCATCCTGGATTGTAATAATTAGAATAAGGCTCATACTTTCATTGAGGTTGACCAGGAAAGCCCTATGTTGCATTAGCTTCTTGAAGAGAGTCTTGTTGCAATGTAAGGCACATATTCGGAAGATGTTTAGAGAATAAGCATATTCTGCACACTCTTGCTAATTGCAATTGACTTACAACCATTTGACAAACTAGAGCAATTAAATCATAAATTTTATCCTTCTGGTGCATGTTACTTACCTCATTCACACGCTTAATAGCTCCATCCATCCTTGTCCCAAACTATTGAGAATTTTCGACCATAATTGATATCAACTGTCTGGTTGCCTCAGGAGTTTTGTTTACCAGAGCTCCTCTACTAGCTGCATCAACCATACTTCGATCCATTGGCAATAGTTAAAAGTATTGAATCAGAAGTTGATGGGAATTTAATGATGCGGATAGCTAGTACATAACTCCTTAAACCTTTCCCAATATTCATATAATATTTCTCCTGTAATTTGTCTTATCCCACATATCTCCTTTCTGATATTTGTTGCTCTTAATGTAAGAAAGAACTTCTCCATAAAATTCTTTTCATCTCATTCCATGTTATTATTGAGCCAGATGGAAGATAATATAGCCAATCTTTTGCCTTATCTTTCAATGAGAATGGAAAGGCCCTGAGATTAATTTGTTCTTCTGTCACCCCTTATGGCTTCATTCCAGAATAAACAACATGAAATTCCTTTAGGTGTTTATGTAGATCTACCTTAACATTTGGAAATTGAATGCATAAGGGTTGTTGATTCAAATTCCTTGCCGCTAACTCCATCAACGTTCTAGGGTTGAGAATTGTCATCTTTTCATCCTTTCTTGAAAATTAAAGTCTTCACCTATTGTTAGATCTACTTCAACTTTCACATCTGAAGATGAATGTCCACTTCCTTACTTAGTCTCTTTTCTCAAACGACGCACTATTTTTTCAATTTCTGAATTATATTATATTCAATTTCTGGATCATACAAGAGAAGAGGTCAGCAGTATCTGTAGAAATCCAAATGCAAAGAAACTAAGAAACTTGAAATAGTTCCCTGGCAACGATGCCAAATTTTGGTGGAGTTATCGGAGCACCCAAAATAATTCTAATTCTCTAAACTTCTTGTAGTAGTCATAGAACTAGGTCAAATCCTTAGAGAACTAAACACTAGTTTCTTAATTTCAAGTAATAAAATAAAAAGGGAATTTTTGATTAAGAAACTGATTAACTAAAATTAATATGAAAATAAATTAAATCAACTGAATTTAAAAATAAGAAATTCAAGATTATCAAACTCTAATTTAAGGGAAAGATCTCATCTAATTGTAACATTGATTATTGGTTCAAAGAGAATAATTTCATGATTTAAGCAGTTAGTTTGAAACATATTAGGATAGCCATATAAGTCTTAAATTTTTCTAAATGAATTGGTTCAAACCTAGCGTCAAGACCTAAACTTATCATCCATTGACTGTGTGATAACATTCTATATCAAATAAATGATAGCAATAAGCTCCATGAAAACAACTAAACCCTAAATTAAATAGTCAAGGTAGTTGCAACTATTCAATTTAGTTTTTTGTTTATCATAAATTAAATATGGAAATTCATAAATAACTTATTTGCTACTTATACCAATCTTTCATGACAATTATGGATCATTGAATTCCTAGTGATAAAATAATTAATATTAAATTAAATTATTAGATTAATCAAATATTAATCATTAATGAAATATGAGAACTCAAAACAAGAAATATTTGAATTAAAACACAAATAAAAGTTTGGAACACAAAACCTCATAAGGTTACAACTAGAATATCAAATCCTCTTGAATAAAAAAGATTGAGTTTAGCCACATATAGCCACACATGACTTTCACTCCAATAATAAAAATAAAAGAAAGATAAAGAATTGCAAAAAACATAAGAAGAGATAATCTCTTTCTGTTATGAAGAACGCCTCTTTTACAGGGTTTTCTAGTCCTAATCAAACTCAAACTTATAAAGATGTCTATCTAAAACGAATTCAAATTCCTACATAATAAGGATAAGGCGAAGTCTTTCAGTCAAAATATAACTTTTTAAGTGATCAATTTTATCCACTATAGCAATCTTTCCACTTCATCCAAAATTTTGTAATTATCGCCAATAATGTCCCAATTTGATGCAATCTTTACTCTTCATCTCTTGAAACAAAACAAACATTAATTTTAACATCTAAGCACAAAAATAAATTCAAAACAAAGGAGATAATATCAAATAATACGTCAAGATAAGATCTTATCATCCATCTCCTTAACAACATCATTTTGCATAAGGAATCAAGCTAATCCTAGGTGAAAATCAAGGTAGTTGTTTCTTCTCTTCTTCATCTTTTCTTGCTTTTCTCATAAAGAGTTGGAATTATAAGGTTAGATATGGGATTGAGATATGTACTTGTGGTATTCTAGTTAGTGAATCAAGCAAAGCTAAAAGGGAAGAGAAGGAAGAGTACTAGAAGAAGAGTTAATTGAAAATTTTTAAGGTTTGGGACTACACTTAGTTAATTTCTGTATGTGTGCATATTTGAATGTGTAAAAAGATTGATTTGGACATGGAATGGTTACTGGAATGATTTCTTGGTGTTACTTTGCATGGAATTGATTGAATATGACAAGAGAGAGTAACATTTAGTGAAATTATGTCTTAGGTTCTCGATTCACTTGAACCAATTTCACTGTTTTGGCCATAACTCAACATATAAACCTCCAAATTGAGTGATTCCAACCAAAATATCTAGAAGAGACCAGTATCTAATTCTGGCTTTATGATATTGGAAATTAAGATTGAAAATGATGATCTGATGTTGCCCTTGCAATGGAGCAGCTTGTGATGTTTGATTCTTATCTTATGAATTAGAAGTCCAAATGGCTTGATATTTGATGATAAGGGAATTAAAGACATAGGGAAACAAATGTTTAGAAGACCTCAAGGCCTAAATTGAACGTTTGCTATGTGAAAATTTTGGAACAAGTGGAGACCATCGTGTAATTTGCATCTAAAGTGTTTTGGTTGCCCATTTTAGACCCACCTTATGTTGAACCCAATATGTAATATTTTGAGTTTTCGCTTCTATTTTTTTACCGAATCATATTGGAACCTTTTGGAATATTTATGAAACTTTGTATACACCTAGAAATAAATAAAATATGACTTACATATGTAAATTAGGTGATTAAACATTTGAATTTAAGATTCACCATAATGCATGCTAAAGAAAATTTACATGTACAAAGATGATTTGTATGCATATTTATTGCTTATATATGTGTAGTATGATTATACAAGTTCACATACTAATTTTGGGAAGATAATTAAGTACAATTCAACATGTTTTATATTTAAATGAGGTATAGGAATTTATATACTGGAATTATGTGAATGTACCTCAAGAAACATAATTGAACAAAACATATACAAAATAAATCATAAGAGTACTTGTGATTTGACTATTATATTAATGATGATAAGTTATGACTTGCATGTATGAACTTAAAACAGGTTTTATGTTTTCAAATGAATATCGTGTGGCAAATGATTAAATGAAATATTATAGTGCTTGCTTTATCGCCTTGGTAATGGATAGATAGCATGCTTATAGAGTTACAGTGCAATTGTTACAGTTTGACACCATCGGTGTCTTCATTTCAAGACCATAATATCTCTACATTTCAATACCTTTAGGTATTTATAGTTCGATGCCTTCGGTTATCTACTGTTTGATATCTTTAGATATCCACAGCTCTCATTATCCACACGCACAAGAATGTATAGGCTTAACACAGATTGGATATTTAACAGTCATAAATAAGAGAAAATTTAATAGTAATAGATAAGAGATATAACATGACAATATGAATAATTTGTATTGATGAGCCTTAAATATCAATATTTGGCTTATAAATGTGCATTTTCAGTATATGGATAATATATTGAAGCATATTTGCATTACATACTTTGCTTAATTATGCCGTCATTATTTACATAAGATTATGATATTCATGAATGATTGTGTGATTGGCGGATGATTACTATGAGTGGTCATCTAGACTAAGTGTTTCTCCACTAAGCTTTCAAGCTTAGCACAGGTGTTAATTCGTGTGAGTCTAAGTAATAAGACTAAGGCACAAGGATCATCTACAGGGATCAAGGCCAATTGTTAGAAGTAGAAGTAACTTTGGATGTGTTTTTTGATTGAACAATGGTTTTATATGTACTAAAGGAAATTGTAGTTTCTTAATAGTTTGTAATTAAGAATTTAAGTTGTGTGTAATATCACTTTTGGATTACCATATAAATGTAATGAAGTAATACTAATTTTAAATGATAATGTTAAGGGATTGGAGGTGCATACATATTAAAAAAAACTCTTTATGGATTAAAACAAGTTTCGAGCTTGGTATAGTTATATAAAGGCTTATTTCTTAAAAGAAGGTTTTTTTTAAATGTCCATATGTGCATACACTTTTTGTTAAAGTTAGAGAAGGAGGAAAGATGCTTATTATCTGTTTGGTCAGAAGAGAATTTTGAACCCTAACATTTTTATCAAAATACAAGTTGAACCCTAGCCTTTCAAAGTGTTAATTTGAATTCTTACATATTCAAAACATTATAAATAAATCTTAAATAGGTGAAAATTTTAACGAGATTAAGTTTTCACCAGTCAAGTGCCACATCATCCTTTTTGTGGCATATATTTATCTTTTTTAATCATTAAGTGGGTCTCACTACTATATGGCATTATGGGGATCCAAATATCTTATTTTGTTAAATTATATTAATTTTTATTTAAATTCTCAATAAAACATAATTAAACATAATTAAAACTAACTAAATTAAATTCCCAATCTATATTAACCCCAACCTTAATTTCCAAATTTTCACCAAATTATCTCATTAATGTTTTCACCTAAAATTCAATGTCTAATTGTATTTTATTTTTCCATCATCAATGTTAAGATAATCTTCCATTAAAGCTTCATCTTCCTTGTGATTACAATTCTGTCATAACCTAAAACCTCCACTTTCTTAATATTGTCAAACCCTCCTTCTTAACTGCTCCAAACCCTACATAATTAGGTTGAATGAAATTGTGAAGAGAATTGTCAATTCGATTCAAGGAGTCAACATAAGCAAAATAAACTTTGGCTAAGGCATGATGCTGATAAATAGCTTCTTGAAGGAAGTTATACCATTCTCGAAAGAAAGGGATGATAGGAATATTGTTGAGCTTGGAATGAGTGCATCCATCTGCTCCTCTTTATTGATTAGGAGATAATAAAGACTTAAACTTTTGAATTACAAAGAAGAGAAAGTGTGAAACAAAATAGAAACTAAAGTGAGTCTGCTCATAATTTAGGTCTTCACATTGTAGATTTGAAAAATAAAGACAATTTGATGTATATAACAAGAAAATAAGAGGTGAGTTAGGTGTATAGAAGAGAAGAAGAAGGATATGATTGGTAAGTATGATAGAACAAAGAGTAGTATTAATAGATATGAGTTGGAGGTGTTTTTGTTTTGAGAAATTTTGAGATTAGAGAGAGAGAGAGAGAAGTCAATTGATAAGACAGAAAAAAAGAGAAAAGAATGGATGGTAAAGAGAGAGAGACAGAGCGAGGAGTGTGTGATGTGTTTATTTGGAGAGAAAGTTGGAGGAAAAAGATAAAGTAACAATAAAGTGTTGTAAAGGTTGAAAAGAAGAAGAAGAAGAAGAAGAAGAAGAAGAAAATATAATTAGAAATTAGGATTTGGGTGAAAACGTTAATGGAGTAATTAGGTGCAAATTTGGAAATTAGGGTTGAGTTTAATAAAGATTAAGAATTTGAACATTTAATTGAGTCACTTTTAATTATGTTTTATTATAATTAATTTAAATAAATTAGGTTTATTAAGAATTTAAATTAATATATTAATAAAATGAAAATTTTAGGTCTCACACTATCACGTGATATTATGACCCATTTAGTGATTAAAAAAAGATAAATATGTACCACGTCAATAATGAAGTGGCACTTGACTAATGGAAACTTAATTTCCTTAAATTTTTTGTTCACTTGGAGTTTATTTGTAACACTTTAAAAATGTTAAAATTGAGTACTTTAAAACGTTAGGGTTTAACTTGTATTTTGATGAAAATGTTATGATTCAAAATGCACATTTAGCTTTTTGTTCTTGTATGTAATGATCTTATATTTTACTGGAAGTGATAGGGTCATGTTTAAAGGGTTCAAGAATTATATGATGGTTTGATTTTAGATATCTGATATGCATTACTGTATTAGCATAAAAGTAGTGCAGTCTAATAATAGAATCTTTACTGATCAAAAAAAGCATATATAAGAAATTCTAGGTAGATTTTAGATGAAATATCGTAATTTATTGAACATTCTAAATGAATTTGCCTTAAAGCTTAATAAAGATCACGAAGGAAAGAAGGTGAACAACATACTTTATAAGCAAATTGTTCGTAGTATCAGTATTTAAGTATCACAAGATTAGATACAATGCCTTATGTGAGCCTCATAAATAGACAAAAATTGCTTCAATTAGATTTTAAGATAATCCTTCATTACTTGTAAAAAAATAAGAATTATGAAAAGGATAAAATGTTATGTTTGTTTAGATGTAATTATGAAGATTATATAAGAGATTTAAAAAAAAAGGACTATTTCGAATTATATCTTTATAATGGGTATAGGAATTATTTCATAGTCATCCAAAAAAAATAACGAAGTATTGACGTTGCTTAGTAAGAGGGATGTTCCAACTTCTATTTTTAAGATTAATATGTTATATGAATACACATAAATAAGAACACAATTATTTCTTTACTTTTATATGTTCCCCTTTTCATATATTCTATTCAGTTCAGGTTATCATAAATAAAAGGAATTAAAATTTGTTAATCTTAAATACGGAGTGTCAACTATTTTAGTTATTCATTTAAACTTATTGTCTTATATGTGTATATATACGTTGCGCCCTTGCTTTAAAAAAGTATTGATTCTTTTTGCAGTTATAGATATTTGACATTTCAATTGCCAACTATGAAAGCCTGACTCAGTGGAACGTTCTAAATAAGACCTGAAAATCTCCCTAGATAATACCCAAATTATGTAGATATAGGATAATGTGTTGACTAAAATTTAATTGTGTTTAATCTTCAATACAGACGGCAATTACAATTACATCCCCATCAGATTCCACAGCCTCACTTCAGCTGGTGCTCCGCTCACGATTCATATTCGCTTACTTCTTTCTTCTTATGGATTCACTGCCACAAACTCCAGCGCTGTCAATCCAAAAGATGTCTGTCTCTGAAGTCGCATGTCATTATTAAATTTCTTGATAAATGCCTCCACTCGCTGGTTTAATTCCTCGTGACTCATCGACCTCTCCCTCCGTGATGACACCGAGTCGTTGAACGTGTTTGATTTCCTCAACTCTCGCCTAGCCCATGCCACTGGATCATCACCTTCGTCGTCGTCATCATCATCATAGGCCTTATGTAGCGTCCGAGGTGTGTCCCATGTATCGCTCTTTTTCAGCCTTGATTTAGGCTCCGTTCCTTGACCCTCCATAATCATGTTCCATGTCTCCTCAATCGAGTCCTCTGCTTTGCTGATCATCTCTTCCTTCAGCTTTTCATCATAGTCTGTGAACAAAGGTTCAGAAGAAGATGACTCTAGAGAGGGGGCGACTGTGCACTTCTCTACAATATCTTGTGCCTGGCCTTCCTGTTCTTCTATTACATCTGGCCAGATACCGTGTACATCACTCCCATTTTTTTCTTTATGATCACCACTACTTTGTAGCCAATTAGGAGAGTGGTTTGGTAGTTTAGTGGTGGTAGGGTACTTGTGGTTTGGGTGGCGAAACGTGGAGGAAGCAGCAATGGTGATGATGATGAAGTTGACAATAATGTAGATGTAAGGAGGAGACAACCAACTACGGAAGGAGATCCATAAGCTTGGAAGAGTTGACACAACAAGACTAAATGTGTATGGGATTATTGCCGCTTTGAACAAAATAACACTCGATATGATCCCGAAAGACAATAAAACTATCTTTGCGGTCTCAATTCCGCTTCTTCTGGTAATACTCGTGCCAAACAAATAAGCCATTACAGGCTTCAAAATGTAGTAGCTAGCAGAGAAACTAAACCAGCAAAAGTATAGGTGTAGGCTTTTACGATTTCTATATGGGAGGACAAATTATGCAGCTGATCGGAGAGAGTAAGACTTAACTAGCAAAAATGCCTGCACTTAACAGAAAAGGATCGCAGGAAGTGGTGGATGAAGTAAACATTAGTAAAGAGGCTTAAAAGATCTCTCTTTTGCTGAAAAACTGAGATGATCAGGTACGGGTTTTTCGGAGACTTGAAGCGGAATATGAAACGTAAAATTCAGTAAAAAAAAGAAAGGTTTTGATTACTTCTGAGAGTGAAGTACCTAGGAGCTTTTGATATGGCGGTGGAATGGTTAGAGCTAATGGGTGGATTTAAATAAGAAGTAAGGACGGTAACAGCGACTAGTCACTATAGGACGAAGGGACCACACGCAAGTTGTCCTTCATGATCATGAATGCTTTATATTTCCTTTCCTATTAACAAGTTATCAATAATTCAGTTATTCTCTCATCTCTTCCGGTGGTTAGAGGTATTATTTTCAAGAGAAACATTGTTAATGTTTGGACTCGTATTTTTTTTATCTTCTTATGGCCACATATATTGTAGTTCCCAAACTAGTTTTAGTAGTTCTTTATATCCAGAAACAATATGCTAGGTTCGCCCTACAGCCTTTGAGTTGAGCCAGAGAGGAATTAGTTGTGAACTCTTAATTATCTAAAACAAACTGTAATTGAGGCCAATAATTTATAATTAAGTTTAATCCACATTTCAAATTTAATTTTTAATTCAAACCCATGTCTTTGGTAAGAAATAATAAATTAATTAAGGTGATCTTGTGTAACCTAAAATGTTGCAATTGAAAAAATTAGAAGTATTCAGGTGATTTTATCTAACAAATGGGATGTAGGAGTAATATCACTGTTTAATTTAACAGAAAAATGATCAACATATGAATATCAATCGATATCAGAGGCTTACAGGCGTAGCCTGAAAATGAAAATGAAAGCCCTCTTAAACAAATAAATTAGGAAGAAGTAACCCTGAAAAATTAAACAATTTAAAAGCTTTCTCATGATTTACCTTTTTAAGTCATTGACACTTCTTCATATTTTAAGGATATAAATATATCTCATGATTTTATTAATTATAAAAATATTCTTATTATTTTAGATTATTTGAAATAAGCACTTTATAGTATTAAAATTTTAAAAATATCACATACTAAGTTTCTTTCAAATTATATACTAAAATAAATTCAAATATGCTTAACACCACCTATATAACTTTTATTACGTATGACAAATTTTTTAAAATACTTAATTAAAAAGTTTATATGGAATTTTTAATATTTGGGAAAATTAATAAGGTTATTTTGTAAAAGTAATAAAATTTATAGAGAGATCCATGTTTTTTTAATTGATATAAAATACACAAATATCTAAAATTTCTTATTTTCATATGTAATATAGCAATAAATGATGTTTAAAATAATTACAAATTTTATCTTAAACTAAATAAAAATATAAGCTATAGATTTTTATTGAAAAGTGCCAAAAATTAAATGATGGCACTTGTCTCATGTAGCGAGCACACATTTGACAAAGCAAATGATGATGTGTTATCTGTATCTTTGATGAATTTGTTAGTTCTAAATAATGGCAACCGATCTAAATAATTTTTAGTAACTGTTCCAGAGAATTTAATTTATAGAAGGTAAGTGGCTGGGAGCACGAAGGGTCAAGTCAATTAAACTAAATACAAGCAACAGCTACTATAAGACAAGAGACTTGTTGCCACTCAAATGGTGGGGGCTCGTCGCCGGTAGTGGTGGGTATCCACTTAGCGGCGCTATGTCCTCTTCGGTTATTTTACTCGGTGGAGTGGAGTGCGCATGTGTCCCTTTGCATTGTATGCTAAAGAAGAGCCATCTGAGTTAAATTTGAAGTTGCATTACTTTCTTACATACATACATACAAACTGATAAGGAAAGTTTCAACTCATGTCCCATCAGATCAATCAAAGTTCACTTTTAATTTGCGGGGCGGTAAATGCTTTGCTGCCAAGCTAAGAACTTTCTTAAAATCTACCGTTGGCCCTGCCCTCTCCTTTCATCATCGTTCGATCATGTGCAATGGACGAGGCTTGCGCTTTAAGGGAACATTCAGGTCAGTCTAATCATGCCTATCAATTCATTATTATCGCTACTAGCTATAACCGACGTGTTACTTTTAGAAAAAGTGAAGACTCCACAAAGACCCTCACATCCAACTATTCTTACTGTTCTAGTTTAGCTCGCTAAAAATGAGGAAACAAAAGGCTTCATTAATTTAATTATAAACTTGTGACTATTTTTTCTAGCAATTGCTTGATGTTTGAAGAAATTTAATAAAAACAAAGAATTTGAAACAATGATCTATATTAACATCAACCTCCTTACGAATATTTCTGAAATTATATCAACTGATGGCCTGTGTTATGAGTTTATACGTCAATCATTGATCCCCATAATACTAATAGAAACTAATTATCTTTGTAATTAAATAAAAAATAGCAACAACAATAACAAAATATAGACAATCTTACTCTTACCTTTGGAGGGAAGTTGTTTATAATAGACGCATAGTCAAATACGTCATGAAGATATTAAAAGAGAAAGTGACTAATGAATTTTGTAATTATGTTTTTGTTGAATCGTAGAAAAGAAAAAAAAAGATATTCATCAATCATTGAACCTCATAATAACAACAATATAAACTAATTATCTTTGTTCCTGTTAAAATTAAATAAAAAGCATGGTTACTAAATGAAATTTGTAAATTGTTTATTGTAGAGTTGTGGGAAAAAAAATCTTAATATCGTCCAACCCTTTTATATATGGGATCGTGTTCTATTTATAAGGCCATGGTCCACCTCTGCCTTTCCAATACTTTTCAAAGGAACCTTTTCTTTCTAATAATGAAGAAGTTCAACAAAAAGAATAACGCCTGGTTTCAGTGCTATTTTTTATCATGGTTTTTTGAACTTTTTTCAAACAAAAATAAAAACTATTGGATTGATAATAATTAAATATTAAATAAAATTTAAAATAAATTAATTCTGTAAGTTAATTAATTAAATAAATTTATTATATAATATTTATTAATAAATTAATTATTTTTATAAATTAATTAAGTAAATGATTTTATTTAAATATATTTCCAATCTAAAATAATTATTAAATAATTATAAATTTTAGATTATTTTAATTCAAAATTTTTTAAAATATAAATTAATTTAAAAATTGTATAAATAAATAATTAAATTATATTAGTCATAATTAGTAATTATTATCAAAACCAAGTTTTATAGTTATCACAAAATATGAAAATTAAAATTAAAAAATAGAAAATCAATCAAACATATTTTTGTTAAATTTAAAAACAATAATAGAATTACAGAGCCCTAAATAAAAGCTTTTGTGCAAAGTTAAGCTCCTGTATTGGAGGTTT
This sequence comes from Erythroxylum baracoense, assembly GCA_025629805.1. Taxonomy (NCBI): domain Eukaryota; kingdom Viridiplantae; phylum Streptophyta; class Magnoliopsida; order Malpighiales; family Erythroxylaceae; genus Erythroxylum; species Erythroxylum baracoense. The sequence goes on along the minus strand of JAOTAY010000006.1, from coordinate 25,937,543 downwards.
ACTGAGGAAGAAGAAGCATATTCTATTTGATTGATAAAAGTTGTGATTCTTCCTATACTATATGATATGTGTCCCCTTTGATTATTCCTTTGTCCTTGCCACCACCAGCTGTATGATGTCCTTTAAGTCAGGAGTTCATGCGTGATAATTTTACTTGCTGATTGAGCCTGTTTTGTGTAACACCCCACACTCTCGCTGAACCTGAACTCGATATCGACGGTGATATCTGAGTCCGTGCCCCACGAGGGTGGCGTGCCACATCACTAAACTATCAAACAGTTGGTATATCTATCTTTTTTTTTAAACCATAAACATAAAGGACAGAAAATCAATAACCAAAATGTTACACTTTATTTAATAATCATTTGATACAACAATGAAATCAACCGAACTTTTA
>JAOTAY010000006.1:25897105-25932573 GCA_025629805.1 Erythroxylum baracoense | reverse complement strand
GTGTTAATCATTTTATAGAATTAAATAGATCTTGGTTTTCGGGAAATCAAAAATCACGAAAACGTTTCGTGATTATTCCGCTGCGGTTCGGATCAGATCCGGTCCTGATTTCCCAACAGCTACCAATTTGCACTTTAATCTTTCTTCTTCTTAGTTCTTTTCTAATGGTAAAGGTAGTGGGGGTTGAATTTTGTAAGGTGATGATAGTAACTATTTCATAAGAACCCTAATTTTAATTAGGGTTAAAAATTTGGGATATAGAAGAGAAAAGCGAGAGAGGAAGAAGATATTCGCTAAATATTCCCAAAAAATCATTACATTGTATATATAACGATTATTCTAGTTGTTATCTAAAAACCAATAAGAACATTATGTTTTTATACAACAATTAAGCCCCCTCGTATGTTACCATCTCCTTCTTTTTAAGAGCCACTGAACAACGTTAGTCTTCCATCATTGAACCCTTAACTCTTTCCATTAACACTTCATTTTAAATTTTCACTATAATGTTACTCCCTCCCTCGATAACCTTATCTGTAAGGCTAATTTTAGGATATCATTGATGCAAGTCATACAAATATTCATATGTCACATTTATTTCACCGTTAATGGATAATTGAACTAGTACTGAACAACAATTTTATGTTTGTGTTTTACCATTCTTCTTTCTCTAATGACCATTGACATTCAAATTGTAGTTATCAAGGACTTAAGCATTATGGAATTAATATGATTTGAATTCGAGATATGTTTCTTTAGATAAGAAACTTGAAACATATGATGAACTTTTTAAGTTTGAAGTAGTTAAATGTGTAAGGTATTTTTCCAGCTCTATTAATCACCTAGAATGAACCAAAGATTAAAGAAGAAAAAATTGAGATTCTTTATGTGATTTACATCATTGTCTATATAGATTGAGCTTGACATGCACTCAATCACCAACTTTGAATTCTCTATTAGTCTACTTTTTTCCACTCAACTAATTCATTTGTTTTTTCTTATTTTCTAATCTTTTATAGGAAGGGTTGAGGAGTTAGATTTTCGAAGATAGTTTTTTTTAGCTTAGATAGAACTATGGCAAAAGTTGAGGTAAGGTTATTGGCGATTGATTTAAAGGGAGAGACATGGGCTAGATATTAATGAATAGGTTAACAATGCAGTCTTCCAGATATAAAGGATACACTTTGACGTCCTTTTTATGGACTTTGTTAGAGATTTGAAGGAATTCAGACAAATAAGGATGGTAAAGGACTATTATGTAAGATTGGACTTCTTGTCACATTAATTGGTCATCTCTAAAGCCTAATTGGTTAGTTTGTCCTTGAAGGGCTTAAAATTGAAAATTGAATATCCAGTTAAGGTATAAAATACCAGCAATTTATAGTAGACATATAATTTAACTAAGAATATGATGATGTTTCATAACAATATTGTGGAGTGTGCAGAAGATATGTGATTGCCTAACTAACAACAAAAAATGCAATCCATTCCTCAAAAGATCTATCTGGGTATTCTACCTAAACCTCAATCAATGATCAATAACAAATATGTGGAGAGACAAGGATACCAAGTTATTTACTAGATCAACCATGATTATTGGAATGAAGTAGTTACCATTTACTCTACTAGATAAATTAAGGTTTTATGATCAATTCACATCATAAAATGCCATTTAGTAAGCTAGTGTGATCACTATCCAAATGCTAACTCCAACATTAATATAACATTGTCTATCTATTATGTTGGTTGCCGATTGCTTATTAGGTAGAATACTCAGTTAACTCTTTTAAAAAGAGGATCGCCCTCTTTATTATTGGTTAGGACTCACATCACTTCTTTCCACTCTACAACATTGCTATGAAACCACTTTGAATTTCTTTGTTAAATCATATACTTACTTCAAATTCCTAGGATTCCAAATCTTAATTGAATATTCAGTTTTTAGTTTCAATCATTTCAAGAAAAAACTAAGTAAAGCTTGAGTTTAACCGCCTTATGTGAAAAGAAGTCAAATATTAAATAATTCTCCTTCATCATCATTATTTACCTTAATTCCTTCAAATATCTAACAAGATCCTCAAAAATTGATTCTTCAAATATATGTTCCAAGGCTAAGATACATTCTTCCTAATCAAGAGACTCCATTGCTAACTTATTCCTCAATTGTAATTAATGCAAAAACAACGTCACTCCCTCCAAATTTATCACCACCTATGCCACCTTAAATTTCATTGAAGTTTTGTCTAAGTTAAAACTTGTTCATATTTAAGAAACCAACTCATCATTCCATCCCTACTAAAGACTAAAAATTCAATCTTATTGAATCTTGTCAACATATGATACTAATTATTGTTGTGATGATTACCAAACCATATCATAAGGACCTTATAGTCATCATGTTCCATCCTTTGATAACTTTGAGCACACTATTGGTGTAATTGTCGCATCCACTCCTAAGCTCTAATTCTTTCATTTATGCTTTTGTATTTTCTTTAAACCATTTGAATTCTTGGAACTGTGTTCCTTTGTTTATCTTTTTTTTTTTGAAGAAATCCTTCCTGTATCTTATTTTGCCATATTTGAGAATTATAAGCTCTAATACTAAATTGATTGAAATAATTTGATAAGAATCCTAATCAGGGTTGAAATCAAGATGAAGTAATAAGAAAAAAGTGATAGAGAAAAAAATTCAATTATTCATTAACTAATCTAAAAAATTCATTACACTAGATGCACAACAACTATATTAGCTAATTGGGGTGGAAATTTAATTATTTATTCCCTTTGTAACAAATGATTGTTCGAATAATTTACCTAGTAATAGTGGAAGCTTTTGAGGGATTTGGACATGAATGAAGAACAACTAATATCTTGAGATTTAAAGAAACAAAAATCAAGAGTATGATCAATTACTATGAAATTGATATAATTCTTGTCAACAAGGAGTTAAAAGCTCTATCTTGCTTTAAAATTATTGATTTACATAATCAATATTAAATTTACTGTGTAATTCTTTTTTCCTTTTGATTTTTTTAATCAATTCAGCCATGTTGTGTTCCATAAGGCTTTAAATATAGGGAAAGTCAATGAAAGCATTGAAAAAAACTACAAGACTCTAAAGTTGATTAGTATATTAGTTAGTAATATTTTTTAATATGCTAAAAATATTTATTAATGTTTGTTCAAATAGTATAAGGTTATACAATTGTATATAAAATAAAAATAATTACTTTAAAAATCAAATAATTTGTGTTGAAATTAAATTCCACACATCTAATTGTATTGATTAATCTATAATATTGCAAATAAGGAGCCTTTATTTTTTAATAACATATAGAAAACTTGCATTTTTTGTTGGAGAGTCTTTTAACCTATACCTTAGTTTTTTGTATTACTAGTAAAAGATGGTATACATATGTATTTATAGAGGCTAGATTTGAGATCTATAATTGGTCATGTCTAAAGCCTAATTGGTTAGTTTGTCCTTGAAAGGCTTAAAATTGAAATTTGAATATCCAGTTAAGGTATAAAATACTAAGAATTTATAGTAGACATATAATTTAACTAAGAATATGATGATGTTTCATAACAATATTGTGGAGTGTGCAGAAGAGATGTGATTGCCTAACTAACAACGAAAAATGCAATCCATTCCTCAAAAGATCTATCTGGGTATTCTACCTAAACCTCAATCAATGATCAATAACAAATATGTGGAGAGACAAGGATACCAAGTTATTTACTAGATCAACCATGATTATTGGAATGAAGTAGTTACCATTTACTCTACTAGATAAATTAAGGTTTTATGATCAATTCACATCATAAAATGCCATTTAGTAAGCTAGTGTGATCACTATCCAAATGCTAACTCCAACATTAATATAACATTGTCTATCTATTATGTTGGTTGCCGATTGCTTATTAGGTAGAATACTCAGTTAACTCTTTTAAAAAGAGGATCGCCCTCTTTATTATTGGTTAGGACTCACATCACTTCTTTCCACTCTACAACATTGCTATGAAACCACTTTGAATTTCTTTGTTAAATCATATACTTACTTCAAATTCCTAGGATTCCAAATCTTAATTGAATATTCAGTTTTTAGTTTCAATCATTTCAAGAAAAAACTAAGTAAAGCTTGAGTTTAACCGCCTTATGTGAAAAGAAGTCAAATATTAAATAATTCTCCTTCATCATCATTATTTACCTTAATTCCTTCAAATATCTAACAAGATCCTCAAAAATTGATTCTTCAAATATATGTTCCAAGGCTAAGATACATTCTTCCTAATCAAGAGACTCCATTGCTAACTTATTCCTCAATTGTAATTAATGCAAAAACAACGTCACTCCCTCCAAATTTATCACCACCTATGCCACCTTAAATTTCATTGAAGTTTTGTCTAAGTTAAAACTTGTTCATATTTAAGAAACCAACTCATCATTCCATCCCTACTAAAGACTAAAAATTCAATCTTATTGAATCTTGTCAACATATGATACTAATTATTGTTGTGATGATTACCAAACCATATCATAAGGACCTTATAGTCATCATGTTCCATCCTTTGATAACTTTGAGCACACTATTGGTGTAATTGTCGCATCCACTCCTAAGCTCTAATTCTTTCATTTATGCTTTTGTATTTTCTTTAAACCATTTGAATTCTTGGAACTGTGTTCCTTTGTTTATCTTTTTTTTTTTGAAGAAATCCTTCCTGTATCTTATTTTGCCATATTTGAGAATTATAAGCTCTAATACTAAATTGATTGAAATAATTTGATAAGAATCCTAATCAGGGTTGAAATCAAGATGAAGTAATAAGAAAAAAGTGATAGAGAAAAAAATTCAATTATTCATTAACTAATCTAAAAAATTCATTACACTAGATGCACAACAACTATATTAGTTAAATGGGGTGCAAATTTAATTATTTATTCCCTTTGTAACAAATGATTGTTCGATTAATTTACCTAGTAATAGTGGAAGCTTTTGAGGGATTTGGACATGAATGAAGAACAACTAATGTCTTGAGATTTAAAGAAACAAAAATCAAGAGTATGATCAATTACTATGAAATTGATATAATTCTTGTCAACAAAGAGTTAAAAGCTCTATCTTGCTTTAAAATTATTGATTTACATAATCAATATTAAATTTACTGCGTAATTCTTTTTTCCTTTTGATTTTTTTAATCAATTCAGCCATGTTGTGTTCCATAAGGCTTTAAATATAGTGAAAGTCGATGAACGCATTGAAAAAAAAACTACAAGACTCTAAAGTTGATTAGTATATTAGTTAGTAATATTTTTAATATACTAAAAATATTTATTAATGTTTGTTCAAATAGTATAAGGTTATACAATTGTATATAAAATAAAAATAACTACTTTAAAAATAAATAATTTGTGTTGAAATTAAATTGCACACATCTAATTGTATTGATTAATCTATAATATTACAAATAAGGAGCCTTTATTTTTTAATAACATATAGAAAACTTGTATTTTTTGTTGGAGAGTCTTTTAACCTATGCCTTAGTTTTTTGTATTACTAGTAAAAGATGGTATACATATGTATTTATAGAGGCTAGATTTGAGACCTATAATGACCCACTATTGAGTCCAGTAATGACCCACTATCTTTATTCTCATTATATCCTACTAGTGAGGATATGATTTGATTTAAATTAAACCAAATTCCTTAGTTAGTTATTAACAAGATAATAGCTCCTTAATCACTTTAAACTTTAAATGTTTATATGTAGGCAATGTTTAAGGGATAAATTTTTATCAAACATTCTATCACTTGGCTTACACTTCCTTTTATGTATTACAATACCAAAGAAAATGCAAATTAAAAATTTTGATTTATGAATACAAAAATATATTTTATTCCATTCAAAGTCCACTAAATGAGATGAAACAATAAATTTTATAGGCACAAACATTATCACATCTAATGTAATAAAGTGAGAATTCAAAATTTGAAATTAGAATCAACTAGACAATCCCATATGATATGTATGATTCTTATATGAATATATCAACAAACTTTTAGTCATAAGATCAACTATTATGAGCTCAAGATCGATATATTCAATAGTAATTATCTTTTCTTTAAAATGATCACTGATAACTAAATACCTTATATTGGCATACTTATTTTAATTCTAATTTTTTTGTTCGTTTAGAAGAACATTGCAGTTGAATTGTCTCAATAAATCTTCAATGGTAGTGCAATATTACTAATGACCCTCAAATTAGCGATAAAATTTTTTAATCATAACATTTGTGCATCCTTATAACAAGCCATAAACTCTACTTTCATAATGGATAGGATAACTATATTCTGCCTAATATTTCTCAATGAGTTTATGTCTTTGAAAATAGAAAAATATATCGAAATGTAGACTTTTTAATATCTTTACACCTTTTAAAATCATAATCTAAATAACCTATCACCTCCAATTATTGGAATGCTTATATTTGAGAGTTCTTATTTCTTTATAGATAACTTAAAACTTTATTAGCATTTGTCTAGTTCTTAAGCCTTAAGTTGCTTTGTTATCTCCCCAATATTCATCATACATATACAATAATAGGACTTATGTAAACTTATGCATACATTGTGCTGTTAATTACAAATGTATATGGTAAATACAAATGCATATGGTATATCCTTTTCTTCTTTTTCCAATATATTTTTTGGATATTCAACCATAATAAATTTGTCTCCATTGATAATAGGTGTTATTAATGTTGAACGTTTGCTCATCCTAAAGATCTTCAAAACCTTTTTAATGTACCTTTCTAACACAATCCTAATATTTATTGAATTTATCTTTGTGAATCTCTATGCCAATAACATAAGAAGCTTTACCTATATCTTTCATTTCAAATTTTTGCAAGAGAATCTTTAGTCTAATATATCAAGCCCAAGTCATTAGTTGTAATTAGTATATCGTCCATATATAACGTAAAAAATAAATAGGATAATCAATTCTATAGTACCAAAATTTTTATAAACCACTTTCAACCTATTATCTAGGCATCTACATTGATTACCAATGAACACCCTGTAATAATTTTCTGTCAAATCCTCGACTTTTCTGATGAGTGATGACTGTAAGCAATAGTAACTCTTGTTCTTGAAACTTATTAAAGCTTGTATGCTAATTGTGATAAGCATATTTGTTTTAACAAAGTTTTCAAGTATCTAAAGTTAAATTAGCTTTGGGCGCAAATAAAGTTATAAAATTAATGAATGGATAACATATGCTTTACTGAAACCCTAACGAAGTTAAATATAGATAAAGAGAGTGAGTAAGTTCCGTAAAAAAGGTACCATAATAAAATAGATAGAAGAAACTTATAAATCCTAGTAGGTAAAGATCATTAACATCTCTAATCCATATAGCTTAGCCTCAAGTTTCAACTGGTTTCCTAGTTTCTTTTGCATAAATGTTCCTAATATGACCATATGGTACCATCAGTCTTTACTATAATTCTATAAATTGCTCCATTAGTGTATATAGTTCAATCTTATTGAAGTTTTCTTTTAAGTATCTTTGTCTTAGATCATTAATAACTAAGTCACATTACTCCTTTCATTTAACATATCGATTTTCTTTCTAGAAAATAATAAAGGCTAATAATATTTATACTTTATAAATATGCATGTTCAAATTTAACATGTTAAAGATACCATTACTTTTTGATATGTGATCATTCCATGTTTAAGTTCATTTTATTATTTCTTTCAATACATATGAAAATAAGTGCATTTTTATAATCTTATGGTGTAAATGAAAACAAAATTTGGTATATTGTAAAACAATTTTAATTTGCTAGTTTTTTTTGTAAATGATGCAATAAATTTGGTAGGATTGCTATATGATTGATTACTGAAATATTGAAATAATATACATGTATGTATAAAAGTCAAAGTAAATAAAAAGGAGTCTTAATCTTTTATCATGTAATTTGTTTCTTGTAGATTCGTAGGTATATATGATGTAATATCCGTCTCTTAGTTGTGCCTCTATGCATTTAAATGAAGTTTGGCAAAAGTAAATTAAATGAAAAGATAAAATAAAATGTTTCTTGGTTTTAGTGACAATTAAATGTTCAACCGTTAAGCACTACATGCTCAGTGTGTTCATCCATTTGGTTATGCATCTATGAGCTATTTACATTTTGATCTTTGAAAAGCTTTTTATGTAATATAAGGTGGAACCTAAGAGCCAATGCATACTATATTTTTAGTAATCGAATTACTGAACTTAGTCACCTATTCTTCACTAATGATAGTAGCAAGTTTAAGAGTTATGTTAAATCTTTAAGCTTGGTAACTTAAGCTTGCAGGTCTTGTAAAGTTATATAATTATGCTTGTAATGCTACTATAGTTTAATTCTTTAGTTGTTAGATTGCCCACTTCACTTATTGGTTAGTGGTTTGCATCATTGCTTGATTGATTCTTCCTTATTTTGAATTATAGGAGTAGTAATTGGTTTATGTGGATTATATATGGTACTAGATTGTGTTTAAGTCTCATCAATGAAGTGCTTATCTTTTGTTCAATGCCTTATGCTTAACGTGACATTGATATTTATATATAGGTAAATGGAGTTAGATGGTTGTAATGGGAAATTAACTATATTTTATAGTGGGAAGTTTGTCTATGATGAAGATATTGAATATGTGGATAGAGATATTAAAATTGGAGGCATTAAAATTTATATATTTTGTTATGGGTAGCTTGAGAGGATGCTCATGGAAGATGTTAAAAGACCTAAACCAAATAAGTTTATGCATGGAGTGCTAGGTATTAGTCTAAAAAATGGGTCGATGGAGGTGAGAAAGAGTGACGCTGATGTGATGGAGATATGTAAGCTCATTATAAAACATAAGGTGATAACGATCTATGTTGATCATATATATAATTTTCTATATTTAGAAAAAAAATGTGGATGTTGAAGTAGATGTTAAATGTTTTGAAGAAGTTGTTAATGTAGAGGTTATTGCTAAGATTATAGATGATGTCACTATCAATCACATTCAGTTTACTATCTTATAGTCTGTCACAAGACGAGATAACTTGACAAGGTTATAGGTATTGAGAATTCTTAAAGATTTATAAGTTTAAAATTAAATTTGATAATTATGTTACGTTTTAATTATTTATTCCTATTTTTGTTAGGATGAAAAAAATTTAAGGATAAGGAGGACAAGAACAAAAGCATAAGGAATACTATGTAGAGTCATTAAATTGAAGTGTTAAGAATATTGGCATTTGTTATTTTGTAAATGTTGTAGCACATGGAACAATGAATTTTGCTATTTTGTCTTTACATCATTTTCTATATTACTTATTAATAGTAGAAGAGATTTTTTAATTCAAGCATAAGGTAGTTCTACAATGCATCATAATGCCACAAACACACCTTCACGTATGCACGCTCACCACCACTAGATAATGAGTAAGTTTAGTTATAGCATCTATTTAGAATATTTGTGCAAATATATGCATTTACTAAATATGCATGCCAGATTCACATTATCATTAAATAATTGGATCAACTCTAAAAATACATTGATATACAACCATTTTTATACCAATCACATTATAAGTTCATAAGAAGTAGGGAAATAAGCATTAACAAGTGGGTAGCTAAAAGAACGTCTTTATAAATTTTTGTTCCAACAAATGAAATCAAATCTCTATAAGGTAATTTTGTTTATCGTTACTGCAAGATGCGATAATTAGTATAGTTGGGTAGAAAACTCATGGTAGAAAACTCACTCATTAACAAATCCAATATGATCAAGAAGTTGTGTTCCATATATAAACCTCGCTAAAGGTACAACTAATAAGATAAAAACCAAAGGTTTAACTACTTACAATGTTCCTAATATAATATAGGAGACTATGAATGTAGTGTTCTATATAAGAGATGATAACCAGATTTCATTCATTCATATAATTTTATATTTACAAATCAATCCTTATACTTCTGTATCCTTTCGTAATAATTTTTAACGGCAATCCCTAAGAAGATAATACTCATAATTTTTATCTTTATCTTCAATTTTTTTCCTTTTTCTATATTCTTTGACAGATCAGGGATGGTGCTCAAAGCTCTTTCACATATTAGGGGATTAACAAACTCAAAAAATTGACAACTTTTATACTAAAATTAAATGAGTAATGGAAAAAGCTACCAAAGTTATCAAGATTAAAAAGTCAAAATACTCACAAAACTAGAAAATCAAGAGATAATTCACCCCACATTAAGCATAAGAAGTAAAGCATCTTTCATGATTCTTCTCTATCTACAAAGTTCGTGTGACACCTATTATATCACATAATATAAAATTTCTTGATCTAACATAGTCACCTAATTTGTTTCTATTTTTTGATTCATAATGCTTGATTTATGCCAAAAGAAGAATAATTACTAAAAATAATACAACTTAGCCCTAAAAAAATGCATACTTCTAGTGTTTTTCATAACCTGAGGCAAGAAGTTAGGTAGAAAGAACATTCACTTAAATAACAAATGCCCGGTTCATCTAAGCACCATTTATATATATATAATGAAAATGACCTATCCTAGTGGATGATGATTTTATCAATGGCTTTGATATGTTAATACATGAACCTTATCAAATATATGATCTTTCTTTTCTTTCAAAAAATAACTAAAATGACTAACCAACACAAGCGGTTATAAGAATTGGAAAATCACAAAATCATTGTCTATAGCTTACTACATAGATATCTTCCAATTCTAAAAGGAAATCTATCACTCATCATAGAACTAAGTTACTAATTTAATACCAATTGAAAGGAAATAATTCCAAGTGAGATGAAAACAGTAAAAAGAAAATATCATAGAAATATTTCTAAAATGGCTAAACCTAAATAAGAAAATGAATATTAGCATAAGAACAGGAAACTAAACCTCCTCTAATATAACAACCATAGAGTAAGTAATGGATACATAAATTGGAAAAGGAACCAAATATAGAAGACTTATATAAGAGAAGAGTCATATGGTCAAAAATGAAACACAAATATGAAAAACAAAACTACCTACAACAAAGATTCATTTTATGCCAAGGTTGATTTGATCTAATATAGATTGAAAAATAAATGAAGCAAAATCTTTGCAAAAAAAAAGGAGATATAAGTTTATTCACAATGAAAACAACAGTACCATTGAATATGTAGTTGAATACAAGATAGCAATTGTATCTAATAAATTACTATTACAACTTTATCCTTATAGATAAATAATTAACATCAGTATAAAACCTATTATCGCTAGCATAAATGTATTCCTCATCTGTTTGCAAAGAAAGTGTACATAACAAAAAAGACCCCAAATTTTTTAAAATTGAAGGCATATTTTTCCCTTAAATTTTCAACAAAGAAGACCCCAAATTTTAAAAAATTTTAAAAGGGCCCTTCAATTCATAGAACCATAAGATTTTTGTCAACTGAAATGAAGTGGACAGTTTTTATATTAAAGGGCCCACATTAGTTAAATCAGTGACTAATATGGACCTTTAAAAAGTTAACCCCTAATTACATAGGGGATTTAGATTTTTTGAATTTCTCTTTTTTTTGGCCTAACTTTTTGTAAACTCCTCCGTTACTTTAGCCACCATCTTATCGGCTTTGCCTCTTACCACTCCTTTAAAATATAATCATTAATCTTTACTACCAATTATTTGTTTAATTATGAGCTTAAATTGGGTTATCTTTTTTCATTTTTACTTTTGTTTAAGTTAATAATGGTTATTGAGTCTCCGAGTTTTGTTCATGAAGTTAACAATTTTGGTTCTTTTTAGCAAATTAAGGTAACAATTTAATTAGGTAGTTCTATTTATTGATGGGGTTATTGTTACGAGTTTTTTTGTTCTCTTCCACAAAGTGTTTATTCAATCGAAGGCCACAGCTAATGCTCTTATACTCAAGAAAGCCAAGTTCAAAGTGCTATCTTTTTTGTTCTTTATGCCAAAAATTAATATAGGAAGTTTGTTTTTTTTTCCTTTACTATATTGGTGAGAACTCGTTGGATATTTGAATAGTGTATTTAGGCTATTTGGCTTATTAGTAAAGATCATTTGCATAAAAAAGTTGGCTAAAAGGAGCCTACATAGAATCATGTTAGAGAACAAAATTTTGGTTCCATTAATCATCAGTTAACTTTTTAGGGATCCATATCAATCACTAATGTGGCTAAAGTAAACCCCTTAATATAAAAAATTGTCCACATTAACAAAGTTGAAGAAATCCTAATGATCTTGTCAATTAGAGGGCTACTTTAAATGTTAGGATCTTTTTTGTTCATCACTAAATGTTAAGGTTTAGCTTAAATTTTGACTTAAACATTGAGGATAAAAATTTACCTTTAGCAATATACTTATTTAGCTTGCATACCAAATGATTTTCTTTACTGAAAGTTAACCTTTCAAGTTGAGACATATATACTTGCTCTTTGAGATCTCCATTTAGAAAGGTAGTTTTAACATCAATTTGATGTAATTTTAAATTTCAATAAGCTATTAAGATAATGATTATCCCTAATGAATCCTTCTTATAAATTATAGAGAAGGTTTCATGACAATCAATACCTTTTCTTTGGGTAAAACCTTCAACTATAAGTCTAGCTTTATATCTCTCCATACTACCAAAGAATCCCTTTTGGTTTAAAAGTTCATTTACATCCAATGTAATTGATCAAGATCCCAAATTTGATTACTAGCTATAGATTTCAATTCCTCTTATACGACTTTAGACTAAAGACTATAATTAATATCATTCATTGCCTCTAAAAATGAGATTGGATCCTTATAAGAATTTATATCTGAATCTTAAAATGATACCACATCCACTTCAAGTTGTATAAGACATCATTAGTTTGTTCTTCATATAACTTGAATTGGTTGTTCTTTTATGCTTAATTTTTGAGTACGTTGAAAAATAATCAATCTATATAAATTTAGTGGTCTCTCATAAGAGCTTGAGGTTTCATCTAACTTAATTGGATCAGTATTTTTCTTAATAAACTCAGTTTCCTTAAGGAATCTTGCACTTATTACTTTTAACTATCTTTGTTGTACTTTTATGGAAATTAAACGTCTATATTTCAAAAGCATGTTTGGCTTAAAAGGAGCCATAAAAATACTAAAGCATACAAAGATAGACCTTGACAAGCTACCTATTTATACAAGATAAGTCGATAGGAGTTAGATTTAAAAATTCAGGAGGATTTCCTTCAATGCAAACCCTAATTAGAGAATCACTAGAGTTTGATTGATTATTTTCTTGATCTAATTAATGAGCTTATGTATTAGTAGGTACTTAGGAGTCACAACTTGCTTGTGAATTTGCTGGTTCCTTTCTCTCCAAATGATGTAAATGTAGCAGTAAACTACAACCTTGAATAAGGTGGCATCGAACTTGGCTCTGTTAAAAATGTTACTTGCCTATTGAACAATTTGAGGCCATTCATCTTTGTCACAAATCTATCCATTTTTTATTGCATTCTAGACCAATGGAGTTGGATGTATTTGATGGAGAATAAAATATAAATCCACTAGAGTTCTATGTACAGCTAACAAAATAGTTAGTAATTGTCCTTGCGTCTAATTTATTTTGAACATGAATGTAAATCCTTCTTTATGTAAGACAACCCCATATGTAAATGCCTTAAATTGATTTCCTTACATTACATATCTTAAAAGGAGTTTTAAGAACATGCCATAATAAAATCCTATTTAAAATATACAATGCAATTTTTAAGTATTCACTTTATAAACTCAATTAGAGATTAAAATTATTAATTAATTTTTCACTATATCTATAAGGGTACATTTTCTCCTTTTATTATGGTGTGCCTTACATTATATATTATTCAATAATGTCTACATCTTGAAGAAACTTAACAAATATACCCTTTTTTTTTTGGAACCTACCATAATATTTCTCACCCTTTATTAGATCTTATGATCTTAAGGAGTATCATTGACCATATGAAGAAGGTACAGTATCTTTGACAATTTAATCAAGAAGTTAAAAATGGTCCAAAGATATCAATGTATATAATCTCAAAACTTCCCTACCCCTAATAGCACCTTTAGTGGACTTATTTGTTTGCTTACCCTTAATACAATTAACACTAGTAACAAATCATTAAAATCAAAACAAACATGATTTTTCATTCTCTTAATGGATATATGACCTAATCTCCCATGCCATAATTAAGAAGATTCTTTATTAATGTTCTTTTGGAAAGTACGTAATTAATTAATTCAAAAAGTGAAAAATTACAGTGGTTCGAATTACATCTTCTAAAGTTGGAGCTTGTACAAAATTCCAGATAACTACAATGTAGCAACTACCCAGTAGCAACGATTCCTACATCCTTGATGAATCTTGATTTGATTAGATATGAACTGTTGATTAGTACGAGTCATGACTGTCATCCTTAGTTTCAGGCAGAACTCCATCAAATTGTATTCCTTATAATCTCCTGCTTTTCCAAAGATTTTATAGTTTCTCATCCTCCAAATGTAATGCACCAATATAACAAAACTAGTCTAGAAAACCTTCTGATCCTCTCTACTAGTCCAGTTCAGTTTGTTTAGCCAAGCCAAACAATTCATCTAGTTTAGATTTCTGTCTTGCAGACCAAAGACGTTGAGGAATGCTCTCCATAGTTGTCTTGTGTGATAACACTTGAAGAAAATATGATCTAATGTTTCAGCCTCTGTTCCATTGTCACAATTGTTTTGAGATGGAGAGAACCAAAGCCCGAAAATAAATTGCCGCCTAAAAATCAACTCATGCTCAACTTGTTCATGCAATATTCAAATTGTGTAATATTGCTGGACAAGAAACCACCTTAATCTTGCGCGTATAAATTCTAGCTAGTGAAATTATTGATGATGAGAAAAAACAGCTTCTGATCAGAAAGCAGAACTATGACGTTTCTGACCCTAGAAAATTGAGAACAAACCAAGAAAATGTTTGATACAAATCAACTAAATCAAATAATTTGTTACTGACTGTGCCCTCGCATCACTATGCTGTTCTGATCCTAGAAATTTGAGAACCAACCAATAAAATGTTCGATAAAAATCAAATAATTTGTTAGTGGCTCTGCCCTTGCTTCATGGAAATAAACATGCCCACTTATGTGCATAATCCAGCCCGAAGTTTATCATCTAAGCAATTTTGTTCGGTGAAATGCGTTGTGCTGGAAGTAGCAGCTGGGTCACCTTCTTTTGAGGATGTGATGATTGTTAAGCATTAATTCAACACTGCTTCACATCATCGATTTGGTCAGGAAATAATCAAATCTTGTCAGATATGAGAGATGAATGAAAATATTTTATAATACATCAGAGAAACCTGGTTCATGATGTCCAAATCACACGGTAAACATCGGGTACCTAAGTCTTGAACTGTTAAGAAGCAACACTTTTTAGGTTTCCCTTGGCATTTCTCATCGTATGAAGCTCAGGTATCTCAAGCTATCCAGTCCTCGTCACTTCCTCTGGTATTCTGAGGAAAAGGACATCAGAATTGACCAGACCAACCCATACGGTGCTCAAACATCACTTGAACAAATACTCTTTAGGAATGATCATCCTAAATGGAAAAATTGTTTGGGTATACTCCTAAAAGATGCATGCAAGTCCAGATGGGCTAAAAGTCTTAATTCTGGTTTACTTGGGCAGCTCAAGGAATCAATGGTTATTATGACAGAGGCATTAATGTAGGGCAATGCCATACCTGTGATGAGCTGGAGAATTCTTCAATGTTATCATCTTCGACCTACATTAATTTCTCAATGAAATTAAACCAACTATCTTAATAAAAGGATGAAAAGGATGCATCATCTTCTGGCATGTGCTAACCAGTGAAATCACAACAATGAAAAACTATCAAAACAAGTACTAAGCCAAAGCCCAAAAATGTACATCGTTATGGAAACTATCCAAAAACAAAAACAGAGATAGACATAAAACCACATTTATTATCAGTGTGTACAAAGTCCAGGAGGGAAAGAAAGATAAAACACATCAATTACACACATTAGTATGACAAGATAATCAGGTCCATACCTCAGATGATTTCTTCTTTAACTTGGATCCAGCTCCTGCAGTCAGTCAACATAAAATCTTCATCTAAAGTGCCAAAAGATGCAAAAGGGAATCAAGAAAACAAGCATAACATGCACACAAGAGCTTACGCTGAAAAACATGCACACAAGAGCTTACACTGAAAAATCATCATATACATGGAAGTGCAATCCTAGAAGTGACAGATGTTTACTATAAGGAGCCAACAATGCACAAATGCCCATTATTGTGTGTGTATGTATGCAGCGTGCACAAGACTTAACAAGCATGTCCAGCGACACGCGTGCATGGACACCAGCTCTTTTGCCTTTGATCAATTTTCCTCTTTTCCTAGATCACCCACAAACATATGTGTACCAGATCTTTTACCTTCTGTCAATTTTCCTCTTTTCCTAGATCCTTTAGCCTGCACCAAGAACAATTCAGCCCAGAAACCATGCTTAGGGATTAAAAAGGAGTATAAAAGTAGATAAATGGGTAATAGAGAAACAAAGGCCTAAAAACTATGATTATATGATTTTGAATGGTATCCACAAGCACTTCGGTAAATTAAAGAGACAGAATATCCATGTTTTTTTTTTTTTGGAAAGACAGAATATCCATGTTGCAAATGTGAATTACTTTTGTCAAAGTAAGAAAACGTTAATTTAGACTAAAAGGTAGCTCCCACCATATCAGTCTTCCTTTTCAAATCAGGACGCCCCAACTTCTGACTGGAAACTGGAAAAGATCAAGAGCTGTTATTTGCTTTTTCTGTTGAATCTTTCAAATGCAATTCATTTCATAATAGAAAAGCAACAAGGGACAGAAGAAGACCTTTTGATGGCGTGGTCTTTGTCAAAATTTTGTGAGCCTTCTGGTAATAAGAAATAACCATGAGACAAGTTTTGTCCTCAGTAATAAACTAATGAAACTACAAGACGTGGCAACGGTGAAATTATCAGGAAATATAGCTATTGCAGTGCCAATATTCATTATGAAAATTAAAGGTAGCATATGTACTGATGCTTAAATTTATCAGAACATCCAACTAAATAGGAACATGTAAAGTTCCGAATTTGACCCTTCAAACAACAAATATGTCAGCTATTACTTTTCTGTTTAGTCAAATGAAATTTCAAAATTCAACAAACTTATCGCCTGCTAAAAATGAAGTCAATTATCATGATTCCTAGTTCTAAGCTTGTACACTAATAAATACCTATGCTGCAAACATTATTTTACAAGAGAAAAAAAAATTAATTCACTCTTACTCTCCATGGCATCAAAGTAGGGACTTACTTTCTGACTCTTCCAAGAAACCCTACCAAGCTTTATGTTTCATAGCCGCTAATCATGTCCGATGTGGAGGTAAATATTGGTTTAAAAATTATATCACAAAAAGAGTGTTTTAAGTATCTAGGATCTATCATCCAAATTACTGGAGAGATCGATGAAGACATAATTTACCGTATCAAATCAAGATGATTTAAACGGAAAAGTGCATCAGGAGTTTTATGTGACAAGAAAATACCACTCAAGATCAAAGGTAAATTTTATCATTTAGCGATTAGGCCGGTCATGTTCTATAGGGTAGAGTGTTAGCCTAACAATCAAGTGCATAGTCATAAGTTAATGGTGGCAAAGATAAAGATACTCCGTTGGATGTACAACCTTACTAGAAGAAATAAGGTCATGAATATAATAATAAGAGACAAATTGAAAGTGACTAATATTAATAAAAAATTAAAAGAGACAAGAATTAAGTAGTTCAGATATGTTAAGAGGAGACATTCTGACACTATAGTGAGAAGATGCGAAAAGATTGTACTTAAGAACTATAAGAGGAAAAAAAAAGGCCTAAGAAGAACTGGAGGAGGCGATCAAGAATGATATAACTTTGTTAGAACTTACTGAGAGGCCTTCAGTAGAAAACTTTAGCATACTAAGATACAAGTAAAGGATCTCCCATAAAGAGGTTCTTTTCTTTCTCATAGGTCTTTTAAACATCTTCCTTTAAATCTTATGTCTTCTATTTAACCTAAACATTTAATGTAGTATTTCCCCCTTAGTTATTTAGCCTATATATTTCCTTATTTAGCCTAAATAATTTTTGTAATGACTTGTTTATTTTATTTATTTACTTATCTTCTTTCCAATTTTTGTATTTATTACTTATTTTATTTTTTATTTTTATTCTTCATCTTGTCCTATATTTATTTTATATTTTATTTATACATATTTATTTATTTTATCATTATTATCTTTTATGTCTATTTTATTTTTATTTTTATTTTTAATTTATTATTTAAATATTTATCTTTTAATATTTTATTTTATTTTTTTGTATATTACTTATTTATTTAGTTTTTTCATGTGGGTCTATCAAAAACAACTTCTCTACCAGTTAAGGGTAAGGCTGCATACTCTTGGACCTCCCTAGACCCCACGTACTCAGTGAGACTCCTATTGGTTGTTGTTTTTTTTTTTTAAATACCAGCAAAAAACCAGCCTTTTACAATGATTCTCATCTAGTACAAATCACCAATATTAAACTTAATGGTGATAACTTTCTGCATTGTTATCAATTAGTTCAGATGTACATTTGGGGTTGAGGCAAAATCAGATATTCGACCGGAGAAAAGAAGGCACAAGTTAGAGAGGATTCTACATATGCTACTTAGGATGCTGAAAACTCTCTGGTTATGACATGGCTAGCGAATTTCACAGAAGAAGATATTTGTTAAGATTTCCAAGACAAACTTACCTTTTATTTAATATACATGGTTACATATATATATACAACTTAACCAGTAGGAAAATAGGCATCAATCTGAACTACACTATATCTAGAAGTCTATAGCAGAAATCCCTTGATTATAGGGATTTCTGTTTCTAATAATCTTATCCCATAAGATTGATCTTATCTAAATCTCTGTTCTTCAACAATACCAACTCCAATTATATGTGCTACATAACAATCAAAAAGTTCTGGAATAATGCAATTTTATATATTGAATAATGTTATTGTATATAGTCAAATTTGGGAAATCAATACAAACATATGAGTTGACAATCAAAATTGGTGAAAATTTTCAAGGTGAGGACAACATCACAAAGTATTTCAATTCTCTAAAAAGGCCATGACAAGTTTCAAATCTATTCAATGATTACAAGTGCAGATCAAACAATGCAAGAACTACCAAAAATTGATTCTCATATGTACGAATTTTTTACAGGTTTAAATGTTGAACCATTGTCACCTATTAGTAAAGTCTTTGCCAAAGTTAGAAAGGGAGACAGTCACAAAAGTGTTATGTTGTAAACGAAAAGACTATTGGTACACTTGTAAAGAATCCAGCCATGATTCCATCAGGTGCAATTGTGACAAAGTCTCTAAACCATAACAAATTGAAAAAGAACTCCTATATGGTGATCACTCTCCATGCTCGAAGATACTAGCTAGAAACTCAACAAGAAACCCGCCAATTGGAAGAGCAACAAGCCAAGTGAATGACCTTTAGTGTCCTAAGCAAACAAGGGCACCACAAGTCCATCTAGTAGGGAGCAAGTGGACCATCTTTTAAAACTGCTAAAAACTAATCCATCATTTGATACTCCTAGTGGTTCTCTTGCACAAACATGTAGTATGTCAAATGCTTTATCTTGTACTCAAAATCCTTTCTTGTCAATCTTTGATTCAAGGGCATCTGATCACATAACATCATCCTCTTCTTTATTCCATTCTTATATACATTGTTCTGAATCTAATATAGCTAGGATTCCTAATGGGAGCTTTTGAATATGTCCATGTTCCTAAATGATCATGCAATTTGTTAACCATTAGTAAACTATCCGAAGACACTAAATGTCTGTGTTGTTTTCCTTAACTTTCATTGCAAATTTCAGGACCTAAATTTAGGGAAGATGATTGCTAGTGCTAGAATGGTCAATGGTCTCTAGATAGTATTCTATTCGAAAATAAACCAACTCAAGGGTATAGTAGTAGTATTAGATCAACTTCTTCTTGTGAAGAATATTATGCTTTGGCATTTTATATTACGCAATCCTTATTTTCTATATTTGAAAACACATTTCCACAGTTTGGAAATTTGAATTGTTCCTCATTTCAATGTGAAAGTTGTTCCTTATCAAAAAGTCGTCGAGCCTATCTTCCCAAAAAATAAAAAAAAGAAGTCATCGAACCACCTATTTCTCAAAACCATATTGTGCCCCCAAACCTTTTTATTTGATTCACAATGAAATATGGGGCCCTTCTACGGTTGTCAATATGATTGGTAAAAGGTGAGTCGTAACTTCTGTAGATGATCACACTCAATTTTCTTGGGTTTATTTGATGAGAGATAAACATGAAGTTAAAACTGTGTTTCAAGATTTTTATACAATGGTAGAAAACCAAAATAAAAAATCAGTATCTTACATGAAAGAGTACTTAAATAAATATTTAGGGAATTTTTTAACAGAAAAAGGCATTTTACATCAATCTACATGCCGTGACTCTCCCCAACAAAAAAAAAAAGGCATCATTCTAAGTAGCTCGAGCCATGATGTAATCAATGGATATTCGAAATATCTTTAAAGTGTTGCTATATTATCAAAGGATTTTCAGAGTATCTTTAAAGTGTTGCTATATTAACAAAATCTTATTTTAACAAACCACCAACTAAAGTTTTGGAATATGTTACCCCGCTGGAATGTTTCAACAAAACCTTTCCTCTTTGTCAATGTAACGCTTTGCCTCTAAAGAACTTTGGTTGCAATCTTTCGTTCATATACGTAGTCAATTTTGGTCTAAACTTGATAATCAGGTTGAAAAGTGTACTTTTATAAGATATGCTCTAAAAAGAAGATGATACAAAAGTTATAATCCTAAACAAAAGATAAAAGAAGAAAGACAGGGTAGTATGGATGTTTCTTTTTCAGAAGATCAACCCTATTTTACCAAAATTCTCAAGGGGAGAATGAAAGCAAGGAAGGAAATCTTATGGAGACAATTTCAAACCACTTACCACGGTCCATTTTTTTTTCAATAATTTGACCAATAAATAACATGGCATGGAGTCCACGATATGAAGAATGTAATGAAAGGCTAGTCCAATTTTTTCAAATATAGATGATTTGCAAGGAGGAGAAATACTACATTTGAAGCAAACAATTTCCAATTTTGAACTTGTGGTTTATACTCATAATAAGAACTGACACAAAAGTCAAGACCAATTGACTATCCTGCCATAAGATCAATCAAAGTCTTCGGAAGAAAGTTCCTTGAACAATGCACGTAATCATAATTTTGATCCTCAATATGTTACAACTAAAACACAAATTCCTCAATTAACTGATGTTATCACAAACTGTGATCATATAGCCCTTAGGAAGGCAGTCCGAATGTGTACTCAACATTCCATTGCCAAATATTTTTCATATGATAAGACTCTCCAATCGTCATAGAGCATTTACGTCAAAATTTTCTATCATATTCATCTATAGCACAATTAAGGAAGCATTGGATAGTGCAAACTGAAAATTAGCAGTTATGGAAGAGATGAATACTCTAGAGAAGACTGGTACTCACCAAAGGACAAGAAGATCATGGGGGGTAAGTGGGCATTTACAATGAAGTGCAAAGCCAATGGTGTAGAAGGATATTAAGATTGTGGCAAAAAGATTTACACAAACTTTTGGAATTGACTACTAGGAAACCTTTGTTCTAGTTGCTAAGATGAACTAATTCAAGTTCTTCTGCCTCTAGATGTAAACTACAACTAGCTTTACATTAATTAGATTTAAATATGTATTCTTAAATGAAGATTTCTGAGAAGATATTTACATGAGTTGATCTCCTGACCTTGAGAAGAGATCTAGCGGAGACAAAGTCTGCAAATGAAAAAAATATTTATATGGTCTAAATAATCCTAAAGACATAGTTTGAAAGCTTTAGAAAGTTTAGAAAACATGAATACAGTAAAAGCCAAGTAGATCACATTATATCCAACAAACATACAAGAAAAGGTAAAGTAGCTATCTTGATCATTCATATGGATGATATTATTCTAACAAATGATGACAACACAGATTGGAAATGTTGAAGAAAAGCCTTTTAGTAGACTTTGAGGTAAAAGACTTTGGAACACTAAAATATTTTCTTGGAATGGAGTTTGTTAGATCCAAGGAGGGAATCTTTATAATTTAACACAAGTATACAATTGACGTGCCGGATGAATCAAATATGCTCAGGTGTTAAGCTGTTGAAACACCGACTAAACCTAATTTAAAGCTACAAGAAGCAAAAATGAGGACATGTTGAATGTAGACCAATTAAAAAGACTTGCTCGAAGGTTGATCTACCTATACCACATATATCCGAACATAGAATTTGTTGCAAGGTTAGCCAATTTGTACATTCATCAAGAAAAGAGCATTTTGAAGCAGTATATAGGATCCCCAGGTATTTAAAAGGAACTCCACGTAAAGGTTTGTTATATCAAAGAAACAAGGCACCTTTAAGTTGAAGTTTACACAGATGCGGATTAGGTAGGAAGCATCAAAATCTACTTCAAGCAATTATACCTTTGTTGGAGGTAATTTAACTATTTGGTGGACCAAAAAAAAATAAATGTTGTGGCCAGAAGTAGTGTTGAAGCTGAGTGGCATATGGCATTCCTGAAGCTCTATGGATTAGGAGATTATTTGAAGACATAAAAATTCCAAGTGCATTACAAATGAAGGTGTATTGTGATAACAAAGAAGCAATTGTAATTGCTGATAATCTTGTCCTTCATGGTAAGACTAAACATGTGGAAGCTGAAAAACACCTTATAAAAAAAATTGAGAAGGGATTGATTTGCACAACTTATTAGCCTACTACAGAACAGGTTGTAGATGTTCTTACAAAGGGATTGTTAAAAAAAGACAATTTGACTATTTAGTCATCAAACTGGCCATGGAAGACATATTCAAGCCAGCCTGAGGGGGTAAGTTGGAAATGAATTATATTAACATAATTCTTGGAAAATGACAGCCGTAATATAAAGCTGTAAATGATCAGGTCCATGGTTCAAGTTAAGAAAGAATGTATGTTAGGATCTATAATCATTTAGGTCCTTTTTATGCCAAGTTTTATGCCTTTTACATTTTATAAATACCAATGCTATATGCATCATTTAAAAGTGAATAAAGAATATTAATTCACTCTTAATTTTTATCACCAAAAAAGGAAATTTTTTAATAAAATATACATAGCTGCGAAGCACAAAAAGTAAAAGTAGAAAACACAGATTAGATGAAGTGGCGCAAAATCATAATGAAAACAGAAAGAAAAATGCAAATAAGAATGAGAATCAAGTACTAGTTCCATCCAACTGCAAAGAATAGACAAAAATGAAAAGGTCATCACCCATTTGTGATCCTAGAAGAATACCAGAAAGCCAAAGATGCATAAAGAAGAAAGAACCACATATTGCATTTGGTAGCATAGTCACAATCACTCCAACTACTTTCTTTTCACCCTAGAATCCAGAAAACATTAGGTTTTACAAAGTGAAAACTTCTTCCAGTACTTATATTTAGGAAGTTACTAGTCATACACTTCTTCCTACACCTTTAAAATGCAAAAGAAAAATGAAAGTGAAAAGGATTGGAGAAAAATATGTAAGCATTTGTAGTCATAAATCTCCACCCAGAAAACCAAGGAAATATTACAGCAGAAGAGCAGCTCAGGAAAAGTATTTATAGCATGGTAACAGAAAATAATAATTAGAACTGGTGGCATAAAAGAATCTTCTACATTTGTAGCCTCAATCTATATGCATATATCATGAAGAATGAAACAAAAAGGAGCCCTCACCTTAGTTTCATCTGTAAATTTAAAATTTTCTAGAATCAAATTTCAACCAACATAAACTATAATCATCTACATCAGATAAAAGCCAACCCAGAATTTATTCAAAGTTCATCTGTATGATCCACTATGAGGAAGCCTCTGATTTAACAGGTAAAAGTATAGCCATTTCACAAAACTACATTACAAGGACAAAGTTAGCTTGAAAAAGTGGGCAACCAAATGTCCAGAACAAAATTAATTGGAGTAGAATCATCATTGCAACACTTCTGCTGATGATGAATTTTGCAATCATTTTTCTGCCAAAATTTTAGTGAAGATATTTCACATTTAAATAATTGATGGCTTGGAGAGCTCATTTAGATTAAATAAAAACTTGAAGTTTACTTTTATGTTGCTCCAACTGCAAACCTATAATTTGCATGCCGCAAGCTGACAACCTGAGATTCCTATAAGAATAAAAACATTTGTTTTAAGGCTAAATATGTCAGCAGTGCAATCAATTACTAGTTGCATTGCCAGTTCAGCCGTAAGTTCAACAAGTAATAGGAGTTAAATGATGTTGTCAAGCACACAGCATAACTAGAGCTTAAAGAGATTTTGAAGTGTATAAATACCAGCACAAATGGTAAACAGTATCCCTATATACTTGCTTTGTGGTGGCAGACTGCACTTATAGCAGCATCACTTTGGCCTTAATTACAGTAGTAGCATATTTTCAAGGATATGATAGCATGAAGAAAACTGATTCTTGCAGCAATTACATCTACCAATTCAATTTCTCAGCACTCACATTATTCCTAATGCTTTAAGCACATGAAAGAGGTAGAAGTTTCTTTGTCTAAATGAAGTCATGACTACTTAGCAATCTTGAATTCTTAGCCTAAAAAAGAGATATGCGTTACCTTTTCCTCCGTTTTCTTTTTCTCCTGAACCTTATTGAACAATTTAGATATGGTAGGCTGTACGAGTGATCCATGACTCCTAAGCGAATCTTCGTTAGATTTCAGTGAAACAGAAGATCTAGAGAGGTTTTTTGCACCAACTCCTGGTGAAGGAGATGTCAAATTTTGTTCTGAAAGATCATTCTCCTCAGTTGCTCCTTCATTGTCATTGTCAATGCCAATGACAGGGTCAGTTGTAGTAGTAGTTTTTATCTACAGTGAACCAAATGATTGGCTAAGAAACCCCCACCCATAGAAACTTTCAACAAAGCAGCAGTTCTGCAATAAACTTCTTGCTTACCTTTGTTTCTTCTACCTCCTCATCTTCCTTAGAAGCATCAGGATTAGATTCAATAGAATCATCTCCTGAAGAAACCTCTACAAACCTGTTTCAACAAAGCTCTAGATGAATTGAACCACTTCTAAATGAAAGTATAATCCAAATGAGGTCTAAATTAAACATCAGGGGACACAATGCATTAGAAACTGCTAAAAGAGCAATGAAGAGAAAACGGTGACATAAAAATCAGTTATATGAAACACATTAGAACTTGCCAGAAGAAAAAAGAAAATAATTGATTAGCGTCGAATTCTATATTTGGTGTTTGCATAACCTATTTCATTATTTTTGTGAATAATAACAGAAGAAATCTGAGACAGCACATTAAAACTGTATAACCAGGTCAATGTCCTCAATCAGCTAACATTGGCAGCATCCCCCTGAATTTACGTTTATGCAGGCCTGTACTATAAATCTTAAAGATTCTAGGCCTATGTGAATATCATGACAGTACTATACTGGTTGCTTTGCATAACAACCAAGGGCTAATAAATCAATTTCTATAATCAGTAAAATGTGAACATGTAAAAAGTGGACCTATACGTTCGGATGTCTCAAAATATAGATCCAGAAAATGTTAATAAGACTATATAAAAAGAGAGCAATCAATCAACTAAAGATGATATTTTTACACCGTAAACGAAGATAGAAGGAATTGAAGCAATGTAGCAAAATCTAGCCAAACAGATCCCAATCCTAGCATCACAAAGGCTAAGTAGAAATATCAAATGACAGCCAAACATTACTTGAAAGTTTTGCCAGCAGTTCTCTCAGAATGTCGAAGAGGTGTAGCTTCCATTAAGTCTTTTAAATTGCTTCGGTCATCCAATGCTTCATTTTTAAGTACAGGTTCAGGGGATTCTTCTTCTACATACTTCTTTCCACTTCTATGAACAAATTGCTTATCCACCAATTCTGCACCTGCTCCAGCTTTAAAGTCCCAACCGACACTTTGTCCCTGAACAATAACAGATAGGCGAGTTATTTAAGAACATACTCCATTTCTCAAATTTCCTTGTGAAAGTTAATCAAAATCGGTTTCCCTCAACCAAAGGAAACAGAAAGACCAATAACAAAAGAAGGCAAACCTCCACCAGTTCCTTGGGAAAATCAAGCCGGGATTCGTCTGGGTTCTCTTCTTTTTTCCCAATCCACCATGCATCAGAAAACACAATCTGGTAAGATCACCATTGAAATCATTATAGACCGTCAACAAATAGAAAAAGAAAACCACCAATCTAACAAATTGTCAAAATTAGGATCTAAAACCTTTAAGCAGCTCGTAAAGAACAGAACAAACCATGTTATCAAAGTAATCTTCACACACGACATTCTTCCCGCCTCTAGAGAAGTGCAAAGTCAGGTATCTATTCTTGGGGTACACAATTGTCCCGAACAGCTTCAATTGACCCTACAAAGCAAAACATAAAGTTCCCCAGGATAATCATTAGTATCCCAAAACATTTCCGGGCAAAAAGAGAGAACAGAATACAAACGCGTTAAAGTGGCAGAACCTGAGGAAAATCGAGGTATAGAATAGGGTTTTTGGTGCTCAAGTCCTTGAGTTCACCGATCTTGCCGCCGGCACCGGCAACGGGACCGAGAAGACCGGGAAAGGAGAAGAGGAACCTGTTCTTCCTCTGAGACTTGCGAAGAATATCTTTACCGTGATGCTTCAAGACGGTTTTGGAGGGAGGGAGCGAGAAATGGGGCTTGGCGGTAGTTTGAGACAACAAATTGTTGGAGAAGGCGAGCTTCTTCAACCTTGTCCGCTGCATGGAGTCGGGACTTTGGTCTTCGGCTTTGGCCTTTGAAGAGGAAGAAGACCGAACCATTTTGACAGTAACGGTGGGTGACACCGACGATGATATAAATTTATAAAATAGAAGGTTATACTTTGTTAAAATATCAACTAATAGACATTCCAAGACTAGGAAAGTAAGCTCCTAAGCGCCTAGCCTCAAAGATGCATTCAAGGTCGATTAACTGTAAAGCTTAGTAACTCCCATTTGAGGTCTGCTAAAGTTAAAAGCGGAACAAATTTGAAAGTCAGACTAGCATTAGCTAAATTATTCCCTCATCCAACTCAGCACTACTAGTTTCCCTCATCCAACTCATCACTATTTGGCCTAGGGCTTGTTTGTCCCTGTTACGTGCTCCATTGCTCCTTTCTTTCCTTATTGCATAAGCCAAGGCCATTTAATTTTATTTCTGTTATGTTATTATCATTTTCAATTTCTATATTTTTTAGAAAATAAAAATATGTTTAATTATTAATATTAATGTAATTATATTTTTATCACTGATAATAATTATATATTAGATAAAACTTTAAGATAAATTATTTTTAATTAAATAAATTTATTTTAATCTCTTATATAATATTCATTAAAAAATTATTAATAAAATTATTTTATTTTATTAAATTTAAAATAATAAAATAGCAATGCGCAAATTATACCAAATCAGTTAATTGAATGCATAAATTCAAGTCCTAGATGATATCAGCACTCTGCCTCGAACAACAACAAAGCTCTTAGTGTAAGTTTGAAATTTCTTTATGCTTTTAAAGTATACCTATGCTCTAATATATATTTTGACTTTAAACATTTTCTTATGATATCCATTTGTTAATAGCTTCCAATGATAGTACTAGAAAAAGAAATAGAGGTAAGACTAGAGGTTATAAATTATAACAAATGAATTATTACAAGAACAAAACTACCTTGTCTGAACTATGTTAAGGACTTGAAGGATGATAATTTGCTTGAAAATGCATTGGAAAAAGTTGCAATAATTATTCAAAATATGTAAATTTACTTATCATTCTTTTAATGAATTTGAGATCAATTATGTTTTGACTTATTCTTTAGAGTTGAAATTGAATATTGTGGAAATTCATAATCCAAAAGTTCCAAAACGTGTTACTTCATTATTGAAACAAAGGACTAGGGACTATTGTTTCAAGTTGCATAAGTATTATAAGCCCTTTGCTTCATATACAAATGCACAAAGAATAAGTAAATTGGAGTAGTTTGGGTGACTATTGGTCTGACCTAAAAATTCAGGTTTGATTTCTTTTCTTTTTTTTTGCCTTAATGTTTGCTTGCATTAATCGTGTCATATGAAGTAATAGCTAAACTGATTCTTGAATTTAGGAAAATTGTGAAAAAATGGTGAGCAGA
Source organism: Erythroxylum baracoense (assembly GCA_025629805.1). Classification (NCBI taxonomy): domain Eukaryota; kingdom Viridiplantae; phylum Streptophyta; class Magnoliopsida; order Malpighiales; family Erythroxylaceae; genus Erythroxylum; species Erythroxylum baracoense. The sequence continues at coordinate 25,904,101 of JAOTAY010000006.1, read as the reverse complement.
TAAAAATGAAAACACCTCATAATTAAAGATCTAAGTCATTTGTAGTATTTTGACATGAATACGTGAGATCTATGTTTATAAGTTGTGCTATAATGAATAAGCATTAAATTATTTATTATGCCTTGATTTTTTTATTTTATAAAATAAAATGAGAAGGAACTAGATGGACAACAGTGTGATAAGATCACACTATATAAACTAACTTTTTTTTGGAATTTACACTATATAAACTAACTTGCTATAATGAAGGTAAAGGATGGGTGTCACAAGAAGCAGAAAATAATTATGTAAGTAAAAAAGTTAGGTCAATTAATTTTTTCAGTTATGTATACAAGATATTAATATAGTAGTAATATGTTGATTGAATATTGATCTTCTTCATTTATTTTAGATTAAGATGTAAGAGATTTTGCAGAAATCTAAATTAGAGATTTATGATACAATACTTGGTATTTGTTCAGGTTATATTAAAGGCATAGGCTACGACCCCTAACTAAATGTTTCAATCTCTACTTTTAAAACAATCATTAAACAACTTTAAGAGGGAAACAACCTTAAGGCTAGGTTAAAGGATGAAGCAATTAAGAGAAAAGAAACTTATGCTTAATTAGCAAAACATGATATGTTATTCAAAAGGTTACTTAGCTCGGATTATAATGGAAATGAAGAGGAAAGTGAAGGGTATTGATTATAAGTCCTAGTGTTGTTCTATCACTTCCTATGTATACTATAATTTAACTTTAAAACTTTTTCATCAAATTACATAATGGATGAAGATGCAATTAAGTGACCATCAATACCCATAAAATAATAGGTAACATTTTAACTAAGCATCTTGTAAATGGTAAAGTTATGTTATGTCTGCTTTAATTTGAAGCATATAATTAGTATATAAATTTTATTTATTACGGGGGTATCAATTTGGATAAGACTTTTTGCTAGAATATTTGACATTATGTCTAGACACATTTCAATTAATGGTATTCTTTCGTATTGTTTGTTTACAAACTATAAGGAATGTTAAGACTTTTTTTAATAATTTAGATAGGAAGAAAGTATCACCTGTTTATGTTATATTTTTCATTAATTTTGTTGATAAAATTTGATAAATTTACTATATATTGGATGCCCCAACATTTGAGTTAATAATGTTTCTCTAGAAATTTTCTTTTTACTTTATTAGCACTCAACTTAATAATGACATTAAAAAATTAATGGTGAGCATCTAAAAATTATTTATAAAAATAAAAATACAAACAATAATAAGTAAAAAAAATAACAATAACAACCCAGTAGAAATCCCAGTGACACCTGACACGTAAGAACTGAAGAGGTCCAGTACTACACAGTCTTACCCTTAACTAGTAGAGAGGTTATTTATAAAATAATAAGTAAAAAAATCATAGACTCAAAACATTTTGAGACATTTTATAGAAAATGTCACAAAATGATCATTATTACCAATTACGCAAAATGTTCCAAACAACTTTTGGCTACATTTTTAACATTCACAGTTAAATGAATATATTTACAAAATTATCAAAAATGTAGCAAATCATCTATAACTATGATACAAAATGTAGCCACATTATAGTTGTTACATTTTTTTTCGTTATCTATCGTCCAGCACTAATTTTTTCCACCAATATTGACTTATTGATAAGTATTTATATATTTCTAGTGTTTTTAGTACAAAAAAATTTATAGCTAATAATTTTACTTTGTCTAAGATTTGAAAAAATTGCCCAAATTGTTTCACGACGGAGAATTGGTTTGATAATGTCACGAATATAGTGTGTGTATTTTTGTTCATAGCCTATAGCCTAGTTTATTATAGTATTAGTTCAAAAAATTATAAAAATGTTCAATTTCTTGTTTATAATACAAATCCAAACATTCATCACTAAAGAATTAGACTCGAATTGACACATAGATGCAAGATGACATATATTACTAAATCATAAACTAATAATTACCTTTTGTTGAGCATTACCTTTGAATGATTTGAATGATGATTCTTCTTGAATTTTAAATCTATTATGCAATTAAATGAGAATTGGTGATGTTTTGGGCAATGATTTGATAACGTCATAAATATATTGTATGACATTTTTGTTCATAACCTATAGCTTATAGTGTTAGTTCCAAATTATGTATATATATATATGTATGTGTGTGTGTGTGTGTGTGTGTGTGAGAGAGAGAGAGAGAGAGAGAGAGAGTTTGTATGTATAAATGTTAGAAATTTAAAACATTCATAATTAAAGATTTAGACTCAAATTGACACATAAATGTAAGATGACACATATTAGTAAATCATAAACTAATAATTACCTTTTGTTGAATTTTACATATGAATGATTTGAATGATGATTATTCTTCTTGAATGTTCAATCTATAAGAAGCATCTTATCCTTCTTATCATCCTCACTTGGTTTTAAAATTGGCTCTTTTGAAGAGTCTTGAATCATTCTTGCTCTCTTTAAGGACTACTCCCATTCTACATAAAGATTTTTAATACTTTCTTAGGCACAAGAAGGTTAGATTCATTAAAAAAACATAAACTCTTCAAAAACAATACTACCATCTCTACTACATAACATTTACTCTTTAAGAAACCTACAAAGCAAACCAATCAATGTGTTTTAGGTACCCAAATGAGCTTGGGTCCTTGGTTGTTAGTCTCTTTCTTTTTTTCAACCTACTTCCTTAAAGGTTTGCTTACCATCTTTATTTAATAAAACAAAAATCTAACAAATTTCCAACTTACCATAAAAATGACATATCATGTTATATGTGTGATGATGATGCATAAATACATTGCTTGGTATTCTATGCATGTATACATAATGATGAATCTTTTATTACTTGGTATTATATGTGTGTATACATAATAAGGAATCCTTCTTTAGATGTTAAAGGTGTTGAATGGTTTCCTAGGATAATGAAAAGTGCTATCATGATTATATATATAATACCTACTTTAAATGAAGGCTTGATGCATGCTTCTTTTAGGTCTAAAGGGTTATGAGTAGGTTTGCATATTATTATATAATTTATGTCTATTTTCCTTTGAAAAGAATTAAACTCTATGCCTAGATTGTAAGCCATATATGAAAGTGTGATGCTTGCTTTTAGAATTAGTCCTAGTGGATTTGGCATGTTTATACATATGTTTAGATATGGATGCTCCATAGTCATTTGCTACATTAGGCAATAGTTTTTCACTGTGCAAAGATTTTCCCTTTACAAACATAGTTCTAGAATTGGCTTCACTTCTATAGTTGTATCATATTCTATGACTGTCATGGGAATTCTTTTGAACTCCTAGCATATTATCTAATTTTTCATTCCTTTAGTAAATATGGATATTGAATCCTTGAGAGCATGGATCTCCTTTTCCAATGTCTCATCTTTATGAATTAATATGTTTAATGATTGATTGTCATCAATGATCACATTTTTGGATGCTTTAATGATATGCAATTTACTTTCCATCTTTTTGTTCTCATTCATGCCTTCATAAAACTTTTCTTGAACTTCCTTGAGTTTAGAAGATAATCTTCCTTTTCTTACTCGTGATTTCTAAACTTTTAACTAATCCATCATGCGTCATATCACACAAATGAATTGGCGTTTGATGTTACTAAAGTAACATCATCATTCATAGTGATAAAGCACAAGTGAGTTATCTTTTCTTTTGATTACTCATCTTTGGATTCACTTGTTTTATCTCAACTTCAGGCTTTAAGTGCTTTCTTCTTGTATTTTTCCTTCATCTATTTCTCATTATTTCTTTCATACTTCTACTTATCCTTGAGTAGAGGGTATTGTGACTTCATGTGACTTAGTTTTCAACATTCAAAATAAATAATGTAAGAGAATTTATATTTTAAATCACCTTTATCTTCATTTAGATCCTTTCTTTTGGAGAATTTCTTCTTCAAGAACTTCTTAAGTTTTCTAATGACAAAGATAATGTCTTATTCATTACTTTCACTAGTTGATATTAGTAACTATTTGCTTGATTCTTCTTTTGGGGCTTTGAATGCTAAGTTCTTTTTCTTTGGAAGCTCTTTTTCTTCTTGCATCTCTTGTAACCTTATTTTGTATGTAAGAAGAGATCCTATAAGTTCCTCCAATAGTAGATTCATTAGATTCTTAGCTTCTTGTATATTCTTTACTTTAGCTTCTTATATCTTTAGAAGTAACCTAAGAAACTTCATTACCATCTCAACATTAGTATCGGTCTTTCCAAGTGCTTTAAGAGCATTGATAATATTAATAAATCTAGTGTACATGCTAGATATGCTTTCATAATGCTTCATTTGAAACAATTCATATTGATGTGTTACTATGCTCACTTTACTCTCCTTTACTTGTTAACTTCCTTTATGTATAATTTCTAAAGCATGCCATATTTCATAACATGTTTCATATATAAAGACTATTAAATTAATTTTTTTCCTAATGCATAAGATAAGATGTGTATGGCCTTACTATTAAAGGAAATTAATCTCTATCTTAAGTTCCCATTATTCTTTTAGTTTGGGGACCTTTTTGTTATCTACATTTTCATAGGTATAAAGGGGTCATTTGAAAATATTTCATATAGGTCATAATTTTTGCCACTAAGAAAATGTTCATCCTTATTTTCCAATAAAGATAGTCATTTTTATCAATGACGGGGGCTCTATTAATGCCTTGTCCCTCTTGGTTCAATGATAATGATGATACTCCTAAATATATCATTAAGATCTTATTATATGATTTTGTTACAAATTTTAGCTTAATAGACCCACTATGAAACCACTTATTAGTCCTTAACGACACCCAAAAGGGCTAAATTGAGTGTTTATAAAATTCAAAATTTTCAAACCATTGTACTTAATTAATAATAATCAATATAAATAAGGATGAAGAAATTAGTTAATACAAATCAATCAAACAATTGAATGACATTTTAAAGAGGATAAGAAAGACCAAATGAAAATTGATTTATAATGGTTTAGTAAATAATCCTTACCTATGTCTAGTCCTAAGACTCTTCTTAGAATTCCACTATAATTCTTCTTTCAAGGCAAAGAATAACCTTTATATAATCTTTATTGACAAAGAAAAACCCTTTTACAATCTTTTTCCAAAGTGAAGAGACATATTAATCTTACTTGGATCACCCCTAAGTTGAATAATATAACGCCCCACACAAATCTTCTAACTCAAATTATGTCACTTTATCACTGGATAATTCCAAAGATGGGTCAATCACATAAATATGAGATAGTGGTATACAAATGATTGAAAAACACTTTAAAATGTATATGAAATACAACGAAATGCTTCATTATTCAAAAACCAATGAGAAAACGTATATTTATAGGGCTTCAAGGCTATTACTACTCATTAGAGTTAAAAACTAGCTATTATAACAACTAATTACAAAGCATTGGTCAGCTAGTACAACCTAATAGTTAACCAGTGTGTACTGAGAGCACAGATTCACTAGCCACTGAGACAGTAGACCCTCATAAGCATATCAGTGTTGGCCCCCGAAATATTTTTGTCGAATTAAGCATGATAGTTATGGAATAAGCATGGAATTTGAATTTTTGCCTTAGCACGAATTATAAGGTCATGATAAAAATATTATTGGAGTTAATTAAATTTTTATGTTAGTTGGATTTATTACATTGGCTAATTAGATTAAAGTGGCAAGAATGTGTAAGGGCAAATGTGACTTTTAGCATTCATTAAGGGTAAAAAAGGGAAGAGGAAAAGAGTGTCTTGCATATTAGAAGGAATGAGGGCAATTTTGGTATGTCACTATGTTAAGAAAGTCAAGAAGCATTAGAGGAAGGGTAGAAATGACTTTTAACACTCATTAAGGGTATAATGGGCAAAGGAAAAATGTTGTCCTGTTGTAAGGTGTAGCAAAAACGAAAATTTGGGGAAGGAAGGAGTGAGAAACGTGAAAGAAGAGAAAGAAAGGAGAGAAAGAAAACTAAGCTAGGGTTTGATTTTTATTAGTCTTAAAAAGTGATTTTGAAGTTATTCAAGAAGGGAAAAAGGAAGAGGATGGTTAAAGCTTCCTTAAAAGCCAAGAAAAATCATAGCTTGGTGAAGATTTAAGGTCAGTTTGATCTTAATCTCTTGGAGTTTTGAAGGGTTTTTGTCCCAAAGAGCTTGGGAAATGTATGGCTAAGCATTCTAAGGTCAATTTCATGCTTTTGATTTTATGAGTTCTCAAATTGAATTTCCTATTGAATGAGAACTTGGTTTGTTATAAGAAACCAAGCAAGTCCGATCCAAGGTGAAGAGGAAAGACACCAGTAAATTTTGATTGTCAAGCGAATTTGGTGGGTAATGTATTTATAGTTATTGTGTGATTGGAAAAATTCTTGCCTATATGTGTGTGCATCTACAATTTGTTGTTAGTGAATTATGTGATTATTGAAATTGGATGTGATTTATGAGTTTTGATCAAGTTATGCCATTGAAACAAGTTATGGCATTTTGTTTGAATGAAAAGATAAAAAAGCATAAAAGTCTGAGCATATGATTAAATGAATATGGGTTTTTGTTTAGGCCAGAGTGGAACCATTCTATTCGTCACGTGCACGTCAACAATAGCTTTCTCCCGGCTGCCCGCTTGTGGCATATGAGCTCCAAAAAGGACTCATTCTGTTCATGGTGTAAACTTCAGTTTCTCCATTCTGTTTCCATAGAACCCTCGAGCCAATTGATTGTGCATTGCATATTTAAATTGTCAAGTATGATGCATTTGCATGTTATGTGTTCTGTATTAATCTACTTATTTGAGAATATTTGGATCGCTTAGTACCTATACACATATATATGCTTGAATTTGTGCTAATTACTGATGGCTATAAATATATTAGCCACTGATCTGTGTAGCTCGACCCCTTTTCTTCCCTCCTCAGGTGCAAACCAAGTCGACAATGATCCTTGCAAGGCATCAGAAACTCCAAAATAGCT